>VMKM01000033.1:600000-916079 GCA_008360985.2 Macquaria ambigua | reverse complement strand
CTACGGCTACAAGAGACAAGATTTTCCACTTAGTGTGATTTGTTGTAAGGGTGCTGTAGTTATTATTGGTGTTCATCATAATGGTGATTTCATAGTTCATGCTTTGCCATTTTCCAAAGCATCTACATTTCAGGAAGCAATATGTTTCCATTCATTTCACTAAGGTTTAAAAATCAACTTTGGTGTTGTTGCCCCCTTGATGGTTCGACTGCACCGACTCATTGTTTTCAGTCAGCTGCTAAAGAGCAACCACAAGCTTATTTTTATCTAATAGATTTCAATAGTAAAGTGAGAGGAAGTCAACAGCTGGAAGGTAATTTATAAACCTAGAAACGTGTGGTATGCTTTGGAAAATGCTACATGCAAAATCATAGGCACGGTTTTTAATGAATTTTGGTAATAGACAATCTAACAGAGTAGTGGAGGACTGAATATAAAACAAGTGAAGTGCAATCTGTTCCCTAAGAGAGCCAACCTGTGACTGCAGAGTGGGCAGCCGCCTCCAGATCTTCAGCATTCACTATCTGTTGCCCCGAGCTCACAGGTAGGTACTGGATCTGACCGTCATGACTTACAGCAATCTGAACACATAAAGCACATGGAGCAATGAGCTTTTGTCAGAACTAAAAACCTCTAACTGTAGAGCATCTGCCTCACTTTGTTAAAACCAGCTCAATCTCTAACTGTTGAGACGATCGATATCTGCCTCACCTGTTGCTCCTGCAGAAAGGCCCCGTCATGCTCATACTGGATGATCTGTCCATCTGGCATCTGAGGAACAGAGGAGCAGTTAGAACAAGACATTATCACCTTAAATCACTGCACCTATCTATCAGTTATAGTGACATCTTATGGGGTAATACACTGACCTGTATGTGGTTGCCATCAGCTACAACTACATACTCCTGAGGGATCAAGTGCTGCACTCCATCCTGGGAGATGATATACTGAACCTGAAACAGGACGTGTGACAAATGAGTTGAGATGAAAGATTGTTATATATATATATATATATATATATTTGTCTAAATTTGTGTTAGTGAGAACTTCTCCTTTGCCGAGATAATCCATCCACCTCACGGGTGTGGCATATCACGATGCTGATTAGACAGCATGATTATTGCACAGGTGTGCCTTAGGCTGGCCACAATAAAAGGCCACTCTAAAATGTGCAGTTTTATCACACAGCACAATGCCACAGATGAGGGAGCGTGCAATTGGCATGCTGACTGCAGGAATGTCCACCAGAGCTGTTGCCCGTGAATTGAATGTTCATTTCTCTACCATAAGCCATCTCCAAAGGCGTTTCAGAGATTTTGGCAGTACATCCAACCGGCCTCACAACCGCAGACCACGTGTAACCACACCAGCCCAGGACCTCCACATCCAGCATCTTCACCTCCAAGATCGTCTGAGACCAGCCACCCGGACAGCTGCTGCAACAATCGGTTTGCATAAGCAAAGAATTTCTGCACAAACTGTCAGAAACCGTCTCAGGGAAGCTCATCTGCATGCTCGTCGTCCTCATCGGGGTCTCAACCTGACTGCAGTTCGTCGTCGTAACCGAGTGGGTGGGCAAATGCTCACAGTCGATGGCGTCTGGCACTTTGGAGAGGTGTTCTCTTCACAGATGAATCCCGGTTTTCACTGTACAGGGGAGATGGCAGACAGCGTGTATGGCGTCGTGTGGGTGAGCGGTTTGCTGATGTCAACGTTGTGAATCGAGTGGCCCATGGTGGCGGTGGGGTTATGGTATGGGCAGGCGTATGCTATGGACAACGAACACAGGTGCATTTTATTGATGGCATTTTGAATGCACAGAGATACCGTGACGAGATCCTGAGGCCCATTGTTGTGCCATTCATCCACGACCATCTCCTCATGTTGCAGCATGATAATGCACGGCCCCATGTTGCAAGGATCTGTACACAATTCCTGGAAGATGAAAACATCCCAGTTCTTGCATGGCCAGCATACTCACCGGACATGTCACCCACTGAGCATGTTTGGGATGCTCTGGATCGGCGTATACGACAGCGTGTTCCAGTTCCTGCCAATATCCAGCAACTTCGCACAGCCATTGAAGAGGAGTGGACCAACATTCCACAGGCCACAATCAACAACCTGATCAACTCCTATACGAAGGAGATGTGTTGCACTCCGTGAGGCAAATGGTGGTCACACCAGATACTGACTGGTTTTCTGACCCCCCCGGACCCCCCCAATACAGTAAAACTGCACGTTTTAGAGTGGCCTTTTATTGTGGCCAGCCTAAGGCACACCTGTGCAATAATCATGCTGTCTAATCAGCATCTTGATATGCCACACCCGTGAGGTGGATGGATTATCTCGGCAAAGGAGAAGTTCTCACTAACACGAATTTAGACAATTTTGTGAACAATATTTGAAAGAAATAGGCCTTTTGTGTACATAGAAAGAGTTTTAGCTCTTTGAGGTCAGCTCATGAAAAATTGGAGCAAAAACAAAAGTGTTGCGTTTATATTTTTGTTCAGTGTTATTTCGTTTTCTGATATTCCATTATTGTCATGTACGTTAAAACAAACAAACATAAGTGGTAGAAAACTACGAAATGTCTCTTACCTCAGTCACCTGGTTGTCTCCTGACATCAGGTGCTGAACTGTCTGTCCATCTATGGTGGTTATCTGCTGGATGTATGTGCCCTCCTCCTGATTAATGTACACATTAATGCATTTAGTTATGAAATGCAGAGTGGCTGTACACTGTATGCAAAAAGAGCCTATCTGAGAGAATCTTTTTAAGTTACAAGTATGTCCAGTATAGTGTGAACGCTGGTACCTGGTCGGATAGTGCCTGCTCTTGAGCTACAATGATGTGATCCTGACCCAGGGCCTGCAGCCGCTCAGGAGTGATCACTGTCTGATGTGCCTGCAGGGCTGTTAGACACACGCCAAAATACACACACACACACACACACACACACACACACACACACATTAAGTTTGACATTTTTGTGATTTGTTTTACACTGAATGTAGCCGGTGTTTATAACCTATAAACAGGTTTTGAACCCTATTACCTATTAGTTTTTCAGCACAAACTCAGCTGCAAGTCTTATATGTTGTGTTATGTTGTGTTCCTTACACTGTAGTGTGGCCAGGGCCTCCTCATCACTGTTGACTATGATGGTTTGCTGAGATGTGGCGGCGCGGCTCTTGCGAGTGGCATGATCCTGACTGTGGAGACGCTCCATGTGAAACTTCAGATGGCCATTACGGTTAAACCTGAGATTTTGGGCAAAAAAACAGGTCACCCCCCGTTAGCTGTTCATTATCACTTTGCGGTCTAATGCATAGTAACTTATATGTTGTATAAGAGTTCCTAATGTTAACCAAACACACATTTTGTGACGAGTCAAATTAGTTTATGCTCCCACCTTTGTCCACAAAGTTTGCAAGAAAACGGTTTCTCATTGGTGTGTGTCATCATGTGTCGGCGCAGGTCTTTCTTGTTCTTGGAGGCAAAGCTACAGTTTGGACACTTGTGAGGACGTAGATAGGAATGCAGCCCCATGTGAGTCTAAAAAACAGGATATCAATCATTCAGAAAGAGTCAAGGTCAGAAGAGGGGTTCGGGACAGAAATGCTTTTGAAGTGACAGAAACGCCTTAAAATACATAACAATGCCTGTGAAATTACATGTAGGTGGAAATGCCTCTATGTTGTCTTTCACCCTGTTAAATCTTTATTTAATGATTACATATTTAATGTTAAATATTCATATGACTGTCATTACTGCCTCCTGTGGAAAATCTTGGGTCAATCTGTGGCTTTAGTTGGTGATTATTATCTGTGCCTATTCAATGAAAACAAATATGTTTTTGATAGAATAATTTAAAAAATGAGTTGAGTACAGAGTTGACGATAGTGCTGCACAGTTTAGAGCCTCACCTTGACCTCGGGCCAGGAGGTGGAGGTGAAGTCACAATCAGGACACTTGAAGGTGTTGGGATCCAAGTGCGCCCTCTTGTGGTTCTCCATGTCAGAGCGTCCGTGGAAAGACTCCATGCATATTCGGCAGGAAAACCTCTTGGTGCTCAGACTGGGAGAGCTCACAGCAGAGGGAGAGGCTGGAGCTTCACTGCTCAGCTGACAGAAAACAAACAACACAGTCAGAGAGGAGGGATGCTCAGTGTAGACAGATCTTTACATGCCAAAACAACCGATGCCTCGCAGTTACCTCAACCTGTTGCAAAACACCATCAGGCAGTGATGAAGTAAGGTAGTACTTGTCACTTTTCAGGCTCTCTGACCCAGAGACCTCAACAGCCTGAGAAGGACTGCTCTCGCCATTACTGCAAAGACAGCAGTTTTATGACATTATAGACTGTTGAGACATCATAAAGGTCATCAAAAAGTCCTACGTTCAATCTCATTCTATATAAACTAGTCATGTGACTGTGTTGTCCAGTCTAACAACATCTGTTTCTCCTAATCAGACTGTGTGTTATGTTACCTGTATTCAGGGCTATGATTCTCTTCAGCGGTCTGTTCCACCACACTGAAGTCCCCTCCGCCCTCGTAGGCTTCGATGGCGATCTGGGTGAGCTCTCCTGTTTCAGAGGTGGCTGCCTCGTAGGCTTCTTGTAGCACCGTCTCACCGTTCTCAGACACATGGAAGGTCACAACCTTTTGGGCCTGACCCGGTGCCGCTGTCACCGTACTCCATGTGCCCTTTTCCATAGCTTTGCCTTCTGACTTCAGCACTGCCACCTGAGGAGCACAATCACTCATTTTTACACTATTTTGCGTTATTTCCAAAATGCAAGCATACTTTCCACATAAATGTCACCCGCTTGTGCAAAGTGAGATCTTTTGATGAGCCATAGTACCAACCTGTAAGGCGTTTCCAACTAACTCTCGGGCATTGCTCATATTCAGCAGCAGGTCAAGCGCATTCTGGGCGGATAGATCACTGGATTCAGCTGAGGAGCACAAGGAGAAAAGTCAGCATTTGTCCTTAAGGTGACATCACCAGAAATACTAAAAATGTCTCTTGAATGACAAGAGGACTGACCTTGTTCGTAGATGATGGTGGTGTTTCCCAATGCGTCCTGGGACACTGAGGCATTTTCCATGCCCTGCATGGCCTGTAGCGTCGCAGAATCCACTGCAACCTAATAAAGGAGGGTGAAAAAAACTGTTACAGCGTATCATCCTACAACACCACAAAATAAAAAATAAAAAAATAATGTTAAAATTACATCCAAATAAGGCCCTGAGATAGATAACAGAAAACCTTTAACAGACTCACAATAGTGTCCTGCAAGCCCTGTGTGTCATCATGTTGTTGTTTGAGCTCCTCTATCTGCTGCAGGGTGAAGAAGGGTCTGCGTCGCCTCCTGACAGGCTCCTCAGGGTGGGCCACGGACCACTCCTCAAACGCCTCAGTGTGGCGGCACTGCACATGTAGACGCAGGTTCTTCCTGTGCTTGGTCATGAAGTGACACATATCACAGGAGAAAGGCTTCTGTCCTACAGAGGACACAAATTTATTACACAGTGTTAATAGGTATTGTGCAGTATTACATTCATGAGGTGAACATAAACTATGAAAGCCTTTCTGCCACACTGACCTGTGTGTTTGATGGCCAGATGGGAGACCAGGAACTCCTCTTTAGAAGTGGAATATTTACAGTAGTCACACTTGAAGGGCCGGTCGTTAGTGTGGGACAGCTGATGGTTGAGCAGCAGCTTCTTGTTGTCACAAGTGTAATCGCAAAATTCACACTTGAACCTGGCACATGCACACCCAAGAGTTATTCTTTGTGATGATATCGTCATTGCTAACACCAAACAAAATGAACAATGTTGATTCATTAAGACATTTTCTAGCCCAAATTGATAATCAGACAATTCTGTTACATCCATGTTTTTTAGAAATGCAGACAGAATATGGAAGATGGAATAAAGGTTTTCAATACTGACTTGCTGTCTCCAAGACTCTGGATGTGGGTCAGTAGGTGCATTTTGAACGTGTACCGTTTCTTGAAGGATTTGCCACACTGCAAAGACAGACAGGCATAAAAAAGTTGATAAAATTATGTGTGCACTCACTTTCCTGTAAGGATTGTCATGGTTATGCACAACATTAGTGCACAACAAAATTCTTCTATTGGGCAGGTAAATCATGCATTCAAAGAAGGAGGGGAGATAAAACAAGCATCTTACAGGAGTAACAATCTTGCCCCAAATCATTATATCATATACTATGCACTATACATTATATTATATACTATTGACCTTTTCAAGAATATCTTTATAGGAAATCCTTAATTGGTGACCAGTGTCCAACCATTCTGTACACTAGAAATAAGTGCAAAAATTGCACAATATACTGTAAGCTTGACAGAGAGTACAGAGAATCACTACATTGTTTGTCAGGGAGGAACAGGTGATAACATCTCTCCTGTAGTTGTCACTTCTCAAACACAGTTACATGCCACTTAATAATTGTTGGTAATCACTTAAAATATTCTGTGCCATAATACAATTTTCTTATGTTCTATAAGTGTTCTTGAATTGTACAATCTTTGTTATCTGACCTTATCACACATGTGTGGTTTCTCTGAGCTGTGGGTCTTCATGTGCTGGGTCAGTCTCTTTTGCATGGGGTAAACTCTGTGACACACAGGGCAGAGGAACTCTGACACCTTTGGTGCCTGCAAGAAGGAGCACAAAAGCCACAAAGTTAACTAGTTTAGCTGCTCATGAGAATGCTATTTAGCATTTAACCATCATTCAAATATGGGAGACTTTAAATGTCTTACCAACTCTGTCTTTCTTTTTCTGTAGGATGGAAAATAAAATAAATCAGTAACAATATTTAAAAAACCTGCAAAATGTGTTCTGGATTAGGAATAATTTATTTTGTATGTACTGTATGTTGTCTGAGTTACATACTTCTCTTTGTTGTGTACTGCTGAGTGGCGAATGACATCTTTCCTGTAGACACTTGTGTAATCACACTCCTCACACTTGAACGGCTTGGTGCCCTCATGATTGAACATGTGTTCCTGCAAAACAGCCCGCAAGACTTTTAGGACAATGTGCAAATATGCATGTAAACTGAGGTTAACTTGCATGTTGTGACTCGTTTTATTGCAGCTGACCTTGAGTGAGGACCAGCGCTTGCAGCGATAGTTGCACTGGAGGCACTTGAACAGCTCTGGGTCGTTGCCTTCATGAGAGTCCACATGGAAGCGCAAGTCTTCTTGAGTGAGGAAGCGTGAGCCACAAATCCAGCAGTTGTGAGGTCTCAAGAGCGGTTTGAGGGATTTATAGTACCGACTGGAAGATAATGAGGAGAGAGAAGCAATAAGCTTGTTGTGAAAGTCATGTAATATTATTTGTAACACAAGATTATTTAACACTTTGATACTTACTTTCGATTTATATACTTCTTATACTTCTTGCGAAGAAAACGCTTGGAAGGTCGGCCGCGTTTCCTCGAGAAGAACTCCTCCTCTGGCTGTGTGTTGGATGAAGGGTCTTTGTTCTCAGAGTCTGATTGGCTTATTGCTGCCTCAGCTGTGTCTCCCACGGTCACCATAGCAGGACCATTGTTTAACCCAGAAGAGCTTGCCTCTTCAGGTGCACTAGCATCCGCACTGACCCTGGGCTTCTTAGCAATGCTCTCTCCTTCTGTAACAAACATATGAAAAAGAAGACTGAAAACACAGCAACCTGAAGTGTAAGCTTTGTGGTGGAGGCTTCTCCTGTGCCGTGATAGGCTGTCTTTTGTTTTGCTCTGTCAAAACTGAAAACCGACCTTTGCCGTTGTAGCCTTCATCTAAAAGGCTGTACTTCCTCGGACGGCCGACCTTACGTCGAGGACGCCCTTGAGAGGAGGAAGAGATAGGAGGAGCGGGCTTCTTCAGAATGGCAGGTGGCCTTCCATTGCAATCCTCTTCTGCTGGGTTGTAGTCACTATCCTCTGGGGATAAACAAAGCAGCAGGGAGAGGGATAAGTGATTGTGATTCTTATCCTTTGACTTATTCACTAACTCAGAAAAGACTGAATGTTTATGAACCATCTGCTAATGTTTATGAAAATCTTCCTCACTGACCTTCAGGATCATCAATAGCGCCAGCATCCACAATATCATCCTCCTCTTCTTCTGCTTGTTGGGGCTCAGCAGCCTTCACCTTTGCTGCCTTCCTCTCTTCAGCTTCCTCCCTCTCTGCCTGGCGACGGGCCAACGTCTCACTTTTAGGAGGCCGCCCACGTTTACGCTTCTTTGGCGTGTCCCCTGAAAACCGGACATTATACCACACATTTTTTTTTAAATTAAAATAAATTTGAGAACTTTCAGTCCAAGTGAGTCTTTGTGATACATAATGAGCCATACCACTGTACCTTACCTGCAGGTCTGAAGTGTTTGTCTCTCATGTGGTTAATGAGTGTGTCTTTGGAGGCACTCTTGTATGGACACATCTTACACTTGAACTGCTGTACAATCACTACTTCCATCATCTCCTCTAACTCAGCCAGGTTTGGTGGTCTGCCTCCAGAGCCTTCTGCCACTGTTGATGTTTCCATCTCCCTGACCAGTCCAGCTTCATCCTGAGGACCCTGGGAGCCTTGGGGCTCCTCTTGGCTGGGTGAGCACTGTTGGGCCAGCTCAGGCTCTGGATTGGAGGTGTACGTCCCACTGCTGCTGATGTAGGGCCCAGACTGGCTCTCGCTGCACTCCAATGCTTCAGGAAGCCCGCCGGAACCTGCCGTGTCTGCCAGTAGGTGATCTGATGAGGAGCTGTCATCGGCATAGAGAGAGGCCTCTGGGCCATTGCTGTTTTCCAGGTAACAGGAGTGCTGGGGCTGCTGTTGGGAGTGCTGCGGCTGATCTGGATCCTGGTTCTGCTCGTCATCTTCATCATCGTCCCTTGATTGATACCGAGAACAACCTGGTTGCTCAGAGTCTGCAGCTGCAACACAGTCCCCTCCATACTCAGCCCCATACTGCCGACTTGTCTGGGTCCGGTGGTCTGCACTGCTGTCAATGTAACTGCGTGAATGATGCGGTTGCTCTCCATCGTCCACCGCACACTCCAGATAACCAGCACTGCACTCCACCACATAGTGACCTCGGCTGGTAGGGTTTGAGTCAGCCCCACTGCATTCCACGTATCCAGGCAGGTCCTGGTCACTGTTATCCCCACTGTAGTCAGGAAACCCTGACTGGGAGCGTGTCTGGTCAGGTTCCTCGCCTGAACACTCCACATAGGAAGATGAAGACTCCCCTGTCTGGTCTGGACCATCTGCACTGCAGTCCATATACTGGGAGGGGTGGGAGTGCTGGGGCTGATCAGGCTGACTGCTGCTGTCCTCTGGGTAACCCGAGTGACCAGGCTGATCGTCGGGCTGGTCAGGTTCAAGGTTGCCCTGCAGGTCTCCCTGGTCCAGACAGGTGGACGTGGGGCCTTCTGCAAGAGCTTCTATGGCTATACGATCAGAGAGGGCCGAAGACGACATCTGGGCTACCATAGGAGCACCTACAGCGCACAAATACATATAGATGGATTGTACACACTCTATTAAAAAGGATTCCCATACTGTGTGTCATCAACTTAAGTGGATTTTAAATTACTTAAATAAAAACTCACTTGTTAGAGGACTAAAATAAAGTTGTTTCATAACAACTTGACATGAAAAGGTTAAATCATTCATCCGCTCTATAAAACATGCCACCAGAGTATTCAGTATATTGTTTCTATTATATATAAACATGGTGATCATTTTCTCATTAACTTGTTTTGATATGGGTTGAAGAATTAGCGAACTAGCAGTAACAATAGCACTCTTACCATCATCTGGTCCTTGTAATATCAGATACTGGGTTGTTTCTGCACCTCCATCTTCTGCACTGGTCACAGCTATGCAACCTAATAGAAGAACAGTAGACAGGATCATATATCTGCTACTCTATGGTAAACTAATCAAACTGACTCAACCTTAAAGCTGCTCAGCTTATGATATAATCGAAAGCGGAGTATCAGTGGAAATACCATTCATGATGTCAGGGCCAATGGTGGACTCTATGATCTTGTCAATGGCAGACCCCAGGTCTGACGAGGTAGAGGCAGTTGAGTCTGAAACCATCATGGCTCCTTCGGACACAGCACTGGAGTGGACCAGCACTTGGGCTGACTCAGACACCAGCACTGACTGAGTCACTGTGGAGACGCTGGACACGCTGGTGGACTGGGCCACTGAGGAGGAGTCTGGGAGGTGGACTGATGAAACTCTGACGTCTGTACTAGAGCTGGTTTCTGGGATGAACACCTTCACAGGGAGGGGCAAGACCATGATGGTGACATCAAGAAATGTTTGTCATGACAAAAGCCTAACTGCTACATCGGGTTTTGTTGCCTTTATTACATGAATGTTTTCTCCCACACATGTACACAAAATCATCATTTTTTTTTATTTTTATTAAAAAGCTTACCACAAGTCCCTCTGAGCTCTGTCCCACATGGCAGTCAGACTCTGGGGCCTGTGCATGGGAGGCAGCAGCATCACTGCTGTCTGCAGACATGGCCTCCGATGACTCCATACCCATGCCGCTTTCAGATGGCTCCTCCATCCCTGAGGGACCTGCATCACTGCTGCTCTCCACCTCATTCTCCTCCGAATCCATAACTATCCACAAAAATGAAACATAAACTCAATATCAATTCATCAATCATTTGAAGTTTGTGTCATCTTTAAAGCATGCCTTAAGTTACCTGCAAGTTCATTGTGTTAAGCTGAATACAATTACTGTCTAATTCCTTGGTTGCTTGCCATAGGATTGATCTGTTTGTCATTAGTGTTACTTAAACTTAAGCAACTTAAGATATTTTATATTTCCAGCTAATTTGTAACCAGATAAACAGCAAAGTATGGAATGACTTTTAAAACAAATATCAAACAACTATTCTCCTTCTCATTGTTATTGTTAAGGTGGAAAGTAACAAAGTACATTTACTCAGGTACCCTTTAACATAGTTTTGATGTACTGACACTTTTCATTTTGTGAGATTTTATACTTTTACTCCACTACATCTAAGGGCTGTGAGTTCATTCGTGATACTATGTACAATTTACTATTATGTCTAGACTTAAAGGCTTGAATGCAGGTCTTTTGCTCTAGAGTATTTTATACATGGTCACTTTCCTATATTAATTTCAGTAAAGGATGTTGACTTCGTTATCCATCACTTAGTGGTGAGTACATTACAGTTTTTATTTCGGAAAACTTAGAACCAACTGCTCCAGGGATTTATCTGCTCAAGTAACGTTAGCATGTACCTAAGATAATGCCTTTCATGCCTGTCTACATTAGCTAGCTAAATGAAGTTTCACTCAAGGACGTCAACGGTGTGTGGATTAAATGTCTCTATTCTGGGGATTAACTATTCACATGTTCATTGTTTCAGTATGGCTGTACTTATAAAATGACACCAGCCCTAGTCCGCAGTAAAGTTATATAGAAACGTGATACCAACGGGGACAAACGTTTGCTCACGATGAACCACAACAAATAACGTTAGCTTTTAGCTGGCTAACCAGCATTGTTGTCAGTTCAGCGTCTTGTTTGACGAGGCTGCAAAACAGATATAAATGTCTCCCACGTATACAATTATATTGTGAGTAGTTGAACAGGATAACACTATTGAATAAAAAACACGCCGCTGATCTAACCAAGTCGACATATCGTGTGGAACAACATCAAACACAACGTGTGTTAGCCGTTTTAAATCGGGCCTAGCTGCCCTTCATCCTGCCTGCTCCGCGTCGCCATTTTACACCAGGCAACCCCCTTTTCCACTCAGGCATTCTGAAAGCTCTACTGGGGACCTCGAGGGCCTCAGCTGCGGCAGACCGCCCAAATGCTCTCCCTGAAGAAAATGAAAATATTTTCCTTCTTCGGCACTGGAATCTCCACGCTTTTTTCTTACCTCGTATTTTCGAGTAGAAAAGTATCCTCCAGTGTAGATGCGCTAAATAGAACAGAAATTAGTAACCGATAATTGTTGCTTCTTTCTAGTCGGGCGCCATGAGACTTTCCTTGCTTCCTGTCCGTGCAACCGGATCTTATTTATTATTTTTGTTTAAATTTTCATTTTGTTTAACCAAACATTGAACTATTTAGCAGTTTTAACTATTTGTGTTTACTGATAGATTGGTCGTCATATATTGCTTCAGATATTCGGTAAATGTGATGTATATTATCACTTAGTGGACTATTGTTTTTAGAGGAAGGCGTATTACGCAATTGGATGCGGAGTAATATGCATTCACTCAGGGCCGTTGTTTAAATACACTAAATAATCGATACAGCACAAAGCAATTCAATGGCATTTCTATAGCCCAGGCAGTGTCGTAAACGTGTATGCTTTTGCTGTTGTGGGAACGTGGATTCAACAGTCGAATAATATAGGGGGCATGGTGTTGTCAGATAAGCCTTGTGCATGTTAGTTTATCAAGTGTTTCAGCCAACGATTGAGACAGATGACAGTGGTAGGTAGTTTCCATTGAATGTTTATTGCGTTGAAAGTTAAAACTTTGATACAAAACATATCAGTCTCATAAATAATTTCAGTGAAGGAGACATGCATCCTCTTCCAGTGCAAGTAATTGACTTTGGAGCCATTTTCGGAAATACACACATATAATTATACAAAACAAACAAGCTTTAGAACATAAAAATAATATTAGATATTGTTATAAATACCAAAATAATCAAATACTGTTAAGCGTCTGAACCTGTCAGACATAAAGAAATTATTTAGCAAACCTGGAATCTGATCCAGATAGCTTTTGATAATATTTTAGTTGTGGTTATGGATCTTACACTTCGGACCATCATAACCTTTCAATTCACAGATTATCAGACAGAGGGCAGGGCAGTGCCAAAGATAGCAACTTGCTTTGCTTTATTTTTAGGCCAATGCTGTATGTTTTAGAATTAGCCAATATCAATGATGACCAATTATTCACATCTCAGAAAGCACACACATCATACAACAGGTGCTATGCACAAATACTGCATCACATTCTCCCTGACACCCGCACAGGAGAGGGAAATGGGTGCTACACATTACAGACGATTTCCAGCTCATCCCTGTGTGTTCAACTTCTCAGTAGCGAGTGCCTGAAGGATCTGAGCACTTGAGGAGGTCATATTTCACATAGCCAACACGATCCACCTGCCTGCGGGAATTCATACGCCAGTAGAAGCGGTCCCGGCAGAAGTACATGTGACCTAAAGCAGAAATATTGAAATTAAATCACTAGAATACAAAATGAGGATTCTTACATGCAACAACCTAGAGTTATTTGGTCATTCTCTTTATTGAGCTAGATAGATAAATATTTGAAATTGACAGGTTTATTTACCTTTGTACTGGAATACATCATGAGCATCATTGGGGACGCCACCAAAGACGACATCTGTGTATCTGGGGTACCCTTTGTCAATTTTCTGGGCCTTCACATCAAGCCTGTGTTGATCATACCAGAGAATGTTATTATAAAATGGCAAAAACAATCAGTCATCCTCATCTTGAATCGTAGACTTTGATCATGTTGTAAAAAAGCTCTTTCAACAGTCAGGTTGACTGGAAAACCACAGTGGAGGTGGAGTTTAACTGGTTTGCTCAAAGACTAATAATTGTCAAAGAAGAGCTTTTGAGCTCACCATTCCAGCAACAGACATGCTTCCCAACCTGATTCCCAGATTTAAATATGCTGAAAGCACAATTTTAACTCACCTCCAGAAGTTCTCCCCACTGAAGAGCAGCACTTTGCCTTTCCCCCTCTGCAGTGCTCCCTCCACCTTCTGAATGGTGTTGGGGAGGCCAAGCTTCTCGATGCTGCGGGGACCCAGAACACTCTGCCCTGTGTACACCCAGAATCGGGTCCCTATAGAAATAAAATGATCATTGTGAAAATTGTCTGCACTTTTAAAAGTGTTAGTGGTCCCTTATACACTATATGAAGCTTTATTACCTGAGAAGAAGTACGTTTTCCTGGCCAGAAGGTCCTCAAAGGCAGAATCAATGACTGCTGGCAGAGCTGGCCACTTCTCAGAAATAGAAAATGGTCCCTTGGGCCCTTCATCATTTGTGCTGGATGTCTTCCAGTAATGTCTGTTGATCAGCACATAAAATTAACACATCAGCACTTCCACTTTTGTTTATGTTTTTACTTCTTTTACAAAGAAGAATAGACTGATTTGCTCACCCGTCCTTGAAGAAATGTAGTTCTCCCCCAATCACAGTGATGGTGTCGAATTTGGTCAACTTGCAGGCATCGTTGGTCGGATCCACAGGTCGTGTGGTGGGCTCAGTTGGTCTAGGTTCATCTGTAGGGTCAGTATTATCAGGGTCTGGGTAGGGGACTGTGGTGGGGATGTCGGGCTGAGGGGGGGTGGGGTCAGGGCCTGTTTTGGGTCCTGAAAAAAGAAATAGTGTTGGTTGAGAAAAGTTGGAAATTTAAACATTTTGATGTGATTTTGCATGATTAAGCAGTTTGTCATGACCTTACCATAGAGATATTGAATGCCTTCAATATCATCTGAATGCAGGGAGAAGTCTTCCACATAGCTGTACATGGGGTACATGAGGGCATCTCTTATGTTGGAGTGATCCAGGCCAAGGGCATGTCCAAACTCATGGGCTGCCACCAGGAACAGACTGTAACCTGGAACACATACAGTAAGGAATATTAATGAATGACAAGGGTAAATACATATCTATAGCATTTTACCTACTCAGCTTTCTCTGTCTTATATTCATGTTACTCACCCTGGTCAGGACAGAAGCCCCATTTCTTGTCCTCATCATAGTTGTCAGTGGTACTGCACCACAGCTTGCCATCTCCTCGTCCCTCACTAGTGCAGGAGTCATACTTTTCACCCAGGAACACAAAGGGGAAGTGGCAGGGCTCTCCCTCAGAATTTCCACCGGTTACAGCGGTGTCTGGCCAAACAAAGATAACAACAACAGTAAGAAAACAAGCCATTGTGGCAGCACTCCACAGCATTTATGCGTTGTGGTTCCTGTCACTCACCACGACTGGGACAGAATCCATATTTTACGTCCCTGTCAAAGTTGTTTGTGGTGGCACACCAGCGGTAGCCATCGCTGCGGCCCTCTGTGGTACAGCTGTCATACTCCTTCCCCAGAAAGACGAAGGGGAAGACACACTCAGCTCCGTCGGCGTTTCCTCCAAATGTGTACAGAACTGTCAGGATGAGAATTAGGGGCAAGGATGAGCGGGTGAAGCTAGTCAAAAGCAAATGCCCTCATCTGGTTGACCTCTGACCTATGATTTCCCTTGCAGAATAAAATGTCAAGCTTACGTTCACTTGGGCAGAAGCCGTATTTCTGGTCTTTGCCGTAGTCAGCTGTGGTGGCGCACCATGGCAGGTTGTCCGAACGGCCATCAGTGGTACAGGTGGAGTAGGATTTGCCCTCGAAAGTGAAGGGGAAGTGGCACATGGCACCCTCCGCATTCCCATAGCGAGTCTTCACAACTTAGGTGACAGGCAAATTCATACATTTAATGCAATGTATAAATTGAACACTAGGGGGAGACAACCTCACATTAATTGTTGGTGGTGGAGTAATATAATTTGGTACATCTGCTTACCTGGTCCAGTTCCCAAAGTCCAGTACTCATCATCGTCAAAGTGGGCGTCTCCCTGCACACCCTCACCAGGGGGATAAGCATGGGCCAGAAGGCCATCCTTACCATCAAATGGGTATGGGTCTCCGTGGTCTGAATAGAAAATTAAATTACACATCAGTCTTTGATTTTAGACTTGTGTTTAGTACAAAATTACAATTCAACTATGTGACATCAATACGAACAACAAAGGTGAAATGAGCACCGCACAAATACACACCGGCTTTTCCAAATGATACCATGATGTCAGCTGTCCCTTCAAACAGGCGGGTAAAAGTGAGCGGGGTCACATCACTCCAGACTTTGAAGGCTCTGGCAAAGGCGTCATCAGTCAGAGAACTATCCATGTCTGGGGAATAGTTAAGGATCCTGTGGAGAAGAGCAGAATGACACTATTATTTATTACATTTACATTATAATTGAAAATGTACGTGAAGATACTTGGTGATATATCTCCATCAGAGACTTCTGGATATCTATTGTATGCGGTGCTTTGCACTACAAAGCACAAGCATTATAATGTCATCAACTCTAGTAATAGATTCTGTCTACTCACCTATAAGTGACATCGTGATGGTCCCATTTGAGGTCTCCTTCAAATGTTTTGTAGTTGGACACATCAGGAACCGCACAGCGAGGACGTTTCATGGCCTCTAGGGTGGACTTATCCAGCTCTCCGGTCTCCTCCAGCCCCATCTGCCTCTGCATCCTCTTCAAAGCCTTGGAGGTGGACACAATAGACTGGAAGCCACTGCGTTGCACCGTCTCCATGTAGCCAAACTTCTTCAGATAACCCTGGCAGGAGCAACATGAGAAACCACATTAATGATTCCAGGTAGATGATTATATCATGTGATGAGCAGAGTAGACTGGGTCCTTATGAAGTAAACTTTAGTTTGGAAAACAAATTAAATTATATGCAAGTGTTTTTGCTTACTGTAACACCCTCATATAGCTTGAATTTAGAAGAAAATCATTTTCATTAACATTATGATAGGGATAGATCTCTGTTCAGGTAATTACTTCCCTACACAGCTTGATTGCACACTGTTTTGGGAATTTCACTCTATCAAGACAAAATGAACCATCTGCTACTCACTTCTGCCAGCTCCGAATCAGTCATGTTTTTGATGATGTCTCCTGGGAAGGTGACAAAGACGGACTTGAGGGGAAGACTCCATCCATCCTGGACGCTTATCCCCAAAACTAAACACACAGCTAAAGCCCAGCATCTCATGATGAGACCTACTGTAGATTGCTACAAAATGTAACAAAAGAAAAGAGATATACGAAGTCTTGCAGTGAACAAGTGCTCAGTTAGACAAAGAAAGTTCAAAAGCTTCTCAGCTGAAGATCAGCAGTGTTTCTTCCTCAGTGTTGGCTCCCCTCTTTGTTTTGGATGGTGGCTCTTGTTGTTGTCTCTGCTCTGTGCCCTTGGTTGGGGTTGTGGACCTTGTTTTTATGCAAAGTAACGTCTTAGTCACTCAACCTCACTCCCGCCTACTACTAACCTCAACCCTCCCACCTACATCTTGACAGACTGTATTGGTTGAATGGACATGGGGAATTTCCAAAATATCCACATTTAGCTTTACCTAATAATTAATGAGTGGGTAACTAATTGTTCTTTTTTGGACATATTTCAAGCTGGAAGGGTGTGGTATTAAGTGAACAGTGGCAGTGGTAGATGAGACAAATTATGACAAATTATTATGGTTGCATTCATATTATGTTAATGAAGTAATGTATGCTCCCTGAAAACCCACACAAATGACAAATTACTTTGAATGCTCTTAAAGTTGCTATTAAGAATTTCATAAAAACAGGCTCAGTGTATGCTGTCATTGTCATCCTTTTAATTCATGTGAAAAGCTCTTCTTGACATGTTAATGTATTTTTACCTGACTACAACACACTCATCATGGGACCCAGCCAGACACTTCTGTTATTTCTATGCTCAAAGTAAAAAGTTTGGTTCCACTTTTTTTTATAAATAGAGATTTTTTTCCTCTTAATCTATAGTTGGATACTGAATAAAATGTCAAACTAGGTCAAGTCAAGAGTAGATTCTTACAAAAAATTTGGAAAAAATGTGCCGTGTGTTGTTTTCTAACATGGTAAACCTTTGATTGTCTGTACTTCTTGAATTAAATGTTTTTAATTTTCTATGACAAATGGTTGAGGTGATTAAGAAATCCCTGTGTATTTCACTATGATTATTTCAGTATTACGTTATTGTTGTTGGCCAGATTTTTAGGAACTACCTGCTTCATCATCACTATACACTGGTGCTGATGCAACATCTCCAAAATGACCCAATTTATTAGCAATGATTTATTGCCTTATTTGGCAATGAGTATTGCACACAGTGTTTCTGTATTTTTCGCACAAAGAGGATCTTACGTCTCTATCTCCCATGCGCATCTCTGTTACATAACACTTCTAAAGAACAACTTGTGCGTTGGATAGTCTGTCATCTTGAGAGTACCAACTATGTGCAGTAGTGTGTGTATGCTATGTATACTGTATGTTGATATTTTGGGATATGTGAGAATCAAGGTGTTGTGGGCAAGGATGTGTCTCAGCCAGTATATCATGACTCAATGTGTTACCACATTAATAACCAAAGCTGCAGATGAGGGGCTTTTTTTTCAGTGAGCACACCGCTGACATCCTTTCTTCCTGTTGACATTACTTCGCTGCATTTTCAGATGCAGGAATTAAACAACTCTTTTTAACTGATGTGCCAAGTCAACATATTCCATGTTTACTCCTGTAGCTCAGGAGGTAGAGCCACTGATCACAGGATTGGCGGTTCGATCCCCATCTCCTCGTGTCCGCATGTCGAAGTGTCCCTGGGCAAGACACTGAACCCGAAAATTTGCCCCAGCACCTTGCATTGTAGCTCACCGCCATCAGTGAGTGTGTGTGTGAATGAGAGGCAAAATTACAAAGCGCTTTGGATAAAAGTGCTATACAAATGCCATATGTAAATCTAGAGGGTAGCCCCTGTAAAATAATGTTTTTCCAAATCATACAAAAACATTAGCTGCAATTGAGACAGGTTTTAATTTGGAGATGGCAAAGAATGAAATTAAGCACATCCGCTTTTACAGATTCTGCCATTTATGGTAAAGGAAATCTTGTTCATTTCATGGTTCTAATGAAGAGGAGGTGTGAAGGTTTAGACTGGTGGTTTGCTGAGGAAGGAATCCTTCCTCCTATTTGAGTCTATGGTTTCCTGATGTGGTTGATGCTTTTGGCACAGGTGTCATTCATGGTCCATTTTAAAACATTTCGTTGACGTGTCTAAGAAATGTTGTCATACCTTCTTAGTACTTCTTCTTTGCTCTAATGTTATTTGTTGTGATTTTCCCACAGAGAGCAGCAGCCATGATAATGCATATCTTTTGCGTAGTTAGATCAGTGTGTCTACACAGGTGCATTAAAGTTTAAATCTAGTGCGTATGTTCCTAGTCTTGATAACACACATACCTCTCCAGATTTTGACAATGATACAGACAGGTCAAAACACATTTGGTTGTAATGGGGATTCAAAAATGTTCATTTCCTTCATTTTACGATGCTTGTTGCCCTTTGCTGACTCTAATTTTTTATTCACATTGTTCCTTGAAAATAGTAAATGTACTTCTGCATGAACTGAATAATGTCCTTTGTTTTTAGTGGGTATAGAGACTTGTAACATACATTTGGTTAACACACTGAAATATTACACACATTCATATTGTACATATATTTTTGGTCACATTGATTATATTTCATTCAGACTAAAGCAGCTCTATCCAGCTTCAAATGCACAAGCCCTCTTTCATTTGATGCAGTTTTTTATGCTCATTCAGACACAATCATAAGGTTATTTCTGTTTATATGTGGCTCGTCAGAGGATCCCCAGGCCTCCTTTGAAAACATCTGCCACTGATTTTACATGGCGTCAAAGGCTTAATGAATACGGCTCCATGCATTTTAACAAATGCCACATTTCATTTGGTTTCGCCACTTTGCTTCCAAAAAGACGTCTGGCACAGAACCTCGAAAAATACACATTTGTGGCATTCTTCCCAAAATTGCCCTCAATCACAGCACAGCCTCTTGGCACACGCCATTTAACTGTATGAGTTGGCCAACTGCGTCATCAGAGAGCTGGATAATATCATAGTAGAGCGGCAAGATCCTCACAGCTCACGTGGGCGGGATCTTTATGATTAGGTTAACCATGTAATAACAGAGCCATGTCCCAGACATGGTCTAAATGTTGGCTTTTTAAGGTCAGTAATAGCTCAGGATGAAAACTTAAGATTAAGTGCGGAGATTCACATATGAAGCACTGTGTTGTGTGTGTCTACAGGATTGGGACACTTTGGTACTGATGAGTGAAACAGGATATGACAGGGAGTCCTCAAACCAAAGGGACGCACGTGTACTGATGTTTCGCAATGACTTTGTATGGATACGTACATAATTATAGCCTTCGTGGTGCTTTGTTGAGTAACTTGTGGCTTTATGAGAATCAAACATATCATCTTAGTTGTGTACATGGGTCACCTGTGTGAGAATGGGAAATTATCATGAAGAAGTAATTGAGATACATATTGGCATTTTCTGCCTTTATTAGAAGGTGACAGTAGAGAGATGACAGGATGAGAAGATGATGTGGAATGACGGGCCGGAAACGAACCGGAGACGTTATGGCTCATGGTTGGCACCCTAACCCCGAGACCACCAGGCCGCCCCAGGGAGATATCATTTCAAGTGATACTGTAGACAATTTTTATGAGTTCATGTAATTATATAATATCACTAAATAGCTCAGGATGAAAACTCTGATTATGATCGGAGCTTCACATATGAAGCACTGTGTTTCCACCAACCTCAGCATGTTTAATGCCCTGATTTTCTGGCCTATATATTTCAGTGTTTACAGTTCAGTGCTGTACAGCAAGTTTTGCGACTTTGTCCTTAATTGCGACATGCCCTGTTTAGTTTCCAGCTGTCTTGTTAAAGCAAACGGTTTATGTCTTATGGTATGTTTCTAGCAGGCAGCTATAAATGCAAAAATCACTTCCTGTCTGCCACAGTTGATGTGGCTTCTTGGCCAGCTCCCTTGTTCAGCCGTGTTGTGTTTTATGACGACTGGTTTGTTGACTTTGTGGTGGGACACAGAGACTGTGCAACGCAGGACCGTCACTGTGTTTGATGTGGAAGGGAACGTTACCCCATTACCATGTCCAGGTACTTTACCCAGCCCTGCTGAGTCTGCTGAGACTTGCAGTTATTCTGGGAATAACTTTGTTTTTATACCCCACTAAACTCTCACAACAGTTTATTTTGGCTTTCCAAGAAGTTTCGCCTCTGTGCTTCCTTTGTTTTATTTTTAATCATCCTATGTTGTTCACTTCATTATTACAATAACAATGACACTAAAACAGTAATGAACAGCATGTCTAATGTATTGTCTCTGAATATTAGTAACCCTTTTTAATTTGTCAAGATAGTATACATGCTTGTGGGTGAAATTGGCGCTCAAAGATACAACCAAAACCAAAACTGATCAAAACAAGCAATTGCCGGGACGGAAACCATGTTGTGCCCTCCAAGCCCAGATGTGTGTCACTCACATAGCAGTTTGTCTGTGATGAGTCATAAGTCAGCATGATAAGTTTGAGAAGAAATAATTCCATGAACAAACTTTAAACAGTTGCCATAAAGTTGTGTACAGTCATATGAATGGGACCGTAGGAGCACAGGAGGCTGCAGCTTTGACTCATGTCTCCCTGGAGCAGCAGACAGGAGTGTCACTTCTGCTTCACGAAACACTTTATCAACATCTAGACTATTAGTCACCCTTGGTAATATTTCTTGCTTACTGTGCCAACACTTGCGCATACAATATTTCTGTCTAACAATCTAATTATCTGCTGTAAAGATGATGAGATTTTGATTCAGAGTGAAACAAAATGAAAGAAATCAGTCATACAAATAACACACTAAAATTAATGTTTTCAGCATTTTTAGATGCATTATAGTACTTTCAGATGCTGAAAGGGCAATAATGATGATCGTCATAGCGATGTGTCATCCTTGTCACATCCAGCCCAGGAAGAACCATATAAAATACTAGGTCAGGTTAAAGTAGGTAATTCCAAGATGACTTGCTGATACTGTGACAAAACTAAATAAACAAACAAAACTACATGTAGATAATTGCTGTGTTTATCTGATCCTGTTGAAACCTTGGATCAGTCTCAAGACTTCATCTGGCTCACATTAGCTGACGCTGACTTTTCTCAATCTGATATGGGGAAATGAAGTTCTACCACTCTGCCAGGGATCAAAGCACAGTGCCATGTCAGGTTGATCAAAGCTGTTAAAAAGTGCATGTCATATAAACAGTTACTGCTTATCCCTGTTTTCTTTCCCATTGCTCTGGCACAGAGTCTTTGGTGGCAGCCGCAGACCAAAAATGCACACTTCCTCTGCTTCCACTCAGGTACTCTACAGGATTGGGACACTTTGGTACTGATGAGTGAAACAGGATATGACAGGGAGTCCTCAAACCAAAGGGACGCACGTGTACTGATGTTTCGCAATGACTTTGTATGGATACGTACATAATTATAGCCTTCGTGGTGCTTTGTTGAGTAACTTGTGGCTTTATGAGAATCAAACATATCATACATACAGATACATATTGGCATTTTCTGCCTTTATGATGACAGGAAATGAGAAGATGATGTGGAATGAGACGCAACAGAGGTTCTGGGCCGGAAACGAGCCAGGGACGTTGTGGCTCATGGTCGGCGCCTTAACCCCTAGACCGCCAGGCTGCCTCAGGGAGATATAATCTCAAGTGATACTGTAGACAATTTTTATGAGTTCATGTAATTATATAATATCACTAAAAAGCAGCTGGCGGGTTTGGCTGAGAGACCTGTGTGAGGGTAGACTGCATCTGCTGAGGCGTGGGGTGCCACTGCAGAGCAACTCCAGGCAGGCGAAGTTGTGTTGACTTTATGAATAGCCATCTTTCACCACCACAGTTAAAAGCTAATTACTGCTAGTCATAAGCAGTGGCCTTTATGGGCGTTCCATCCTCTGCCATCCAAAGGACAGCCACAGGGAGTGACAGCATGGGCCACGACGGGAGCTCTGATTGCACCAAACATCATTATTGCTTGTTTAACTCCATATGGAGCAACGCCTCCATAACTTTTTAAAGAGCTGTTTTCAGAATCCGCCACAAGGAACTGAAGCCTGTAAACCAAAACAAAAAAGTGCTTTGTTTCAGATAGGCATTTTGTGAGCCGCCACCCCAAAAAAAGAAAAACGTACAATAAGGACGTCATGCCCATTCAACAGGTTTTCAAAACCACCTTTTCAGAAAATGGGAAAAGGGATGGGAATTTCCCCCCTCCTAATAAAGGACAGGCAGCTGATAGCAGGCAGGAAGTGAGTCAGGCTCAGCACTTCAGCTGCCTCTGCTCACTTTGGTTCATACTTGTTGAGGCAGGCAATTATCCCTCCTTTTGATGTGTGTTTGCTGGGGTTTGAGCTCTCTGTTACTGTATAGGGTTTGCCAGAGTTTGTGCAACATTTCCCTCCAGGACAAAAACGTGGATCGCTGTGTCATTTTCTTGTAACGCAGCAAAACAACTTGAACCCTGACATTATTCTTAGTGGTTACATATTTGCTCATGACTGTGTCACTAAAGTAGACAGCAATACATCTAGCATAACATTATAAGCATAGCATTTTTACCATAAGTAACCTGTTTATAATGCAATAAAACCCCCAAACTGAATTCACAGTCTATTTATCCTGTAAGTACATTACAGAAACAACATTTTGGCACAATGACAGTGTGTGTGGGTTATCTTATGTGGATGTGGGAAGATTTTCTGGATCATACCTTTAGGATCGCTGTGAGATAATCAGCAACTTCAAACATCTGTTTCATGCTGTTGTTTATGATAAAAATAGATGATGAACTGTCTACTGTGCATTCTTTTGAACTGTATTTCTTTTAAGTTTTTATCATAGAGGATTGTATAGATCAAAGTAAGTCCAATTTAATCAAGCATGTTTCCCTGAATACTGGTGCTCGTGTCTGCACTTTTATTGATTATTGAGGAAAATGGTTGAAATTCATAATCTTGAGGATTTGTGTACAATGTACCATGTGGGTAAATTGTGTATTGAATTCAATGTGCAAAAGCATGCAGTAGGATTTTTGTTTTGGCTCTTTTATCTGTGATCTAATTCTAGTTTCTTGAGGATATTAATTAGCCAAGTCTTTGGAAGTGAAAAAAATCAGAAGATTTTAATTAAAAGTATATGGAAGCTGAACTGGCCATCAGGACCTGTGGGAGAAGCTTAATGAAGGAACCAGATGTGACTTTGGTACCCTCCATCAGAGAGCCAGATCAACAGTGATTCCTCCTGGCGCTGCTCTCTTTTAACCAAAATATTCTTTACCAGCAGGTGGCAGTCTATCATAAGGACAGTCAACGAAGCCAAAAGAGAGTTAGAAATAGAGCTCTGGTACAGAGAATTAGAGAAGAAAATGCAGCGTCAAGCTTTAACAGCCACTACTGTATAAGGACAATCTCTCATTTACCCAAGGGAGTGAATTATACTACTAAACAAAGCATAAAACCATCTCTGCTCGATCTGCTCCATAAAAAACGTCTTTTGAAATGAAATCCTGTGACCCATTTATTGCATCTTTGGGTTCACACAGGAGGCAATCTTCCCTTACATTTTATAACCTTGCTTCAAGGCTGTGTTATCAAACTATCTCCTGAGGAAAAGATTTGACCAAAAAAGAAAAGGAGATAAAATATTGATGTTGTTCTAATTTTGTAAGCCTGTTTGGTGAATAATTGATTGTTAGGGGAAATGAGTTTGATTTATTTGCAGTACTCTAATGCTGTTTTATTGAAGGGGTTTCACACATGCTGTGAGCCCTTATTGGTATTTCTCAGAGGTTCAGTGAGTGGGATGAAACTGTTTCTGAAGGACTGTAAAAGACAATTGATCGCACACAGTTTTTCCTGTTGCAGCACCTTTAGGTTAACTTCACAGCTAAAGACGATGGCAGTTAATCTGCTCTGTGTAATTGCTTTGATCTATCGCAAACTGTTTATCTAAAATATGTTGCATGTCATTACATCTTAATAGGCCAGTGTTCAGTTGTTACTGGATGCAAATCTTCCATCTGCTGCATCCACTCATTTTTTTTTTTTTTGCATCTTCTCATTTTTATGCATATCAGTTTGGATGCAGCCTCTCATTAGCTGCAATGCCAACTAGGAATTGATGTTCCCACACTGCTGTATCATAACACAGATAAGTCTGACACAGATGCTCTTTCAGCAAAGGCAGAATTGGTGGCCTTTGGTTTTTATGACTGATTGCCTTTCTGTGAAAGCACACATGCAGAACAATGCCAACAATCAACTGTATATTGCTAGTGCTCTACTGTATGACACCATCATACTGTGAATGCTGCATGGTGTGACTGGATGATAGTGCTACTTTTATGTTATCCTTCCTTCATCCTTCAAAGGTCTGCGTTGGAGCCGTGTTACAGCTGTTCCCTAAGACAGATGTTGTGATGGTATATAAAGTGTTCTGACAAGGAGCCTTGTTTCCTGCTGTGCAGCAGCACCAGGGGCACAACACGCTTGCTTATTCATGACGTCTGATCAGATCCCAGGTAGATCAAACCGCTCCTCCATTTTTAATGAAAAAAGCCCTTTCTTGGGACATAAATATCATGCAATGCATTTTCCCCGCAGCCTGACATAATGGAGGTACAGGGAGTCCTTAGGGGAATTGGAAGGTCGGTGTCGGTTAGAGCTTCACCTAATGTACAGAGCTAAATATTGACCTGAAACATGGTTGAAACCAACCATCCTGAAGAAATATTGATTCAGATAGGTGCATTTCACCAGAGGGGACAAGGGCAGGTACAGAAGAGTAGACTTGCACTCTTGTTATTACAATACTCCGATATTAATTTGCCTTCATTCCCAACACATGGTTACCACAGTTCACATTTCTTGAGAATTTCCCTTGCAAATGTGCACCAAACTGTTCACTAAAACTAATGAGCAAAGTAATTATAACATCTGTGGGTTCATAGGTTGCTACACCCTGAACCTGAGTAGGATTTAGTGCAGAATGTGAATATGAAGCGGGGGAAAGAGAGGCCCCTCTGCTTCCCTCAGGATCTGCGGTAAACACCCACATTAGCCCCAAGGACAGTAGGTCGCTGCAGGGAAAGGTCACCTCTGCTGTTCTGTTAGAAATACACAGCTCCAGTATTTCCTTCCCTCTTATTTGTAGTTCTTATCTTAAATCTCCTTAAACTTGAAATCCAATCCTTCCCTGAAACTCAGCATCTTTGGCCAGGAAACCAAGCCAACATGATAAGAATAGCCTCCAAGACGGAATAATTAGTATTATACTGTATGTATAATATTCCTAATATTGAACCAGACTATTGATTTATATAAGCTTTCTGCTCAGCACTATATCACATAAAAGCATATGGATTCTGGAAAAGTTATATCTGAAAGAGGAGACTGAAGTGAATCTGTTGACAGCTCAAGAGGTGGAGACCTCACAGATACAGCGAGCGTGAGCAGTCCTCACTAGGATTATGTTGTCTTTCCAGGAACTTTATACGTCGTCAAATATCAAAGGAATTCCTATACTGAGAGGAGAAATGGGTCGTCAGAGCTGTAACAGCTCTCGTCTGTTATCTAGAAGCCACTCGCTGCGTTACCGCTAATGAGAATTCTGACAGCGCTGCCAAGCTGCAGCAAGGTACCAATAGAAAGTTGAGATATCCGGGGCTTAAAGTGTTGATTGACGTGGAATAATTACAACTCAGGAAGTGCTGACTCATTGAGGGGACTGAATAGGTAGAAAATAACCTATTTATAATTCTTTAAAAAAAAATGAATAGATGTACCTGAGTGTATCCTCAGTTAGCAAACAGGAAGTGCTGACTTTATGTGAAGAAGGAACATATTCTTTTTAGGGGGGGGGGTTACTTGGAGGGAGCGGAAACAAGCTATAAACACAACACTGACATATTATCACCTTTTAAGTTAATATGGCGAAATTGTCAGCAAACAGTTACTTATTTACACAGCCAGTCGTCTTTATGGCCACCTGATGAATGTAAATCCAATATTCACTCTTCTTTTAGCTCTGTTTTGGTCTGGATAACTCCTGAGAAAAATATCTGGCTCCTTAGCTGCTAAATGCTCAAGTGTCATCACCAGCTAATTGCTAACTTGTCTGAAATAGCGGCCTGCTTCTGCTGGAAACAAAGATGAAACCAAAATACCTAAGTTGCAGGCTGGAAAACCAAAACAATGAGCTGAAAGACGCTTTAAACCTCCACAGAGCTGAGGGGGGTTAGTATAACAGTATTGGTTGCAGCCACTTTAAAATGATTGGATGGGTGCACATTGCGCTAGAAATTTGTAGGCCTACTTCAGTGTGCAATCCTGCCTCCTAAAAATTACATTTATAGATTACTAAATTGGTTTCCCGATTAAAAGCAACGTTTTTTTGAGTAATGTAGCTCTACGTTTATCTACAGCACAGGAGCCATGTAAGGATGAGGCTGGGGTGGATAGTTGTCGTACACAACCTCATCACCATAGTCCGGGGTTTGCATCCAGACTCCCGTCTGTGGTTAGGTTATGGCAATTAAGCACTTCGGTTAAGGTTAGGGGAGGATTGTGGTTTTGGTTTAATGTTGATAATCACATTATGTCTCATGCTAAAAGTCACTGCAGACTTTTTCTGTATTAAAGGAAGATTTTTCCCTTACCTTAACCAAAGTGCTTTTGTTGCCTAAAGATAACCATAAAAAGTTTAACGATGCAGTAGCCACTGTCAGCGGATATTGTGGTGGAAAACAAATTAAATACAATGTCAGTGAACATTTTTCAGTATTCAGTAAGCACAAGTTACAAGTTTAGTATCAACATTTTTGCGACTTGGCAGACACATTAATTAACAACATTTTCTCATTACGTTAATAGAAAACATAATCTGGGCGGCATGACGTATCCTTGTACATAAACGTAATTTCTAGGAGACAGGGTTGGACTGTGTGCTCAGTAGTCACATTTGCATCAGAGGTCATTCATCAAGCTATGAAATAACACAAAATAATATCACAAATATGTATATTTCACTATTCTATTGAAATCAAAACTGTAAACTTAGGTTATAAAAAGCATTGCCTATAGAAAGCACAGTATGTAATACATTTATTCATCCACTTTTTTCCTCAAGTGTGTGTTATGTACAGTCCACCTGGCCTACACACTTTGTAGACAAATCAAGATACAGGTGGTGTGGATTGCATTGAGCTTTCTGTTGACAATGTCTTCTCAGTCATCCGAGCATCAAAATGTTCACTGCCTGCTCCTCCCCAAGAGATGTTTGTCAAGACCGCAATTAAAAAGAAATGTCTCAGCCTTACATAACAGATTGTCACACACTTAGGAGAACATCAGTGAACTGTCTTGGCCAGAGCTCTGAGCCTTTACAAGAGACAAAACAGAATTACTTTACATTCTCATACAGTGTTTGTATATCAGTGGTATTGAACATAGTTTAATTACTAATCTACAGATGCCCCAGTTTGGCATTATGCAAAATGTTGAGCTTATAGTGTAGTAAAGATACTCACAATCTTTAGGTTGTCTTTTCTAGTCCAGTCCATACTTAAATACTGAATAAGGCCATGGAAGCCACTGTGTCTAGTGGTAAGTTGTGATAAGGTTATTATCAGTCCATGTAGGGAAAAAAAAAGCCCCGCTCTCACCACCAGTTTTCATGGAGGCTGGACAAACATGAGCTTTAAGTGCATCTTGTCTTTCTCCCCGATGAGTAGCTGTCGTCCTGCAGCCAGGAGTCTCCTGCACGCAGCTTCTAAAAGGTTAAAACCTCCCGTTCCCTCCAGCTGCTTGTTTCTCATCCCTGTCCATCTCCTCTGTAATGGATCAGTGCTGCTGGATCACTGAAGAGACTCCAGTGGAGAAGAGTGAAGGGATTACAAAACCCTTCTACACACACACACACACACACACACACACACACACACACCTCCTTGCTGCAGAAATCTCTC
Organism: Macquaria ambigua; assembly: GCA_008360985.2. Lineage (NCBI taxonomy): Eukaryota > Metazoa > Chordata > Actinopteri > Centrarchiformes > Percichthyidae > Macquaria > Macquaria ambigua. The sequence goes on along the minus strand of VMKM01000033.1, from coordinate 887,183 downwards.
CCATAGTGCCACTTGCTCTACCACTGTTGTGCGATTAAGACCCTGAAGAAGAGATGAGCGATCAAAGCTGTGCTGCTATAGTCCCTTATTTACATTAATATTACATTCATATTCTTCAGCCACTATTTAAACATACACACCGTATTACAAGATGAACCTGCTCTAATGAACGTATTAAACCTTCATCCTATAGCAAGTTATAACATTTGATAATCTGATACTGACCAACCACAATAACTTATATTGCACATTTTGTAATGTTCACACCAACTGTTTGACCGTAAAGAATAAGACATTAAAGCTTAATGTCTCCAATCTGTTACTAAGATAGATAGTCACTGTCAAAAAAACTTCTATTATTGCAAGTTTATAGATATCCTTTTTTGCCTTTTTTTTTTGTTGTTCTGACCAAACTTTCAGTAAATCCACTCCTCCTGAGTAAAGATAAATAATCTTTCATATCCAAGTAGCCTCAGTCACTACAGCATCGTAGCACTTCATGCTCCTCGTTAGACCACATTCAGATGAGGAGAGAACCAATGCTCGTACACTGATCATTACTTAACCAGCCAGCAATCAGCTCCGTTCTTTGGCTTAGACCGCGTTCTGCTCCAGTAAGGGCGGATGTTCTTTAGGTTGTTGCGGTGGTTCGGTCCTCTGGTCCTGCTGCTGCTCAGGTGGAGGCGGCTGCTGTTGCGTTGGATCAGATTTTAGCATTTTCTTCTGAAGGGGCTGCGGGGATGTCATCTGCTGTGGCTCTGGATTGGGCATCTCTTTCCTGTCGCTGGGCTGAATCTCCAGAGCTGGTGTGTCCTTGCAGCAGAAGTATTGCTGCCAGATTTTCCTGAAGGCCGTGCGGAACTTCTTGATGCGGAAAGCGTAGACAATTGGGTTGACAGCAGAGTTGCCGTGGGTGAGCAGGATGGCGATGTAGATGAGGACTATGGGCTTCTCGCACTGAGGGCAGAAGAGTGTGATGCAGTTGATGATGTGGAGGGGAAGCCAGCTGATGGCAAAGAGGAAAAGGACCAGAGCCAGCGATTTAGCAAGATTCAGCTCCTTGTCATAGTACTTGTTTGGGTCTGTGTGACTGGTGGTGAACTTCTTATTGTTAAGTTGCTTGTGGATCATGTAGAAGATCTCTGCATAGATGACCAGCATGAGCAGCAGCGGCGGCAGCACCCAGCCAAAAAAGTTGAAATAGACCATGTAATCCATGCTGATGACGTTTTCGAACTGGCAGATGATAACGAGGTCAGAGCTGATGGAGCCGTTCTGCTGGAGGCGCCTCAGGTTGTTCCAGCCTAACATGGGTGTGAGTCCCACGATGAAAGCTACCGTCCAGCATATCACCACTGCCAGCCCCGCTCGCCGAGGGGTCACCACCTGCTTGTACCTGCAGGAGCAAACAACACAGTATCATGTCAGCACTTTTGCTCACAGCGCTGTCAGGGCATGCATGCTTTCTTATTGACTTCATTTTTACTTTTGGCAGTGTCCTTGGACTGACAAAAGGTGTGATACACAAGAAAGAGTTATTTAAAATGCAAAGCCCCTAGACACTTTACACACAGCACCTCGCAGCACATATTTCCACTTGAACAAGTCTCTGCAAACCCTTATCAGTAAACCTTGCCCTTTGCAGCACGTCCACTTTTATGGCTTCTTTTGTTCAGAGCAAAACTGAATTATGGTTCTTGAAATTGGCTAAATATTGCCTACTAATTTATTACAGAAGTACAGTGGACACAAGCTCAATACTTGGCATGCTACAACAGGCTTTACAGGTTTGGCTTTTTCATTGTTTGTTGTGTTTTATGGATAAGAAGCAGGAAGTAGATAAAGGTAAAAGGTGCAGAGGTTTTAAAATCTTATCACTACAGTCCTGTGACCAAGAAAATGACACAGAGAGACTCAGCCTGATACTTGCCTAGAGGCAGGGATGGAAAACAGTTATCTGATCCAGCTCATGTTGGAAAGTGTGAAGAGCAACGGTTGGTCCCTTTTGGATTACTAGTGGTTGAACTTTAACAATGTTGTAATTGTAAGGGAAATAGCATTACAATAACCTTTGCTGGTATTAAGTGTAGCCTGAAGCAAAACAAAACGCTGCAATTAAGCCCAGCTGTCACAGGTGCCATGTCTTGTGTTACTATCGATTAGGGATGTATGTGTGTTAAGCTAGGTCTGATTCTGAAGCACAGCAAGAAGATCGTAATTCACACACTGAGCCTGGCAGACGGTCTGCTCGGAGGAGATCAGATACTGATCTAACAACAAGGGGTGTGGGGGGACATTTTCTAAAAAAGGGAATCCGCACTTTGTGGTGTTGCTGTATGGAAGAAACACTATAAGGTTAATCATATGCTAATTTCTGTAAAAAAAAAAATGCTGTATTTGTGTTCTGAACTATACTCCCACTTGATAACAAATATAAACTGTGGGAAGGGAGTGGCAACAGTAACTCCCTAGTGTGTGTGAGTTCTGATTTAAATCACATTAGCACAAGGACTCACTGATGTAAACGTTGTTGAGGCAGACTTCATAAAGCTTGGATGGGTTTATAAAAGACTAAGTAGTCAAAAGCTAAAATTAATGATAAACTGCTATCATAAGCTTGGAAGACTTAGTGGAGTCTTAGACAGGAGATTAAAGTTTGAGGCTATCACAGACAATATTCTCAGATAATAAATTCCCCTCTTCTACTAAGCTTATCTTTTCAGCCTTTCAGCACCACTGCTCAGTCTTTTGTTTGAGCCTGGCATAATAAACCACTGGTGGTCCAGTGCATCAAATACATAGAGGGACTGAACAATGAAGACAGCAAACCTGACCTATTTTGTGCCCTCCAGAAACACAGAAACAATGATACTGATTCTGTACTGATTCTGCCTTTGTACTACTCTTCCACACATAAGCTATTAGCGATCTTGAGGACAAAGGGACTAATTAAAGCTGCTGGTTGATCAGTCATGCTCTGGTTAGCTGTCATGTCAGTACTGGTGAGTCAGATCTATATGCATATAAAGGGAATGGCAGGTTGGAGGCATCCTGTGAAGTGAAACAAGACCCACGAGGAAATCAATGCCGGGAACAGAGCACTGGAGCTGTAGTGACTTCTGCTGTGTGTCTCTCTCTGTGTGTGTGTGTGTGTGTGTGTGGAGGCTTTGCTGGGAAATAAAACAGTGCTGTCGTCAACATCATTCTTATCCCCATCACCATCACCTCCCTATATGGCACAGATTGTGAGAATAAGTGAATGTGTGCATCTCCTTATTTATCCTCATTACCTGGTCGGGATCTTGACCCTGAGATAGCGGTCAATTGCGATGGCCAGGAGGGCCAGGATTGAACTTTGCGTCAGCACCAGCACCGTGCACGCCACGAGCAGACAGCTGTAAAAGTGTGTTTGGAGTCCGATGCTGATAGTGATGGCCAGAGGGATGACGAGGGCTCCCACCGCAATATCCGCCAGAGCCAGAGAGACGATGAAACAAAACGTGTTATCTCGCAAGGATTTATTAATTTTCACCGCCCAAACCACCATCACATTCCCGATAACAGACGCGACTGCAATCACCACCTCCATCCCTATGTAGAGCGACTGCGCTGATAAAAGTGCTCCGGGCATCCTTGCAGATGATTATGTCCTTGATGAGAACAAGAATGATTTCAGAGAAGCACCCTTCTAAAAAGCCAACAGAGCAGTTCTTTTTTTTTTTTTGGTCACCACAGTATTTTCCAAATGAGCTGTGCGTCCATCAGTTTCACAGTGCCCACATTCTCCTGGTTACCAGATATAAATTGCAAAAATCCAGCTATTTTGAGGGGGAAGAAGCTTGTTAATCAGCAACATATCAAAAGGATGAGGGGATTTCCTTTGGAGCAGGTGTTGTGGTCCGGCGTGCGTCGCTCCTGCTCTGCCCCCGCGCCTCCACTTGGCTGAATACACCTGCTCCTGGCGAGAGCAGCATCCTTCCCATGCGTTCCGATTTATCCAAGAGGGCGCTTCGTCTTCATCACTCTGCGTTTTTAATTCAACAAAGCAGGTTTTTAACAAAGCAAATAAGAAACTATCTTCTGGATGAAAGCGCGCACAGTTGCAGCTCCTGCGCAGGCGGGTGCTCCCTCTTTCTCTCTCCCTCGCTGTGCTTCCAGTAAGAGCAATGATGCAGTTGGTTAAAATAGCTGTGTGATTTTCTCGCCTCTTTTTTTATTTTGTTCCATTCAGATGTGCTGTCTTTGTTTCTGTGAAATATATAACCCTCACTCCGAGTTCACCTATTTCCTCTTGGTGGGTGCTGCTTCATTTTCCATGCAGAAATAAATCAATGACGCTGTAGCCTTCTGCGGGACTGTCCCAAGGAAGTCAGGTAGCCTAGTGCAGAGGTGATCTGAACTCACACTTATTTTCTATACATCCGGCGTGCACGCCTTTCTCCCACGCCCACGCTCAAATGCTAATGGACCTTGCTCTGTTGCCCATTGTTCTGATAAGAGGTGAGGCAGTGAACTGCCACAGCTGTCAGAAACACCACAGATGAAGCTAATGAAATTGGCAGCCTAAGTGACAAAGGACTGTGTAAACAGTGGCCTAATTATGGAAGCACACAATATGAATTCACACTTCTTGTGTTTTCCTCCTATACCAACATACACTTTATTCAATTAAAACACCTTAGAGAAGCATAAATCTGTAATACAAATAGATATATATGTGCTTCAGACTTCAAAGACCTCCAATCTGAGCCTGAGGCCAGCCCTATCCTCCAAACTAATAGGAAATCCATAACAACAAGACTGGAAACCTTATGACTGATTTAGATCTATTGATCAGCCTTTAAAACTCATCTGCAGCTTTTTTAAGAGGTTTGTGAAAAGGATATTTCCTGCTTCTAATTTTGACCATTCAGGAGCAGGATCCCATTGACATAATAACCACTCCTGTCGCCACACAAAATGAACCTTGAGCAGCCAAGCATTGCAAACATACAGGGGTGAACTACAGCACTGGCATCTTGTGCTCCCTCGCTGTGGTTCAAAGGTTAACAACAGGCAGCCGCGTGAGCTCTCTGACCATGGCAGGATCTCTATTTTCGCATCCAAGCAGGAATGAGTGTATAGACTGGATGTGAAGACATCCCAGATGGTGCACTGCGCTCACTCACTGTATGTAATATATGGAAGAAGGCAGGGTGAAAGTCCTGGGTTTCAGCTGACAGTTTGCATGTGATTCAGAGTGAAACAAAAACAAAAGGCAAAGCAGTGCAATACTGTGGTTAACGCTGACACAGAGGCACCGCGTGTGATGGCAGGACGGCCAACAGCCAGCAGGAGCTCCGCTGAAGACAGTTTCCATCTGTGACCAGCGTCATGGTCAGAGATGTCAGCGTGAGATAATAGAGGTTAGCCAATATACTGAGGAAGGAAGCAGCCATATGGTCTGCTTGCAGTTATTGGCATCAGACCCACTTGTGACATTTTAATGAGCACAAGCGTGGCGGTAATGCATGAGAAATCAATCATTATAGAGCAAATGGTGTATGCTAACACACGTAGGCCGATATGTCTGACAGTTAAGAGAGATTCTGAATGTTTTCACTTTGAAATAAACCTCACCGTCAAGGTTGCATTTCCTTCCTTCCTTGCACTTTTTCAATTAGTTAACAGTCAGTACGAATTCCACTGTTATAGTTTGTCAAGCCTCAGTTGAAAGTAGCAAAGTGATCCGGAAAGAGGCTTACTCCATCATTTCAGGCTGCAGTATTCTAATTATGTTTCTCCTTTTAGCAGCTTAGTGACTCAGAACAGGGAACACAGCCATGCTCAACATGGCCAACACAGACCTCATAATGCTGTTTATGCTTGTTCACAACCTGACAATGTGTGAGATATAAAACATTCCCTGTATCCCATACAGACTTCCTAAAATAGCTGCTATCAAGGCCTTTTGGGGATGAATTTTAACAACCCTGAAGTACTTCTGTGACTATCAATTCAGTTACACTAACTGCCATGTCTGCAGATTCAGGAAATGAGGAAATGCTCCAGTAAACGTTTGTCAGATTTTGCCATGTGGGGATGTGTGACCAGTGAAGTGCGGTGTGCTTTAGTTTTATGAGACGGATTCGACAGTTCAGTGCTCTTTTCCTGCTGAGTTCAGAATCAAAGATATGTCTGCAGCTGCAAGTATCCACAGTTTATACGTGGCCTTCAAAAACCCAGCACAGAGTTTTTTGATTGGTAAAAAGGAAGCTGTTCAGTTGTAACTAAACCTCTTCATAAAACGTAGATCACCCTGATAGATGACAGAAAGGCCCGCTAATGGGCACAAGCACAGTGTGACGCCCTCACAGTTTGTAAAGCACATCAACCTTTTTGTTCTGACACAGCACAATTTATATGAAGGCCTCAGCTGCCTGGATAAAGAACCCGAGCACGGATCCATGTCTATATTCAAATGAGAAAAGATCAGATAGCGTCTTCCTCACCAGTGTCTTGTCTGCTGAACTGAGTTCAAAAATAATATTGCTATTGTCATTAAAAAAAAAAAAGCCTCAGTGATGAACTGCAGTCTGGTTCGGCAGTTCGCAGCGGACTGCCGAACCAGACGGCAACAACATTATTAAAACTGACAAAGACTTGGGACCTCATCCTATTAGCCAGGGCTCCCTACAGGAAAACAGTTTAGCCATTTCAAACAAGACTGGGGCCATCGAGGAATAGGATTGCAGTCTTATTACAAGGGACACTCCAGGAAAAACAACACAAGATGGATAGCCTTGGCTCTGTCGCTCAGAAGACCTTCAGTGAAAATCTTCAGACAGGAGGCAATATGAGAACACTCAAGTGCTCGCATGTATCCCCTGGACAATCAAACAAGCACCCAAACAGCCTCTAAACTATTATAGCTGCTGGGAATGGATGTGGCTCTCTGTCATTTACATGGAAATTCTCCAGAAAGTAGTGCATCCCACAAAAAAAACAATAAAAACCCAGATAAGTACTCAAGCATACTAATCTCTTCCATAGAAAGTCTTTGTTTTCACACAAACACAGCCCTTAGCTCAGCTTGTTTCCTCTACACAATTAATATAAATGTCATAAAATGAAAGTTGATGTTGCTGTTAGAGGTCATAGTAAACAGCTGTACACAGCAGAGAGTGAGAACATCTACAGAGGGAAGAATGAATTGCCTCAGGAATAATAATAAGATGTCATTGCATTGAACGGGTGGCTTTATGAATAGAAATACTGAACATTTGATTGCAGGACAAATGCTTTTGTCATTATTAAATTTTACATTATCCATGTGACCCAGATTTTGGGTTATAATTCACAAAAATACAGTTAAGCTAGTGTGAGTCCTGACCGTTGAGTCTCATTATGGCTCATCTGGAGTACATAATCAGATACTGTACATAAAAAGTACTTCAGTATTCTTGGATTTTCTGTTTACACTCAGGGAAAACAACCTTGTGGACATACTGATTTGGTGTAAGAGCCCCTCCCACAGCTGCCAGCTGGCTGAACAACATCATCTCGCCTGCTCAAGACCCACATTGTGCCTGTGAAATTAACCGCCGCACCCACTTGAAGCTTGAGCTGACAGGGTGAAAATGAAAAATGTCAACAGCTAATCCGGCAGCTCGCTGTCTGGTATCACACAAAAAGCCCTCCCAGTATCAAAGCTGGGATATTTTGAGTGTGTGAGTCTAGTTCTAAGGAAAAACCTCCCACCAAAAAACACATTTTCTGGTTATTTAAATTATTTCAAATTCATTAAACCATTCAGTGGTGCTTTTTGCAAATGTTATGATGGTCTGAATGCTGTTTCAAACCCTTCATCACTCTGCCAGGAATAAAGAAATTCTGGTGGAAAAATTATAAAATCCCCTTATCTTATTTAAATTTAGCTTCGTTTTTTACCAGAAAGAGCCACATTTATTTAATTATATTTATGGCATTTGCTGTATTTAATAGGACAGTAGAGAAGGACAGGAACGGCAGAGAGAGCGGATGACATGCAGCAAAGGGCCCGGGCCGGACTCAAACCCGTGCCGCTATGGTAAGGACTCAGCCTTGACACGTGGTACGCAATCTACCGGGTGAGCTGTCGGGGCGCCCCAAAGAGCCAAATTTATAAATGTACTCAAAAAGAAGAGTCAACAAAATCAAAATAAGACTTAAAAATTGTGGGTAGCTGTAAAGTCCACCTCAGGTCGTTAAAACACCCAAATCCTCAGAAAGAATAACAACAATTCGGGAAATATACTTGTTTGTTTACTTGCTCATCATGTACGCTCTCATCTGTACACACCCGGGCTAGCTGTTTCCCCCTGTTTCCAGTCTTTATGCTAAGCTAAGCTAACCAGCTGCTGGCTCCAGCTTCATATTTACCGTACAGACATAAGAGTGGTATTGATCTTCTCATCTATCTCTCTGCAAGAAAACGAATCATTTCCCAAATTGTCAATATATTCCTTTAACAATATCTTCGTCCTTAGATATTTGTATGTACCATACAATATAATAATGTCTGTGTGTTTTCAGGAAGGTTGCTCTTAGATCATATTGTCTCCTCTCGGTGGTTCTCGGTGGGCATAAAAGGGGGTTCCCCTGAATAATTTTGTCTCTGTATGTGTATAAGGGTGTTTGTATGTGGACTAAAACGTGAAGAGGAGGTCCACTCGAACGGAAAAGCTAAACCCAAACCACGGGCTCCCTAATGCAGCTCTGTGGGGAGAGCGCCTCCACGTCATCCAACACCAGCCCCAAATAAGATTACTGTGCAGAAAACACTGTATCTCCCGCAGCTCTTCACTCCATCCGTCTACACACGGAAAAACAGACAGCAGCGGACGCCACCCTCTGCTTCTCAGAAAACATCAAGGTTAAATATATAATTCACACCTTGCATGTTGACATTTTTAATATTCAGTCAACATTGTCCAGCCTGCTCACTGATGAGCAGTTGATGTGGGTGAAAACACTTCAGCTGCTCCCACAGACGGCTTTACAGTAAAATGCTCTCCAGCAGCCTACACACAAATCATAAAATTACTTACAGAGCTATTTGTAGACAAAGGTGTGAGAAAAAGTGCAAGTGACGAACCCACATCCTGTTTTCATGAAGGCGGGTGCTATTTTGGATATCACTGAAATTGGCCACCCTGAGCTAACTATGCTAACTATGTAGAAAAGAATTATGATTAGCCTCAATTTCTCCTCGTGGTTGCGTACATATTGAAAGGCCTCTGGTTAATGAGAGGGAATATTCAATGTCTTTTTCCCAGCATGTGCTCCTATTACTGCTGCATAACAATAATTGGAAGCACTTTGACAGTAGCATGTACAGTAACATGCCTCCCATGATCACAGCTTGCACATGAAATATTGATTCTCTATATGATATCAGCCGTTGATTGCAAATTTCTAATTTGTCAACAAAGGTGATGATTAGGGGAGTACAATGTCTAATGGCATGTTCTGCATATGTGAATAGAGCCAGACCTGAATAATAACAGCTTTCAAAACACGTCAGCACTTCCATTTGAAATTAGGCTCTTATTCTTGTTCGCCTCAACAGTACTGAACTCTCTCTCAGCTCAGCATATAAAGGCAACACAGAGGAAACTGGTGGAGAATCAGTGAAAGGGAGAAAGAATATAATTAGATAGAGGAGTAGGAGAGAGGCATCAGTTAGGGCTCTGTGCAGCGACTAGATACGATGAGGGAGGAGATGAAAGGAAATGGAGGGAGAGGTGGAAAAAAAGCGATGTGTGGGTTAATGACAAAAACTCTGAATCTAATCTATTTAAGAGGTGTGGTCAATACAGAATCAAAGGACTTAGTGTGACATCTTGTGCATGTGTAGCTTCAGAATATGTCTTTTAAGTCACGGCTGTTGTCGTCCAACTTTGCTGTGACGTTCCTTGGAAAAGACGCTTTGGAAATGCGGGTCCTGACGAGTAAAAGAAAACTGGGTCAAACGGGTAGTTTTGGCTCTCTGTGGAAGAGGACGTCGTGCTCGAGCCTCAGCTTCTTTGATGTTGGCTCTGTGAATTTGGAGGCTGTCAGGATCCAGTGTTGTAAAAGAAAGAATTAATAATCAAACCTAATTTTATAGCAGAATACATCAAGAAGCTCCAGCACTCAGTGTGCAGAGTCTGCGTACCAAAGACTGTGTGTTTTAATTGTGGATGCTCGTTCCCTTCACTGTACTACACAATGAAATTGGGTTGGGACGGTGGACTGGTCTTCGTCTATTATGCACAACAGTTTGGATGCCACTAATCAGACTCTGACATACTTTGGGGAATGATGCATCATACATAAACATATTCTAGATGCTGCTGATTAGATGGGTAGGGGGCATTTCATCTCCTAATTTATTCTGATTTATCTAACCTGTGTGCCTCAGCCTGTGTCATGCATGATATAGAGAATGTTTCTGACTCGATTTTGACAAAAAGCGATGCCCCTCATTGCTGTGTTCTATTAATTCTCAAAAGGCACCGCAGTGTTTGTTAAATATATGGTTCCCTGAGAATCCATTTGTTTTCCTGTGCAGAAAGCTTACTGTTCCTCCAAAATAACTACTGCCCATAGATGACATTTGACAATTAGGTCAAAGCTTCCTGTATTTTCCTGTATTTCTGACTGTATTTCCTGACCACTTAGCCATCAAGTCACAATATTTACTTTGTACATTCCCGTTCCTAGATAGAAGAAACCTACCGATTCTGGTAATCCTAAAACATTTTTCTACCCTTGAATAACTATTCTGTCAACTACTAGGTACACTGATTGTAGAAGTCAAAGGATTATTATTCCTTGGCTTTCCCCCTTTCCATACTATATACAATCCCCAAAACACATTTTCTACTTATGCTCCTTATTCCACTACAGCTCTGCATCAGTTGTGTGTGTGGAGATGGCATGTGTGTTATTTAATTGTTCTTTACTGTATTTGTCATACAGCTGTGCATGAGGAAGATATATTGTCCATTCTCCATAAAATAAATCCCACCACCAACAACGTCTGGGGATTTGTTGGTGTATAGAAGTCCAACCTTAAGGCCAACATCTGCTCCTCCCACAGAATAAATGAGGCAGGGTACTTTTGCTTCAATGGATGTGTGCTACATTCACATCGCATACCAGCCTGCATGGCTTGCTGCTGCATTTTTCCTGTTCACCACCTCTCAGTCGTAAGAATCCCCCGACTAAAACGTGGAGCGGTAGATGTGTAAAAGGGAGTTATGTAGGTCCTCTGAAGCTTTTGAAATATCTAGCACATGGTGTAAACACTGTGGGCAAGACAGCATCTTCTTACCTTCTTACTGCCCCCAAGCAATGACAAATCTCTATGAAAAAGCCGCCTGTCTGTCTTGTTTTGCTGTTCCTGTTATCCAGATAAAACTGGAGGATATAAAAATAGCTGCATGGTCAGATTGTCTGTTGGTCACACTAAATGATATCCAGAATTTTAGCTCAGCTTGGCAGTCACAGTTTACATGAGGGCACTTCAGAAACCAACACTCCCTTTTGCTTCTCTATTAAAATTGGATAGCCTCTGGGGGGAAAAAAATGTATTATCTGTAATACTTGAAAACAAACAACCACTCTAGTCCGAAAGAAGGAGAGAGCAGAGGTTTGTGCAAATTGTTTTTACCCGAAGACACATTTTTTCCCTGTCATTGTTTTATAGCATGTTTACCCTTTGCACTCCCTGAAAGAGAAACTACAAATTATTTTAAAGGGTCCTCTGCTTCTTGCCATCCAGAGGTCCTTTCAAACCATCTTAGGTCTGAGACGAGGCCTGATAGTTTATTAATGAGATAAATCCCTGCACTCTATGGCCACTTGCCATTTCTATTTGAGAGCAATTTTGCAAATGAAGGAAATTGTTGGCAGATCTGGGATTATAAAGCACTATTTGGAGAGTGGTGTGTTTACACAAATGGGAGGGCTCAATATTGGAGCTAAGACAGGAAATAATTAGAGCAATGTGAAATGCATTATTCTTGTTTGTGTGTGGATGCTGGAAAGCGGCGGGCAATAAAAAGTTCTGCAACGGGAGCGCTTCTGTCACTGGGCGAGGGGATAAAATCCCAGTGAAATATGAGGATGCATTATTAACATTCAGAAGAGAATGAGTACAGGCACCATTTTAGTCTGTCATTTGAATTGTCATGATTAAATTATCAAGGCAATCATCAGTGTAGTGCGCCGTGCCCTGCATCTTTCAGCTGAAATAGGCTTCACTGGGTTTAGCTTTGATTGATTTAATGTAAGCAGGTTTTCGTGAGCTTTTAAATTACGGAGCAGTTTGATGGTGGAGATTGGCGATTAATGAGTTTTAATTTAAGAGACCAGAGTGCAATTTTGGAGATTAGGACGTAAACAATCATGTACTCGATCATCTTTTATCTTGATACTCATTTCACTGATGTTGAGTTCAATGTTTGTCTTACTTGTCATCCAACCATCTTTCCATCCATCCTTTCAAACAATCCATGCATCCACCCATACATCCATCATCAAGTATTTCTGACTCTTGATTGATATTGATTCTGGCCGATTTGTTCACAAATTGGGACGTTCGTATTGGCAGTTCTGTTAGATATTACTGCCCTCCTAAGTCTATCACCATCCTCCAACCATGAATATTTACCAACCAGTGACACCAGGATAGACTGATATGCCTGCGCTCCCCCCCGCTCAGAGGTTACAGTATACATACAGTGTGTGTTGTCCCTTTTTTTATGTACTATTTCCATGTGGAGCTTGCTTCATGGCTTTGCATGTTCATAAGAAAGTCTGTCTGATTGCTCCTTGACCCAGTGACCCTCACAGTGCACGTGACAGCGGTGTAAAAGCTTTTGATTAAATACTTTGTTCGGAGCCAAATGCATTCCTCATGCACTGATGTATGCGCCCTCCATCATCCACCTCCCTCCATATGGGAATTCATGTTTGTTTCTATGGCAACGGATATCAATGCAGGAATTAATGCGTTCTAAAATTTTCAGTGGAGTGAACATTTGCAGTGTTTAGTGATATCAACACGAATACAGACTCAAACTCACATAAACACACACACACTAAGCTCTTATTAATTGTGGTGAAGTCAAGCTGAATGTTTCGTTTTTTTGGTGGAAAGGGGCAGGGGAGGTAAACACCTAGAAAAACAGATGAGACTGCTTTTACAAAACCACCCAGTGAGCATGTTTCCCCTCATTTGCCCCAAATCCTGTTAACCCTGGCATCTGGACCATGGCTGCAAACAACTTAAATGTTTTACGCGTGGGCAATCTAAGTCGATTCACACAGCAGTGGAGAGACTGAATATATATATATATAAATATAAATATATAAATAAAGTGAAAAGGAGGGGTGGTCCTCAGGGATCAAGACCTCCTATCTGCAGGTGTATATAGGCCCATTAAGGACCAGATGGGCCGTGGGTGTAGGAATAAGATGCCAGGCCAATGGGGATATGAGGACTGTTTGTGTGTGTGTGTGTGTGTGTGTGTGTGTGTGTGTGTGTATCAATAGTGCTGTGATTAACAGGAACACACACATGAGACATGACAAGGCAAGACAACAACAACAACAACAACAAAAAGGATAGAAATGCAGATAAGCGTAAGTAATTAACAGGAGGTACCAGAGTAAAACTGAAAGAATACATTTAGATTTTCTTATTGTACTAAGCATGAGAGTAGGTGTATGTGTATGTGTATGGAAGTTATGTTTGTAAGGATATAGGGAGAAGAAGAAGAAAAAGAAAGAAAGAAAAGGACAAAAGGGTCCCTGGGAGGTCAGACCGGAGTTTTATTTTAAATTTATTTATACATTTCTAATTTATTCTGCCTTACTTTTATCAATTCATTTTATTTTGTTTTGATTTGCTTTTTTTTTCTTCCTCCTTTATTCTTGCTGTCTTTGCTTCCTCCTGCTTCAGGCCGCCACCAGACCTGCAGGAGGTGGTCCATCCCTACAGGCCCCCTCCTGTTGGGGCTGAGGAGCAACTTACTACCTGAAAGGGGAGCAATCAGGCCTTCTCCCACCATGCTGTCCTAAACTAGTCCCTTCCCCCAAAACCCCCACTTATAGCCACCAGGGCCCAGTCAGAGGTGTCGCCCCATTCGGAGAAGTTGTTAGTTAAGGAAGGGGTTAAGAGATGAATAATATATAATAGAAGATAGATAAATAAGTATGCAAGCAAATAAATAAATGAGTAAATAAATAAACAAAAAACAAATAAATAAATGAGTTGATGAGCGAGGAAGTTCTGTATAATTCTAAGTTGTACTTTTGTGTATGGTATTATGCACATGAAGATGTCTGTGTGCTGCCGTGCTCGCAATGTGGTGGTAATGGGAATCGGAGGACTGTTGGCCTCTGGGATAAAAAATGCTGAATTTGTCAGTAAATGCGAACTGATGCAGAGAGAAAGGTAAGTGTTTAACATCTCAGGATTTAGCCAAAATGACTGTCCCTGAGAAGAATTACATTGGCGTTTCCTTCAATTGACAGATGTTTTTCTGGTGGCTATTAAAGTGCTGTTTCGTTGCACAGAGATGGAGAGAGAGAGTTTATCAGTCACCGCAAAGATCTGCTGGAATGCATTAAGGACACTCCTGGACTCGAAACCAATCACTGTCAACACTGGCAGAGGACAAACTGCTGACTGACTCAGTGTTCCTAAAGCTGAGGTGTTACAAGACTGTGAAACAGCCAGTGGCATCTTCCTCCTCTATTAGCATATTCATGTGCAAGAATTGATTCTGCCTGACACAACTGAACACACAAAAGCTGCAGCTGCAACCTGAGGCTTTGTGCTACCTTATATAATAATTTCAATTATTAAACAAGGAGAAATATTATATTCATCGGCCACAGCAATGCTGAAAACACAGACTATGACGCCCCCTTGTCTCACAATAAATGTTGAGACTATGGCAGCGAATAAAACGTTGTGTATAAAGCCTGTCAAATCTGTAAAAAATAAAAAAATTAAAATCCTGTAAAATACCATTTTCACCTATGCAATACCACTTTGGACAATGAAATATTAACTGCCAGAGTATTTTCATCAAGATAAAGACTCTGCTGGCTTGAACTAGCCCCCTCAATCACAGACTAGCTAGGTTGCCACACATTAATTATAGCTCAGGTCAGGGTGATGGACAGCCTTGGAAGAATTTTGGTTTAAGAATGGATAACAAATATATAAAGAAAGCTTTATTTCAAGCATCTTGCAAAACAAAGTCATAATATTCTTTCCACAAAAACAACAAACAAAACCTCATTAGAAGAAATACATTTTTTAGCCCCAAAGTCTCAGGGCCCACACTGTAAATCTTTTCGTACATTTTATCTTCAGTCTACACCTGGGAACAGTCAGAAAAGCTTTCTTTGTGGATCTTTGTTCTAGTGACATTTACATTAAGCGGTACAAGCCTTTTTTTCTTTGCTGTAATGTTATTAAAAATCTTGAAGTCACTTCTAAAATGAGTTGGAAACCAGTAAGTCCATTCTGATGTAACTGCAGGTACTAAAAAGTTTTTTTTTCTCTGAGATCAGAATACAGAGAGTTAAAATAGTGAACTTGAGATGAAACAAAAGTATGCATAATTTTTTCCCCCCGTGGAAAGCAACTTTCATAGTAACTTCCAGAGATTTATGGCTGCTTTGAGAATGAGAAGGTCACTGGTTTCCTTCTGGACCCAGCAGCATACAGAGTGCAGTTTGCAGATGTACTGATGTTGTATCACAATGGCTGAAAGATTCACAAGTCCAGATAACAAATGTGGATCTAGAATGTGGATTAAACACACTTTCTAAGGTTTCTAAGGCTGTCCTGTGTCATCTTCAGTCCCTCCAGGCCTACCTCTATCCTCTGCAGTTCAATCCCTCTATAAGCAGTTTGTGATAAAGAGAGGTGTACAATATTTACTGTAACGCTTCTTAATTCATAATACACAGCCAGTGTGTGAGATGAAAATTTCATAAATTAATTTCCATTCACATATGCTAGTTTACAGTCATATGTGAATGGAAGGCAGATACGGGAACTGGACAGTATTCCTACAAATAATGTGCATGTGCAGTGAAATAAATATTCATGACACAAGCTGTTATTCAGTTTTCCCATTTCTTTACTTTCCCTCGATTCTGTCTTGCTGGACTGACTTGCATTACGGCATCAGAAATGAGTTCCTGGGGATTGTGTGAACACTGACACAGATTCATTTACATTTAAAAATGTTAATTTTCTCAATAGGAATTGGGCTGGAGCATGTCTGTGTACAAGACAGAGAAAAGTATCTTTATGTAACAAGAATATGTAGGGCTGAAGTGTTAAGATATGAAGGTTACTGTTTATTAGGGAATTATGTTAGTTCACATGATGACTTCCATACAGTCGCAAAAGAATTACCTTACCTCATGTCCAATTGTGCACTTATACAAATTACTTTATGACCAGCCATACTCATACTCGTTGACAGGGTGTCAGAGGAGCGTTGACTCAACTCTGTTGTTGTTTTTGAGGCCATAGTTTGTGGAGTTGTTGTATTGGACTGCATTATATTGAAACCTGTTTGTAATCTTTTGTCCCTCCATGTATGTCATTTTTTCCAAAGGTAGTATTTACTGCACAGCTGCTCAGATACATTGCATTACAGTGAACAGGGGTTTTATTTTTCCTGGTCTCTGTAACTCAGCAACTACGGGACAAGTGGTGATTAAATTCTTGTGCATATTCACTAGCTGACCCCCCGATATCCTCCTCTAACACCACCTTGGAGGCAACATTTCCACTTTTACTTAAAAAGTATTAAAATAATCAGATTGTCATTAATGGAACACATTCATGCTCCACAGAGGACAAACCCTTTCCATTTTGGAGGCTCAATGATCCTTTTTTTTTTTTTGCCCCACCCTCAGGTGAAATCTGACACATTATAGTTTGCCATGAACATTCCTCCATGAGGATTTTCATTTGTAATGATAATGTGGATTTACCTTCGGCAGCTGGCAACTTTAAGATGAAAGGAGACCAGGCTTTTGCAGCCTGGGCCCCTCAGGTTGGAACCCCCTGCCTGAGGATGTGAGGCTTGCTGAATATATGTTTTATTCCATTAGCCCAAAGTTTTATTTTCCCACTTCCAAATTTCTTATGTGTTGTATTTGTTAATTGTGGTGCTGAATTGTTTTAATTTTGTTTTTCCCAGGTAAAGCACTTTGTAACATTGTTTTAAAAGGTGTTGTATAAATAAAGTTTATTATTACCATCATTAAATTTACATTTGATGCCCCACTTCAATTCGTTTATTCAGTATGTACAAAACGTTTTTTATAGTGGGGTGTAATAAATATTGCAGCCTCTGGGAGCCAGTGGGGCTTTAAACTTCTGGTCTTGTTCACTTGCATCAGTTGAGTTGAATGGACTTTGTTGATTTCTACCTCAAGTCATGACGCAGATGTGATCCCTTAAGTTTTTTTTGTTGTTGTTGTTGTTTCCTTTTTCTCGGTATATGGGTATTCATAGGTATATTGGAGCCATATTTCTGCCAAACAGAGAAAAATAAAGATGATCTCCGTTTCATGGATGCCAATTCATCTCATGGGAAGCATATGAACCAGCACACACTGTGAGTTATATATTGCCTTCATATATTTTGTTATTATCAATCATAAAACTTTCCGTGGCATGGCACACTGAGCAGTGCCCTGTAAGGAGGAATGAGATTGTCTCGGCTGATTTCACGTTGTGTGGTTTACTGACAAATGAGGGCACAGATTAAAAAACACACACAGACACACACTCACACACTGCTCACACACAGATGTCATGATGCTGGGATCCGGATAATCCCAGTGTTGTTATGTATCTACTGATATTCTTTGATGTGGTCATGTCTACACAAGCTGTCTCAGCGGTACGAAACGAAACGGTAACAGAAGAATGTGTCAGGATCTCTGTTAACATTGTTTAAATTGAAGTGTAGTAGAAGTGTAGTTCTCTCAAACCACATTAATGTGATTTTTTTCTACCATATGCTATTATTACATGTTATATTCAAATCTGTGTATCAAGCTTTAGAAGTGCTCTTCATTACCTCGTTGTAAATGTGCATGAATAATACATGCCATTGTCAAGGTCTTCCATCAATTTTCTTTAAAGGATCCACTGAAGTGTCCGGGTCCTTACCCAAGGGCAAGACATCAGGATCATGCTCCTGTGCATACTGATTACATACAGTAAATAACCTTTCACAAACAAACCCAAGGACATGAAAAGTGAGCACAGGTTTAACCCAATGTTAACCCCCAAAAACAGTCCACAGAGTGAGGAGTCGGGGTAGTTGGATGGGACTTTAACATGGGACACCGATCCTGTTACCTACTGAGAGTCAATGCTGTTTATAAAAAAACAAAAAACAAAAAAAAACTGTTGGATGGATTGCCATAAAATTTAATACACACATTTGTGTCCCCCACAGGATGAACTGTAATAATTTTGGTCATCCCCTTACTTTTCATCTAGTACCATCATAAAGTCAGAATTTAAATTATTTGTCAAATACTTTGGTTTATGACCAAACACGTGCAAAACTAATGACATTCTCATCAACCATAGCTGCATATTGTGTTTAGTGCTAATTAGCAAATGTTAGCCTGCTAACACGCTAAACTAAAATGGTGAATATGGTAAACAATATACCTGCTAGCATTTTGCCCAAATACAGCCTCACAGATCTGCTAGTGTGGCTGCAGACTCTTAGTCATGTTGTTACCATGACCACGATTGTTCTTTAACTATGTTGTTTTTGTGCCTTAACCTGACCAAACCTCAACCACAGCAGTGTCAGATCAGAAAGACTGTGATGGAACGGTTTTGGAAGGCAGTGACAAATGGTATTCTCCTGCCGATAGGGACATCAGATCAGAAAAAGCTTACGTGTCGCCCTGGAGGGAAATTACAAATGTGTTTTGTCGTTTAATTTGGAGGACTTGTTGGAAACATGGCAGCAACCATGCAGAGCGGAATTAATTGCTTATAGGCTGGATGTAAACTCATTCTGCATAAAATAAGCTGTGTTCAGCCTGTCATACCAAAGCCAAGCGGTATTTAACATTTAACCCCTGCTAAACCGTGAGCACAGCTGTGAATCCACCATCAAGGGTAAACATGGATTTTTATTAGGTTGTTGCTTCAGTGTGGAAAAGGTAAATGATTCACCTGCCTCTTTCACTATTTTAAAGATGCATTCCTAATTAAGGACATACTGCAGATTTTGGTCAGTCAGAAATTATTGTTTCCACTTCATAGATTTCCAGGAACCATCTTAATCCATCTTGAAGAATCTAACGCTCTCCTGTCTAACACAGAGGTTTGACTTCGATACCCAAAGGTCAAATTGAGTTAATTAGACACTCCACCACAGAGCACTTGGGGAAACACCTGATCTAAAATCAAATCAACAGCGCTCGACAGGCTCACTCCTGGTTGTACCACAGACAAAGAGACCGGAGAGAGCACACCAACGCTCTAAAGTAAGCAACTCCAAGGGACAAACCTGCTAAATTATAGATGACCCGGACAAATGAAAGTGCAAGTTCTCTTAATGGAAAACCTTTTAAGCAACACAGAGATACGGAGAGAGAGAGAGAGAGAGAGAGAGAGAGAGAGAGAGAGAGAGAGAGAGAGAAGGCTCTTTTTAAAAACGAAGCTCTGTATCTCAGTGGAGAGAGGTGCGTTTGGAATGAATATTTTATCTTTCTCTCCCTCTTTCTCCACTCACACTATCTTTTTCTAGCACTCTCTGTTTCTGACAAGACAAGTTCTGCTCGAACAGAGCGTCTATCTTTTGCTGGGGCGTTTCGCGGCCTTGGCCACAGCCTCAATCTCAGCCCCTCTCTCCCACCGAGACCAATCACAGGTCGCGCCTGTCTTCAAGTCACGGCATCCCTGTGCTGACAGCCAGCCAGTTGAATTTAAGATTCAGCACGGTGGAGATTTCTCTTGCCATCCAGTGGTACAGTCTCTTTTTATCACACTATTGCATTCCCCATCCTCTTTATTTTTTAACCCTTTTTTTCTCTCTCCGCTGTCTCTCGCTTTACCTGTCCAGCTATATGATGTTTCTCAAATGTTTCTCCTTCAGATCTCGACTTCACTGACCCTTCTTTTCTTTTCTTTTGCTCTCTATCTTTTCATTTCTGTGCTAACACTACATACAGTGCCCCGCCTCCCACACCAGCCACCCACAGACACACATTTGTGCACTCATGTAAGCCTGTGTTTTATATTTCACCAGCTGCTGCCACGCGGTGTAAGCATTACGCTCACGCTGACACGAGGGCGTTGTCAATTAGAAGAGGACTGTAATGTAAAACTCTGGGGTGCTCTCAACAGGAGGCTAAGCGCCATTTTAACTAGAATACGATCATTGATGACACTTAGCTGAACCATGAATCTGACAGCTAATCCTTGACACGCCATCATAGAAATGCCAATTTAATGGTGATGGTGGAATTTACTCCCCGCATCTTTGGAGGTTTTTCCATTTAAAATTGCCACATTATAATGCTGTGTGTGTGTGTGAATATGTTTGTGTGTGTGTTTTAATTTCCTCTTTGCCAACATTTGCCCATCGTGTTGCGTCACTCGCTAAGGTGTTGCTAAAGGTGTTAAATGGCACACGCAAACATTTTCAACCCTGACATGGTGGCAGGTGTAACGAGTCGCAGTATTCCTCAGAGATCGTTTCCTGTCTCGGCTCCATCACTAACAGCTCTGAGAGTCACCCGGCTTGCTCTGCGGAGCGCTTGTCTCACTAACCGGGAGGAACCTTGTGTTACAAAACTGTCGCTCTCTCTCTAGAGGCAGGGAGACATCTCAGGGCTGATGGCATGTCACCGCCTCATTCTGCAGCTCTTTTCACCTGTGCAGGTTATCCGCTGGTGGATGAGGTCACCAGCAGCTGCAGAGAACTGGTTTGAAAAGTTTCAGTACTTAAAAGTTAGTGTAGTGTACTGAAAGTGTTCTGCAAGAGGAGCACACACAGTTAGCAGATTAGCAAGAGAAAGTAAGAAGTAGTTTGAAGTGTGTAGTAATATACTTTCCATTTCTTTACAAAATCCAACACATGCTGCACAGCTACAAACATGAAAAATCTATATACATAAAATGCATACATACAGCGAGTGCTCTTGATCACATGAATAATGAATGCCCACTCATGTTGCTCTCGAAATAGTCTACTGTCAACATGGCAGCCTGGCATGACAGTGGGAGGGTACTGAATATTGGATTGCATCACTCACTGCTGCAATCAATAGCTGGCAGGTCAGCGTCTCTTCAGTCTAAGAATCTGACGCACCAAAATAAAAAGGATATTCAAGGTTGTAGAGACACTAGAGTGCACCCTCCAACTCTGGCCCACCTCTGAGTGAAACTGTCAACTGCAGAAGTCAAATTAAAACAAACTGAATAACTCACTGACTTACTGTTGCTGAAAGACAACAAAGTTATAGTGAAGAAAGGAATACCAAAAGGAATGGGAAAAAAACCCCAGTAGTCAGTTTTTTGCAGACCTAAGTGTTTCTGCTATCTCACTGCTCTTAGTCACAATGACGAATTCTGGCCTTAAGGAAAACAGTAAAAGGGAAGGCAGATTTCTGATTAAATACGATTGCAGTCCTCCCTTGTGGACTCGCCTGTCTGTGACATTATTTTGCACAAGCACCCTGTAATGAGTCAAATGGTGTGAGCGTAGATGTGGGAATGTGGGGGTTTTGTACAGTATCCTCTTACAGTAATGCTTGCTGCTCAATCTGTGCAGATCTGTTCCTTGTTGAACTACCTTGGAGAACATGTGTGGAATAACATGTCTGAAGGAGATTATGTAGGTGAAGATCTGAGGGATTCCGGCTCCACACTTGACAATCAGAGATCAGGTCATATTTGAATAGCCTCTTCTTAAAAAGCTTATTTTCTATTACGCATGTCTCCACACAGCTCTCGACCTGTCTGTCTGCATAATAACTGGCTCAGTGAGTGTCAAACAATCCCCCGACATTCTTGGATTCAGAGATAAGGTTAACAGCCCTGTAAAAGCGCTGAGGTGCTGAGTTTTCCAGCAATCATTCCCCCCCCCCG
Organism: Macquaria ambigua; assembly: GCA_008360985.2. Classification (NCBI taxonomy): domain Eukaryota; kingdom Metazoa; phylum Chordata; class Actinopteri; order Centrarchiformes; family Percichthyidae; genus Macquaria; species Macquaria ambigua. The sequence goes on along the minus strand of VMKM01000033.1, from coordinate 865,000 downwards.
TCTTTCCCTCTCTGTTCAGTGGGCTTATCTTTTTCTGCAAGATGAACAAGCACATCTCCCAGTATATGATACACTGAAAGCTGCTGATGATTTGTAAAGAATATCACCGGCATGAGCTGTCTCACTTGTGTAAGTAATTCATCCAAGTAAACAACATGATAATAAAGACTCTCAGCTACAACTCGATACTGAACAAGATTATAATGGGCTGCGCAGCATCGCAGCATGCCGGGACTTGTTAGTTGTCTTATTAAGAAATAGTGTTTCTTCTAGTAATTTAGTTTTATCAAGGGAGGAATGGGCTTCAGTTTCACACTTGTATTGATTTTTCATCCTGCAATCAATTGAAACTTTCAAGGTCTTCTTTGCCTTGATGATATCCTGATAGGGAAACAGATGTTGTGAATGTAGCAAGGGTTGGCTCACCTAAAACTGATGTACCTGAGAGGAGAAGTGCTTTAAAAGTAAAAGTCAAATAATCTACAGACTCCAGCTTCTTGATCCTGAGCTGTTATCAGCTCTGCAGGAAAGTTCCCAGCACAGATTTTACTGTTTGAGCTCTGGACATTCAGTCCCTGCAGGCACAGCCTGAGAAGATACTAAAAATATCTAGGGTAAATGTCTGAATCCTGTTTTAAGTTAATTCAGTTCAACAGAGTTCGAGGTGTACAGCACTCGCCCAAACACTCTCTGCCAACTGGGCCTCATAAAATGGTAATGAGAGCGCTGCTGTCTGCTGACAATGAGATAGACGCAGCTAACACAGATGCGCTGGCAGCAGATCAAGATTGGCTGCTTATTCCTCTGTTTGAGAAATGCTGCACACTGGAAAAGAGAATCAGCTTGGAAAATGTATTTATAATAGTTTGATTTTGTCTCTCTGACTCAGTGTCTACAATAGAAAAAAACATTCACTCAGATCTGAACTGTTTCTTCTGTTGACACTGAGCGCCATGGTCTGGAAAATGATTGAGCTGTGCGCCCGACTTCGTCTGTCATCACTCCTGAGAATGTTTCATATTTGACAGCAGCAAAATCAAAGCAGTCAATTAATTTATCATAACCTGTCTATTTGGGGATAGCACTTTAAAAAGTCAAGAGCAAGCGCTCCGTTAGCTCCAATGAAGTGTGCTCCAAAGCGCACTGGCTGCTATTTCTGTAATCTAGCTGCTCTTTGCTGCACTCCCCGGTGAATAGCAAACATCTTTTGTTAACACTTTGAGCCCTGTGTAAGGCCTCAACTCTCTGGGGGCTTCTGAAGGTATTAATATTTCACTCCCTGTACATAAGATGAAACCTAAAAGACCATCAAACTGAGTGTTTACCTAAAGGGTCAGCTGACACAACTGATGGAGAGAGATGAATGTGGATCCAAATCTTTTCGATCTCAGTGAAGTAGAGTATGGAAATCTGCTTCCTTCCTTGTGCAGCAAGATGTAGAGAATGAAATGCTTCCAACTGTATAAACTAGAATCGGGATGCTACTGTGCCTGAGCAGGGTTAATGTAAGGCAAGAGCAGTAAGGCAACAACATTCACATGTCCTACCAGCGATGGCCTGCGTGGTCTGTTGAATAAATAATAAAGGGGCTGTGATCAATATTTTTAAACTGGTATTAACAATGAATGATATGACTACTTGTATGTAAAAGGGGTCGCTCGCAGAGACAACCCCACAGAGAGTTATCACCCGACTCAGCAGTTCCCCTCAGCTCTACAGGGCATTTTAGCATCTTTTATGTAATTCTATGTGCAATATTTCTATCTTAAACTTAATGTCTCGAATGGTTAAATGCAACCCCTACATATTGTATATGGTATCTGATTTGCCATTTTTAAACCCTGACAGAGTAAGCCTTGTCAAAACGTTGGGTTCTTATCATAATAAATAAATGTACTGGAGCTGCTGTACAAGTGTGTGAAGCTTCACTTTTTATTTAACCTTTGTGGTTTGCTGTCATGCTATCACACTGCTAACACAATGCTGCACCGCCTCAGTGGATATTTAACTTAAGTTCAGTCTTTGAAGTCTGTTAAACCAGAGAAGAGGTAATGAAGACAAATGAAGGCTTGCTGCTTAGCCTCATTATTGGAAATCACTCTTCTGTATAAACGTGCAGCTCTGTGCATTTAGACTGCAGAGGTAACGTCTGCAGTCTTCTTATTCATCCAAGGTGAAGCAGTTTGTTTCATGGCAGAGTCAAATTGGTAATTTCATTTCATCTGAATTACATAAACTGACTTACCAGCTTATTCGATACACAGTCTAATGCAATCTAATGCAATAACAAACTTTGTGAAGTTTATAATGTTCCATTTTTGTTGACAACATGTCAGAAAGGAATTGATTCACCGCTACAGTCATTTGGTGTTGCGGTGTTTTATTGAACGGCATTATATTTAAAGACGTTTTTAATGTTTTGTCCACCCCTGTTTATATAGGAGTGGACGAGGGGGACAGAACAGTAGACGGGCGTTTCAAATTAGCTTAGGCTATAAATGCTGTGGTATGTGGCATTGGTCAGTGACAATGAACTTTAAGTTAATTGGAAACACCTTTAAATTCAGTGCAGTCCAGAACAACAACACCAACTCGAGCTTTAAAAATGACCATAGAGTCATCACATGTCTGCACACAGTCTCAACAAAGACTGAACATTATAAACTCCACAAAGATAGAATATAATGCAGTGCTATTGTATTGGATTGCATTTATTATAATAAACTGGTCACTCAATATATATCTGACTCTGTAGGTTCGGGGCTAACAGGGCCACTGCAGTCATGTACATTAAGTGTCCAGTACTTCTACATAGGAGCTACAGCCCACTCTAATATATCTTCCCTGCCCCTGTCTGTCAGATGAAGACCCGCCTGCATGAACTTTTAAAACTGTTGCATCAGCTGTCTCAGTCCTCCATGGAGCCCCAACATGTGCGCTGATTCACCTCGGTTTACACTGGCTGTAATTGATGCTGAGCAGGCCATCCATAAGCGTTAAATATTGGCATCTGGCTGTGGCACAGGAAGAGGGAGCGAGATGAGATAAAAGAGCATTTTTCATTCACTCCCCTCTCTGTGGTGGAAGCACTCTAGGATGTTAACCTGAGCATTTTTCTTCTTTTTTTTTTATGTGCACACATGTGGCTCTTTCAAATCAATGCAAATTTAGTCAACTATGGGCACGTCACTTTGAGTTTGGCCAACGTCATTTTCAGCAGACTTAAAAGGGAATAAATCAAACAAACAGAATTCAACACATAATCAAATATTAAGGTACATACAGTATATCATGCTAAAATGTAATACTCAGAGTGCTACTGCTATCATGATGAGAGATTAAAAGTTATTGTATGCATCAGGATGTGGGAATATTAAAATTAAAACTCTGGTCTAAGAACCAAGAAACCTGTGAAGCCAGATGAAAAGGGTTGCGGTTGGAAAAGACAACACAGGCATCTGAAACAAAGAGAGCAAGAATAGAAGCATCCTGGGGGAAAAGAAAACAGGCAGCGATGCCATAAAAGTGTCTTTTATGTCAGCCCAACTGGAGCTGCATGAATAATTTCGACCAGTTTCTTTTGCACTGTGTGAATCCACAATTGTGTAAATGGTAACTAAAGCATAACAAAAAAAGTGGGTTAGCCAGAAAGCCAACTAAGAGGAAATCCAAAGGTATCATCTTGTTATTTTTGTGCTGAAAACCCTGCCATCACTCATTTTAGTTTGCCTTCAGCCAACTCATATCACCCAAAAAAAAACAGCCATTTATCCTCTAAGAAGCCAAAAGAGCTGCAGCACTAATGTGGTGACAACTGCCAACATTCATACTTTGACTTAAGACACTATTAAACTTCTATTTTCAAATCTACTGTTCAACTGAGACGGAGTACATGAAACCTACTCTCACTTAAACCATGACTGACTTGCTCACTTGTTCTCTTTTTCTGTCTTTCTGCGCCAATATACTCGGCTGCCTAATCCTGCTGGGGAGATAAGAGTTAAACTGCTATCAAAGTGAGTGGTACTGATCTCATATTTGATATCTACTGACTTAACTTTGCTTTTAAGTGATTGCAAACCCTGCAGACAGGTCAAGGTCATGCTGATCGCGGTGGCAGGACATTTGGAATAAAAGGCTGTGAATCTCCAGAGCCTAACAGGCCAGGTGACAAATTAAACATCCTGTGCCTTCACTGCTCGTTGTTGCTGTAAAATGTTCTTTCATTGGTTATATATGAAATGAAAATGATCTTGTACCTACTTTTATATAGTGTATTAATACTGCAGAGACAGTGTATTGATTGTCTTGCAGTCCCACATGAATACAGCTACCGTTTAGTTTACTGCAAATCAATCCTTAGTTGAAGGTAAATGGGAGTATCCGCTAGAATGGCTGTATTGCCACATAGTGTTTATAATGAGCCATCTAATGAGGAGTTGTTACCCACAGCCAGCCATGTATAGATTGACATGCTAATACCTGGATTTTCACCAACCTGCTGTTTTACCCTGTTAATAAACTGCAGACTCACAGGCAATACTCAAATCAACTTAATACACTCACTCTGTGTGTGTGTGTGTGTGTGTGTGTGTGTGTGTGTGTGTGTGTGTGTGTGTGTGTGTGTGTGTGTGTGTGTGTGTGTGCGCGCGCCCTAGTGCCTCATTAGCAGCAGGGTAAAGTGTTGTTCTCACATTTGTCTGCTTTACCATCCAGACTGTAACAGTTACCCCCATTTTTCTGCAGCTGCTCAGTGCCAACCCCTTCAAGGCTGCTGTCAGCAACTAACCAACAACCACACCATGCCTCCGCAGTCACCCACAATAACAGCAGTACATTTCTCCTACCTATTCCCATTGGGCAATATTACAGGGAATGTGTGAAACGAGAAGGGAAGCAGACACAGTTAAGTTTTCTTGCAGCCTCATGAGTGCTGTTAGTGTTGGGGAGACAACCATAAGTGCATTATGCACATGGGGAGCACTTTGCTAAATCAAGAGCAAACGCATAATTTGTCATGCACATTGATACACTAAAGCATATTGCGGCGAGTACAGTTTCTTTGTGGCCTTTATGATCAATTATTCATCATGCCTTTTATTACGGTTTAGTGTACAGGATACCACTGGCACGAATAACCACTTCTTTAGATCTGTGACATCTGTTAAGAGTAAAAGCACAATTACAGTGGCCACATTCGATCAATTGGAATTACATAAACTCTGAACAGTGGTCTTTGAAAATCCCTCAGACATTGGTTTTCTTTAACTACCTCACTCGCATGAAGACTTGCCGTAAGCACAGTGGATTCATGCTTTGCTCTAATATAGCCTTTTTCTTACCATGTTCACCCATTTTGTACTTTCGCCTGTAGCCAGCAGACTTGAAACTGCTTGAAAACCCATTTTTCACGTCTGAATGGGAGTGTTTCTCTTCCAAGTGACTGATGCTTTTACTGCAGATTTTCATTTTTCCGACCATCATCCAATCTCTGGGCCATTTCAGTAATGCACCTACAATATTAGTTCTTTGTTTTAGAGAGGAGAGAGTTTCTAAAAAGCCTCTTAGTGCTAAATTCCTCTTCCTTCTTTGTATCCACGGGGCAATTAAATCTAAATGCCAAACCACTTCTGTGAAATGTTGTCCTGATCTACATCAGGAGATGGAGTAAGAGAGTCAACAGAACTGACATGGAAGCAACTGAAAATCTGTCATAACAGTAGCAAATGTATATAAATCTGAATACTGGATGATCACATTCCTCCTGGCTCATGTGGAAAAAGAAATGAAACACAGCTGGATGGTGACAGCACATTTGTGAGGAGTTGTCAGCTTGTTGTCAGGGCTAGCCATGTGAGGGACAACAACAAGAGCTCTGTAAAAAATCTGTCTGCTTCAGCAAAACGGCAAAAAACAAATCTTGTTTTTTTTTTTGCTCGAAAGCTTTTACCTATTGCTCAGGGCAGGAATATTAGTTATGCCTGTGCCAGAGAGAAATGGACTATTACACACAACATTACACACATTCAATACAGCACAAGAAACATATTTGCATCGTCAGTACAGTAAACATTGCTTGAATCGCCTTTATACACCCCGGCCTTCAACCACTCGAGTATTTAGTCCAGTGCATGTGGGATCAGTGCACAACAAAATTATTTGTGTGGATTTTTTAACATTTAAGCAAAGACACCACCAATCAATAAAGCAAAAAGGTATTACAGCATGTTTCTTGTGCAATTTTCACATAGTTCATATTTTTTCTAAGGCTGAGGATCAATATCAATGTGTTTACTTCCCCCTTCAGGAGCATAGGTTACATCTGTTTTGATTAAAGACTGATATGGTTGATAAATTGAGCAGGGCTCAGCTTCCGCCCATAGATAAGAGAGAATGAATGACTGTCTCCAGCCCTATTCAGCTGCTTATTAGGACGGCACCACAGCTTTCAGTCCTCATCGGCCTGCGCCTGCGTCCTACCAAGAGGAATTCAAAAAGACTTGGAGCCCTCCAGGAAGACAGAGTCATTTTTTTCTCTCAGTGTGCAGTGTTGGCTTGACAGCAAGCTATGAGCACATTCCTATGCATAATGCAGCCCTTAAAACTGCACCCATCGCTGGTCATGGGGGATTTTCAGCAGGCTGACTGTGTGCACACCACTCTGCCCACTCCTGAAAGTCTAATGAACTGAGCTAATCAAATCCGATGAGTGGGGCTCTCATAACCCCCAGTATGTTGTTAAAAAGCAGCTCCTCCACCCCTACACAGCAGTGTGGAAAAGAGGGTGGTCACCAAGAACGGGCTGTAAAGAGGGTTAGACAGCAATCATGCTGCTGTGCAGAGAGTGTGTGTGAGTGTTTGTGCTGTCGTGTCAAATGACAAACAGCAAGAGCACAAAAAGAGACATCAAGAAAACCTTACTGGGGATGACAGAGTGGACAGGGATGAAGCCAAGAAAACAAAACAAAGACATAGCCTTACAGAGAGAGAGAGAGAGTGGAGGAAACATGAGAGTGACAGAGAGGGATAAACAGAGAAAGACAGATGGAATAAGTGAGAGTGCATGCCAAAATGAGAATATGTGTTCTCACCAGCTCGTTTTGGCCGGCAACTTGATCTTAGCCCCCGAGGGACATCTTCGGCTTCTCACACTTCCATAAATGTCTCTGCAGGAGTGTGTGTACAGCACCACTGCATCATCCCGGGGGAGGGTATAAGAAATAAAGCTGCCACTGCCTCTGACTGTAAACATTTGTTGACTCAGATGAATGAAGGCAATGGGGATAGCTCACATTGCTCATTATTCATGTGGGATCGATAAATAGTGAGGTCAGAGATAAAAGAATAAAGAGGAAGCCTCGGATGGGAGAGTTTTTAGATTTAACGGACAATTAAGGAGTCACTAAATTTCACTTTGTCACTAACGCAACCACTGAGAACATCACAAAATGACATACCCAAGGTGTTTATAAGAAGTTTAAACAAGTTCTAGTCTACATCATAGAAGAAAGAATGGAGAAAGGTCACATTGGCATACTGAGGTCAGTAAAAGTGTATATGGAGGATTTAAAGCATTGCTGTTAATAACAGGAGTGGCAGGTCACAGACTGTGCAGCCATCTGCCTTCGTAGCGCCACTGCTGCTGTCTGACAGCACTTCTGTTTTTCTCTGCACAACAACATGACAGAAAAGACAACTCATCCTCCTGACCTCAACAACCTTTGGCTTGACGCATGTAAACAGTGTTGCTGTTTTGTATTCTTATCACTGTGCTTATATTCCTGTCGTACTGGAGTATAAAGTATAAAGCAGCGTGGTTTTGTATATACAGTATAATGTACTGGTAAAAACATGAGCAGATTTTGAGTGTTAATGAGGATGTTCAATCATTTGTGGAAGTGTTGCTAATTGATAATAGATACTTTATATGTGGTATACATTATTCTTCCCAAATAGTATTTATTTATTCTGGTCATCTTCAAACTAATAACTATAAAAATTAAGCATAACTAAGAGGGAATTATTTAAAAATACTGTGGGGTCATGTGTCATTACTCGATCAACTTTAGTATTATACATTTATGAGTAAAATTGTAATTAACACATGCCTACTTGCCTCTTGACTATAAAGTTGCCCCATATAGTGTGAAATAATCTAAAGGGAACCCAGCTGTGTAACCTATCACAAAGCACAAGATGTGAATGGTAACAGGGGCTCCACTGGTTTCCTCACTGGGCTCGACCCACTCCTGTTCAGCTAATAACCAGCACAATGTATTTCATCTCCAGCATAAGGTTTCCACTGGTGTGTGTGTGTGTGTGTGTGTGTGTGTGTGTGTGTGTTGGGAAGATAGATAATTAACTGTATAGCAGAGTATGATTAATGTGCCTCTGGGTACGAGGAGAGGACGCACGCTGTGTGATAAGAAAGAGGAATGTGCAGCAGGTATAATCCTGAAAAGTGAGCAGTCTGCAATCGTAGGGGGAAGGGGGGCTACAATGGGTTGCTGTCACCATAGCAACGCCCCCATTTAGTAACCCCCCCCACCACCACCAACCTAGTATATTGAAAAAAATATTTACAAATATAAAAATATTACAAATAGTGAATAGATGTTTAGGACAATTACATACAGGTTTGTATTTTTATAAAAGCATCATGCCAGATGAGCCAGCCAAGGTTTTAGAGAAGAGGCAATCCATCATCTAATAACACAATCAGATAAACACTAAAAAAAGAAAGAAAAAAAAAAAAGAAGCTTCCTTACTCGTGAGAACTATTTAAGACGTTTGATGTCATCCAATGGATGAAAAACAAATCTTAGTGTAATGTAGAGCTTTACCGTGAATTAAAAGTATAGTTTTGTTTATTTAAATGAATTACAGTATAAATTAAAATGAACATGAAACATGTAGATTTTCCTGAATTCTTGGACAAATAATCTTCTATCCTTTCAAATGTCTCATAATATGGGCATCTTACAAATAAATGTCCTATAGACTCATTTTTCAATTCATAAAAAAATCTAAAATCTAATCTGTTTCCTCTCTCTTGGCGCCATCTTCTGGAGAGTAGAACACAATCCAGTCAATTTCAGGGAGATGCTGTATATACTGTACATTTTTTAAATTGGACAACCTTTTTGTGGATCCATAGTCAATATTAATAAAGTGGCTTTTACTAATTTAAGAAAAGGACTCAGAGTATTTTACTGTTATCTGAGACAGCTACAAAACCCAGAGAAATTAAGACGTAATCTGTGAATGTTTAATTGGATTCATCTGATTAGGCTATTGTAAATAATATCTCCTGTGTCTTTTTTCTAGTAAAGTTTACTTGGGAGCTCCCCACTTCAGGGTGCTAATGTGATAGGTGCTATTTTGGGTGTGCTGCTTTTTGCTCACTTGTGTTTTATTGTTTCCAGTCATACAGCATTTTGTATATTCCTTGTTCCTTGCCAAGATATTGGTGGGTCTGTGGCCCCTTAGATATTCAAAAACTAAAGTAAAGATAAGCAAGATTTTAAATATATGTAAGCCCATTTGTGCCAGAAAAAAAGGAGGATGAAAAGTTAGGAATAAAAACACTTGTGTTATGTCAAAAATGATTAAATAAGTTAAAATTTCAATCGTATATATTTATTTCATAGTTTTGCCTTAGTATCTCATTAGTAATTATAAATAGTTTTGACTTACAGCAAGTCAAAATAGCCTGATGTCAATTTATAATTTTGATTTACTATCACATAAGTTTGACATGGTATATCACTCATCTTGATTTAAGTTTCTCAGGTTTTTTTAGTCGGTCATTCTTAATCTTATCTTCCCCCCACTGGCGGAAATGTGCTCCCATGTTGATATCTTAATCGGTTATCGAGCTGTCATTTCTTGACATGTTCATCGCGGCCAGCAGAGGAGCTACCTGTCCGTCAGAAGCGAACCACCATGGTACGACCTACAGGTGGCAGCATAACACAACAACCAGGAAGCCAGCTACAGGACAGCCCTGAAGAAGAAGAGGAAGCGGGTCAAATCACAAGACAACATCCATGGGTTAAATTGAAAGCAGAAATGGCGGGGGCCATAAACTGCTACTGTTAACTGTGAAAATGTAACAACGGCCATCTACTTGTGATATCGACGGTTGGACAGAAGATTTTGAAAACGCAAAATAATGGCGTCGAATCACCAAGGAACAAATAACGTTATTTAGCCGGAGGAACTACAGCTAGCCATACTGTGTTTAGAAGCGTCACTACTTCCTTCTAACGTTATTTACCACTAAAGTGTCTTATTGCCAACTGCGTTAAATCGGGATTAAGGCAGTATTTTTTTACCTGTGCCATGTACAGTGACTTTTCGACTCATTTGCACAGCTGTTACTTCAATGGGTTTGTTTGTAAGTCGCTAAATAACAAATAATTAGCAGTTAAATAGACAACGGTTAACGTCAGTCTGGCGACAGTCGATACTGTGACAGTTATCAGCCCACCTGCTACACCGCTGGTGTACGATATCCACTGAAACCGCAGACAATGTCAGTCAACGGGAAAGTCATCCAGCACACCCCGCTAGCCGTAGACTTCTGGCATGTGCGGAAGTGTCTCGGCGCACGCCTATTTTTCCTGTCCCACATGCACAGCGACCACACGGTGGGTTTGACCTCCACCTGGAGCGACCGGCCCATCTACTGCTCACCAACCACTGCCACCCTGCTCAGACTCAAACTGCAGGTGAGGGGAGTCGCATAAAAACATGGATGTTCACCAGGACTCAAATTAGAATATCACCCAGTTAAGATTTCACATGGTATTTCTCTTCCTCCTGCTGAACAGTTCACTCACTGAGTGTTTTATGTAGATGGGAGCTGTGTAGACTTATTAGAGCAACTGGACACACCTGCGCCTTGCTTTGCAGCCAATGGGGCGCTTACCTCTCAGTCCAAAATCCCATAGGTGTTCAGTTGACTTGAGATCTAGTGACTGTGGGAGCCATAACACATGATCAACATCATTTTCACATTCATCAAACCATACACTGACCACTCGTGCTCATATGGAAGTATCTGCATTCATTGCTCCACTGAGTTTTTTTTTCTTGAATTCATCACTTGACTGGAGCTTCACCAGGGACTTAGAATAAGCAGATATTGGAATATGAATGTATTTCAGAGGAAAATTGGGATCATTAGGGTTGTAGACATATTGCTGCATTAACCTTTTTTGTGCATTCGGTAAGTTATCTTCTGCTAATCATTTCTATTTCTGCACAGGTGAAAGAACAGTGGATCCATCCTTTAGAGCTGGGTGAGCCATACCTGCTGCCACTGGATGACATCGGCAAGGAGAAGCTGACAGTCACACTGATAGACGCCAACCACTGTCCAGGGGCCGTCATGTTTCTCTTCGAAGGCTACTTTGGCTCTATACTTTACACTGGTCAGTGTCTGAATGTACGGGCAAAACCCTTTATCTCTTAACTTCTATTATGTAGGAAATATTTGTCAAGCTATGGCTTATGCTTTCCTCCTTTTCTTATTCTTTTCCTTTTGCTTTCCAACATTATAATTGGTATGATATGATGTAAAAATATGCGCAGGTACTATATCGATTAGCAGCATTGATACAATCATTAATCATTAATTTCAGGTGACTTTAGATATACTCCTTCCATGTTGCGTGAGCCGTGCTTGAGGACCAACACCACTATAGATATCCTGTACCTGGACAACACCAACTGTGACCCCAACCGCACCCTCCCCTCCAGGCAGCGAGCCACTCAGCAAATCAAAGAGATCATCCGCAGCCACCCCAACCACAATGTTGTCATAGGTAATTTTATATAGACCTCTCTAAACACGCTTTAACTACTTTCTCCTCATCTCAGCAGGGTGTATATTTAGGTTCTCACCACTGTCAGAAATGATAAACAATATTGTGATCGAGGGTCACAATAAGCACAGCCCAACAAAAACACCTAACTAATAATTGCAGCCTCAAGTGATTTGGGAAGTAGTAGTTGATATTGTGTCTTTTGTTTTTTTAAAAAATTGCAATTATTATTATTATTTAGTTTAATTCCTTGCACGTTCCCTACATAAACCTGTACTCTCTTCACTTACCTCTGTGACCTTGCGCTGCCTTGCAGGCCTGTATGCACTAGGTAAAGAGTCCCTGCTGTTGGAGCTGGCGATGGAGTTTAAAACCTGGATCGAGGTGAGCTTTGAGAGGATGGAGACCCTCAAAGCCCTGGAGCTGCCTGATGTCTTCACCACTGACCCAGGAGCCGGTCGAATCCAAGTTGTGGAACAGTCGAAGATCTGCTCCGCCACTTTACACCAGTGGAACAAAGAACATCCCACTTTGGCCATCTTGCCCACCAGCAGGCACCTGGTCTCGTTTCACCCCAACATCCACGTGGTGCCCTACTCTGACCACTCCTCTTACCAAGAGCTGGAGGATTTTGTCTCTGCGCTTAAACCTACTTCCCTTATACCCATTGTAGGAAACTATGTACCTGGAAGCATCTCTGCCTTACTGCCCAGCAAAAAGCGCCATGAAATCCTGGTGCCCGAGTCAGTCCGACACTACATGTTGAGACAGCCTGAGAGCCAACTCAGCTCATTGGCATACACCAGCCTTCGCCGCAGACATTTCCGACCTCTTGCTCCCAAAGGGGTGGTATTTGAGTCTCCCGTAAGGGGATCCAGGAAGTCATGCGAAGAAGCCTGGGAGGCAGAGTGCCTGGAGCAGGATGCTTCTGAGGAAGAGATGGACACAGAAAGCAGTGAAAGGGAATCTGACTGTATCCTTATTGACGTGAGCAAGGACCTCACCCCTAACAAAAACAGAAGAGGGGCTGGAGACATGTGGAGCCTCAACATCGTCAAGACAGTGTCTGAAGAAATGGCGATGGCAGAGTCGGTGCCATTCAGTCAACTCACCCAGAGCAACTTTGCTCCAATGAAGATCCTGACAAACACCAAGGCCTGCTTGAAGCCTGTCAGGACCACAAGAATGCCTTTTGAAACTAATGCCAAAAAAAACTATGAGACAGCATCAACTGAAAATTACAGTTGTCAGCATAGCAGACATGGAAATGTTCAGAACAACCACACATTGTCAGACGGTGACGGCATGAGTCAGCACAGTGGACTTGGAATTGATCAGGACGATGACATAATGTCAAATGACAATAACACGAGTCAGCACAGTCGATATGGAGCTGATCAGAACGACAGCGTGACATTGCAAAGGAGCCTCGATAACGATTCCTGCTCTCCATACAGCTCCTTGACTCAGCTGAAGCAGGAGTATATGGAGGAGCTTGAAAACAGAATTTTAAAGGTCCTCCCCTTCACAGAGGAGGACTTTAAGACGTGGGGGCCCCTGCAGCACAGCTTTGTGCTACAGTTTCCCCTCGCTCCTTTATATGATGCAAAGGAGGATGGAATCTCAGACAGATAATGTGACCTGACGTTCAAGTTTTTGCCTTGCTTCAGTGGCCTTTTTGTGTTTTTTTTTGTGTGTGTGTGTGTGTGGGTGTGTTTTGATAGGCACCTTACAGCAAACTCGCTATTCTGTCATTGGTACCGTCCTTATTTATGTAATTTTCCTTGTGGTGCCTCCATTTTGTGTGGATGGCCTTTATAAAAGCAGGCTTGTGATCAAAAGGCCAGGAGTTTGTCCTTGGACTGGACCTGTAAAGTGATTGACTAACGTTTGCCCTCACCTTTCATCACGGCAGCCTTGGCCTCCTGGATGTGTAAGCCAGGGCAGCTTTCTATGGTTAATAAATTCTCAGTTCTCATTAAAAACCCTTTTCTCTCTTGGTAATGGGGAAAAAAATTGTCGGTGACTTTAATTGACTGGTATAGGAGTTGCACACCATATAGTAGTCTGTAACCAACCCTCTTGAAACACTGGTTGCTTTTTCGTTCTTAATTCTTGAACAGTTGAAAATGACAGTCCGGGGATTTTGGAGTGCTTTGAAATATCGATGGATGGAGATTTTTTGCTGCAAAGTGAGTCAAACATCACAAACAAAATCTAAGTGCTGTTTTAGCCTAAAAGCTTAAAAGCAGTCATGTTTTTACCGTACACCAGATCCGCCTTTTTCACTTAAACTTTCATTTATATATTTCCACTGTGTGTTCTTTAAGGTTAAATTTGAAATTTTCCAAGACTGTGTCAGTTATTTCACTTTTTTACTGAGAATGAATTAAAGATTCACCGTGGCTTTGATATCATCTGTATTATGGTTGCAATTTTGCGTCTAAAGGAAGTTGCTACACTGGTACTTAATAATGAAAAAAACAAACTCATACTTCCTATGATTGTCTTTGTATGTCTCTTTATGCCTGTCTGAGGTTTGAGAAGATGTTTAAAATAAAGTATTTTTTTCTTATATATCCTGTGGCAGTGTTAATTCTTAGTGTGAAACACTGCTCAGCAACTTCCAAAATACTTTCACCCTGACATTTTTTTTAGTAACTTGTTATTTGGGTTACTTATCTTAAATTACATGCTTGTGTATTGAATAGCACTACAGCTTAATGTGTGTTTCATAGTTGCTTTTGTTCCACCATTGCCAACTCCAAAAAGTAGCTGCTATTATTCTTTTTACATGTTTTGACACAAACCTGCGGTGTGCAGCTCGGCTGCCGTCTGTGGAAATTTAACAGCTCACTCTGGCAGTGCTAATCCCAAATCTTACTTGTTGGGCTACAGTACTCTATAATGATGGGCATGTAAACCTTTGCAACACTTTGCCTTTTTGTTTTGGAAAAAATAATGCTTTTGGCTGTGTTTTATTCAAATAACAAAGAAAGACGCACATATTCAAATGTGATGTACATATTATTACCTTTTCTGTACATTTATTTTGAGTATTAATCGGAAACATGCTTATTGTGATTAATTACTGCATACTGTATTTACCTTTATCTCATATTCATGAACAAAGCAGCATTGTTTGTTTGAAAAAGGAAAATGTTCCTCTTCAGAAAGATTAATTTCTTGTGAAGTATAGGAAAAGGAAAAATCCAAACTGTAATATTGATTTTGCATACAGGCTCCTTATGTGTGAATTGTTTCCCCAATAAATAACCCTTTTATTTGCAAATGAATGTGCTGTTGTGTCCCTTTTTAAAATTAACTTTTTAAGCCTGATAACTGAAGAGCTCCACATACTGTAGCACAGACAGCATGTAAACTAAGGATTCACAGCCGTTTCCTGTTGCAATGCTGTTATTCTCCCCTAAGATGGCAGTAGTTTGTTAAAAATTTCAGCAGATTCTTTTACTTTGTCTTGTTTCCCATTTAATTAGGGTGTTAGGTTTCTGCAGCATGTCTGATTCCTGTAAAAAAAGAAATCATGTATATTTGGTAGGTAACAGCATGCTGAGCAGTAATGACTCAGCTCTCAGCAAAATCCCATTGTCCCTCAGCGGTTTTTATATTAATATTATATTGCAAATTAAGATAATAAAAATGTTATATGACAGAAATTAGCATGTACAGAAGCAGACCAGAAAATGACTAGAAGCCTGCTGTGCTCTTAATGTGAAAGTCAAGCTCAGACCCGTTTAAGTCTTTCTACATTTGCACAAAAACTACATGTTGTATGTATGTATGTATGTTATATGAGTACAATGCTGAAGCAAGCATGCTGCACTACCAGACTACAGAGCAGGTCTGGCTGTCACTCATTTTAGCCACCATAGAAAGGTAGTTTGGAGGTCTGCATGCTTTCTGGGGCCCTGAGCAACAACAACAGAGAACCTCATCCAACATCCACTAATGAAATATGACAGTTACCTCTCAGAGTCCACACTCCAGACGTGAACATATAAAGAAGGACAAGAAAAAAGCTGAAGAACTAAAGGTACTCCATTGGAATACAGTATTTTCTCAAAGCTTTAATAGCCTTGCTAAGGGCTGACTAGGACTCACTCATTTGCTGTGTCATACATCTTTTCCTCATCACCTCCCCAGAACAGCGTTCACCGTGAGCTGTGTAATAACTCTAAACCAACAGTACAATCGCTCCAGCTGTATAAACATTTTTAGTTGTGATCCTGGCACGTCCCAAAAAGTTGCTTCTGTGTGAAGTTCAGAAACATCAGAGGCGTCATGCTGAGACATCATAAAGTCACCATCAGTGAGGTTGTCAGATTGACATGAGCTGCCGACAGGAGCCTCCTCTGGTGCTCATAAAGGATGAATGACCGGCTCCTGCGTGGGGTTTTCCTGCATGTGGGAGGAGGGAGATCTGGGATTAACAATCAGCCACGGGCTCAGAAGCGACTGTGTGCAGACGAATACTGATGATGAGTAGGAGGAGGAAGTATTCAGATCCCTATGGAACTTATCTTTAATCAGAAAAATGTCCCATGTGGCTATTATACTATATATCATTAGATTATTATTACTGATGTATTCATGTGTATTTTGTCAATAATTTGTAAAGTAACTAAAGCTGTCAAATAAATGTAGTGGAGTTAAAAAGTACAATATTTCTCTCTGAATTGTAGTGGAGTAGACGTATAAGTACAGCAGTTAGATTTCACCACTGATGATGACGGAGGAGTGCCACAGGGTTCTCACATGGGGCAGATGTTAAAGTCTTCCTATAGATGACCAGGACAGTACCTGCTCTATAGGGACTCCAGGTAATTGGATTCCAGGACTAAACGAGCACAAGAACGAATTGTTTTAGTGTGCCGACGTTGTGGCTTAGATTATAGTCAGCTGCAATCTTTCCTGACAGCAGAGGGGGGCGGACTCTTGTACTCCTGAGATTGGTTGAATTGTAATCAGGACGAGACAACGCCCGAGACTGAATTTGCATTAAGATTCCTGCATATTTTACACAAGCCTGCTTTTTTTTCCCCCTGCAGCCCCAAATGCTATTTTAAGGCAGCACACTTGTATTGCAAAAACAGAAAACATGTTTGTGTCCAAAAAAGAAGAAGAAGAAGAATTTGGATGGAAAAATACATTTTCTTTTCTTTCTTTTTTTTACACTATGAGAGACTATGGAGCCCTGGCAGTGAGGCCAGGAAATGAAATGAAATGGAGTGTCACATACCCCTACAAGTTCCCCAGCAGGGTATTAGGGCTAAAGTAATGGATTCCTCACACACACCATTACTTCAAAGTGGAAATCATGCTACCTGCAAGGCCCTTTTACCAGGAGTAAAACTGCTCATAGAATGAGGCGACCATTGCAATTCACTCAACTCTCCCTTCAAGTTAATATTTCTGTTAAGGATGCTGATCTGATTAACACAGACTCTGGTTACCTGATCGTGTATCGTGTGATAGATTACACGTTTACCTACAACAAAACTCACCCAGGATCCCAGTGTGGTGTTTTTCTTTTCTTCTTGCGCTGTAAAGAAGAAGGGAAGGATCCAGCTGTGTAATTTATAGCTCTGTTCCAGCAAGAGCACTCAATACATTCTTCAACTGTTACTAGAGACTAAAAATTGGTTCCCCTCAAGACTCACAAATAAAAAAGCGAAAGCACATGACAGGCTAGCACACCAAACTTCTGTTCTGAGTGTTGAAGCACTTAATCACAGGGAGTCCTAGATTCACTGCTACTGTAGTATAATACAGTCTGGATTTGTTCATAATTTCTTTGTGATCTGAGTCTGGATGTTACAGTGACTGCATTGTTTAAGTGTTGAGTGGGATTGTATGCAGCCCATTATGTCCCACACCCTGGCTTTTTGTTGAGGTCATGTTTTGTCCTTTTTGTGTTTCAGTGTATCAGATTCAGCTGCGACTGCACTTGACATGACTTGACACGGTGATTAAAAAAAAAAAAAAAACCCAGCTGAATGTCTTTGTCTTCATCTGTCATTGGTGAAAAATACTTTCAAAATTCAGGCTGATAGTCTGCACTTTAGCCTCTGAAATACCAGCGGTATCCAACCGTTTTTGTCCAACACACCCCCACAGCCCTATCAGATAGGCTCAAGTACCCTTCACTGATATATGGGGTGGCCTTTATGGAATTGTTCAGTAGTATTTCACCACAGAGAAAACACAGTGACCGTCGTAAATCTGTGGCTGCACATGTGAATCCATAGAGGAAATTGTCATTTTTAGACTTGGTCTCTCTTTTATCTTTTTGACAGTATGTTCGATCTAGTTTACATTCACACTATTATAACTACTTGGAGTGGCACAAGCAGGACATTTGGAACATTTATCCATTTCTTTTAGCTTTCCATTCAGACTTTTCTGCTCACTTGCTAACTATATTTCAAGTACTCTTAACTGCAACACTTGGTGTTGCAATGGACTTAGTTTGGTGGGAAACTGGGGCTGGTCCCTGGGCAGTCGGCCTTGTAGCTGGAAGGTTAAGGTGACAGCTTCAGCTTAGCTTTAACTTCACTGTCCCCAGGTGAAACATAGAACACACAACAGACTTGAACATAAGATACATAAACCATGATAAAATACCTAAAACATATATTAAAAACATGTCGAACATATAAAACCCACCATGCAAGCTCACAGAAAATACACAGAAAATACAATGTACATCAAGCGATAACGTAACATAACATAAAAACTTGAACACATCCCATAAAACCTGGAGAATGTCGAACTAAAGATGAGCACCATACAAATTTGTATTTGTGTTTATTTTTCCTCATGTATATTTAGAAACATAAATTTCTTTTTTCTTCTCAAATAAGCTGAACCCCTCCATAATCGTTGTGGTACTTCTGCTCCACCACATGTCAGAGAGAAATGTTGTACTTTTTAGCCCACTACATTTATTTGACAGCTGTAGTTAGTTTAGTATTTTGCAGATTAAGGCATATGATCATCTTATGAAATATTATGCAATGATTAAACTCCCCAACAATGGATACAGCTGTTAAAATTAGCTTCACCTCAACCAGTTACAACACTGAAATGCTGCTTACATATGAATTCATCAGTAATAATAATCACGGGGCCATTCTGCTGCCTAATGAGTACTTTTATTTTTGACACTTAAAGTGGATTCTGCTGCTGGTACTTGTGTCCTTCTATTTAAGTAAATTAATGAAATGCAGCAGGAGGTATTGTTACTTTTACTTACAAATGATTACTTCTTCAACAACTGCAAGTACTCCTCCTTGGGACTCTGTACAGTCATCAGGCTTTTCAGCATCATGGGCAGCACCTAGTGAACTCCATTATGAATCTTCCCTGAATAGAAAATCAACCTTAAATTTTTATAACCTGTGGCAATTTTTCTCATCTTGCTTTTAGTGGGGAAAGGTGGGTTAGAAAATATTGCAAACATGCAAATGAATGAATATTCCACAGGGTTGGGTTTTGGAGGTTTCGAGAAACATTCATCCATGATGCAGAAGGAGTCCTCGCCCCAGTGGAGCATCACATCTCGACTCCACCGGTCTGAAGCAGAGGATGACAACGTTAAAACCAAATGTATCAGCTCGGCAGACCACTTGACTTGACACAGCTGGAACAAGGACTTTCCTGGAGGCAAAACCACCGAGCAACAGAGCGGCCTTTCAACTCAGGCCTCAGAGAAAACCTTATTCTCTATTTCATTTCCACTTTAACGTCTCAAAATGCTGAGTCTGTCAGTTTTTAGCAGTTCTTCAAAGACAACGCCTCTCTGGCGGAGCTGTGTGGGAGACGAGCACCAGCTCAGAGCTCAATACAGGTGATATCAGAAGAGCAGCGCGAGTCTTTCAGCAGGCTGGGATAGACAATAAGAAAGTCACTGGTTTCTGCACTTTGTAGTGATTCCTCTCAGTCCCTCTTTCCCAAAGTGTCGCAGGGAGTTGGAACGATGAAGCTGAGCCGTGTCACACCCACACAGCAGGCAGTGCTGTTAGGCTTTTGCTCACAGTCTACTGCTATTTCTGTTGCCTCTGCCAGTGTCTGTGTGTGTGTGTGTGTGTGTGTGTGTGTGTTGGTATACACACAGGTATGGCAATGTATGTGTTTGTGCGTCTTCTGAGGGGGTAAATACACAAAGATGAGCAGGAGTAAGAGGGATGAGACTGAGCACAGCAGTCACAAATCATCTCTGGTGACTGGAGAGGAGACAGAAAAGAAGGATTTGGGGGAGCAGAGGTAAAAGCTGCCAAACTCCAGCAAAAAAATCATCACGTTCTTCCACATCAAAAGAGCCTCAATCAGGCAGACTTGAATTCACCGAGAGACGTTTTTTTCTTCTTCTTCTCTATTTTCTCTCTTCATCCAAGGAGCAGTCATTCATCACTCTCTCTTTGTTAATATCCCATAAGACCATAGGAGGGAGTCTCTGGCTTACACGTGCCCAGATCCAGATGCTTGTGGATGACTCACAAGACAGTGCTTCCCTATGGGGGGCTCCGTCTTCCCCTCCTCCCTCCTACTGTACTCCTTATGCTCTCTCCTGCTGTCTCTCCTCCTCGCTACACTCTTTTCTCCCTCCCCTGTGCTCTCTCTAATCTCCTTTACCTCTCGTTCCAGCCTCCCACCCTCTCCCTCTGTCCTCTCTCCACCTGCCAGCTTTTCTTCCCTTCCGATGCCCCCCCACCCTCTCTCTCTCTCTCTCAACCCCCTTCATCATCTCCTCCCTCCCGTATATTCCTTTTTACTAGCCTCCTCTTCTCCTTCGCCTCCAGCCACAGAGATTACAGTCCTGGCTCCAAGTCACTGAAGAGGTAATATAAGGTGTGGAGTAAATACATGCAGAGGGCACAGCAGAGAGAGCAGCAGATAGAGCAGTTGTCAGTGTAGGAAGTATTATCTGAGCACTATGTGAAACTACCACCTACTTTCCCTTAGCCCTTTACTGCATGACAGGGCTGGTCAAGGCGGTCATTGTGTGCACTTTTCAGTTTGCTGCTAAATGGCACGCATCAACCAGGGAATGGTTCTCGCTGCTGAAATGGTTTATGGTTGCTGGCAGCATCAGCACTCGGAGATGTAACAGCCATTTGACGATGACTGTAAGGGACTGTAGGAAAAGTATTAAGGGGAAAAAAGAAAAAGGGAAAAGATCAAAATTCATTTTTGCTTTTATGTTTAAATGTCTTATGTCTTTTTTAAAAATGTTTCTTTGTCCTTTTTCTATGTTTGATTTTCCATAAAGTGATGCATGCTGTATTGCACTCATTTGTATAAAATTATATTTAAGCATCATTATTAATAAAAGCTTGTGTGAAGCTACACTGACCTTCGCTCTCTTTTCCCTCGTATAGAGTATGCATACATAATACATCATATATAATATATTTAGGGCTGCAACTAACATTATTTTCATTATCGATTAATCTGATGATTATTTTCTTGATTAATTGCTGTACAAAATGTCAGAAAACAGTGAAAAATGCCCATCACGATTTCCTTAAACAAACTGCTTGTTTTGTGCAAACAGTTCAGCACCCAAAGATATTCAGTTTACTATCAGAAAAGATTAAGAAAAACAGAAAATATTCATATTTGGGAAGCTGGAGTTAAATTATGACTTTTAATGACAAATAATCGATTCTCAGAATTGTTGCCGATTAATTTTCTGTCAATCGACTAACTGATTGATTTCACCTCTGAATATATTCTCAAATAGTTCATGCAGTGGACTGAATTAAAACTGTATTATCATTCAGATTATTAGGTGGTTCAGACTGGGTTCTTCACCTTCTTAGTATCCTCCGGTTTTGTGTTGGCATGTAGAATCAAATAAAATCACCAAAATATCCCTGACATTTTCAATTTCAGTGTTGTTTTTGTCCATTATGGGGAACAAGCTGTTTCAGCACGCAGCTCACTCTGCCAGGATGTAATGATATTCAGCACATCGGACTCCCCCCTGAGAAGTCAGCACACTCATACTGTAGGTACTCAGCTCTTCTCCATTTTGTGATGTTATTAATGTGCATGCTCAGTGCCTTAACTAGTGCCTTGTTACTTTTTAATGTCAATGTTCATCCCTTCAAGGCAGAAGACGTGATATTTACTGAGGTTATTTCAAACCAAAACATCTCCACTGTGTCCTTTAGTTGAAATGTAAAAAGAGAAATATGCCATGTTTGTGTTTCTTTTCAGTGAATCCGACAAAACAATTAAGGTGATTCATTACAATTATTTTCTATGTGGACGGCTATCCCATATGACAAATCTCCAACACATTACCTCATATGGGCGGTAATGGGACACCACCCACTGCTCCACTCTGGCTCCATTACAGTGCACTGAAAAGTCAGTCATTCTTCTCATATCATTCTTTATCGGTAGCCTAATGATGATTTATAGCCAATAGAAAGGCGGCTAGTGAATCGTGGTGGTGAGTGCATTTGTGCTGCTGAGCGAGACCTGTGTTGTAGCCCCGAGGTGAGTGGAGTTCATTTTGCAGAGCAGCAAGGTTAGGAAAGAGAGAGGTACACCATACAGTCAGTGGGAGCTGCGAGGAGTAGAAGCTGTAACAATCCTTCCCACTAACTCCAAATCCAAATCTGAAAAGAAATGGCTATATACTGTATTTTCAATTGACATGAGCTCCACAAATTGGTGGATGCTGTTCCACCCACCATCAGACATGAAACAGCCCACCTTGCTGCTGGAGAACCTGGAGGCTGTTTTAATTGGGCAGTGCTATGACACACCAGGATGAGATCTGGTTCTGGTTGGTTTCCAGATCAGTACTGAAACTGCAGTCCACCCTGATCTCTGATTAGAGTGGGTACAGCTTCTGCACACCTCCCTCCCCGCCCCGTTGAACAGATTAAAAACAGACACTCCAGAGTCCAGAGGGGCGTTTGGTGACTGTTGACGACACTGACTGCGGATCTCATTAATTCATGAATGCAGACTTAGTTTGTGTCTGTTAAAAAAAACTCACTGTTGTCATTGCTCTGCCAAATTAAATGTTGCAAACTGCAGCAAATGATTTAAATATTTTTTAGATGATTTAATATCTATTTGAAGTTATTTTATATTTTTTATATATGGTTGCAATTAAAATGCTCTTTTTCAAAATGCTTAACATTTCATAATTTACTGCATTGCCAACTGCCCATACAGTCATTATACTGTATAATATTTGATATACTTCATTGGCTGATTGACAAACCCACGAGTCAACAGTCAAATACAAGAAAGTGAATAAGTATATTTACCAAAATGTCAAACTATTCCTTTAAAGGCACAGTATGTAATTTCTGCCCCTAGGGGTCTCTCAATCAAAACAACAACAAAAGACGTAGTTTGATGACGTTGTGAAGTAGTGTGGGATCATGGGAGTTGTTGTCTGCACACCACTGCAGATGAAAATGTATCTGACGTGATTCAGGCAGATATCATGTTCACGGACGAGGAAATGTTTTAAAGTTTTATTCACGTTACATTAAATCACATTATGTCATTTCATTCTACTGAAATAGCCGCAAGTAACATTAGCTAACGCTGTATTATTGTTACTGAGTCTAATTCTGTGACATTGTATTCCTCCCTTCCTCACTCGCTGACGTGTCATCTGGTGTTTCCCGTGTTTCCCCGGAGGTCATAGCAAATAGAGGAGGCAAAGGGGATATGACACCATTTACAGGTGACAAAATGAAATACACCATTACCTTGAATAAAATTACGTATTTCTCTGGGTTTGAACATTGTTGGAAACATTTGGGATAATGTAAGTCTCCACACTCCACTGCACAAAATATACAACACAGGTCTAGTCGTTTTTAGAAATTTTAATGGGGAAATGTTACATGGTATCAAGTATCTTTGCCATTAGATTGGTTTTTCAATATCTATTTTGGCTCATAAAATGTTGCCTGCCAGAACTCCGGAGTAATTGGTGTAATTACTTCTGAGCAGAACTCTCTTGTGAATGATTTTTGCATATTATATATGTGAAATGTTATATATAAGTAGGGTATAATTCTATGTCATTAGCTGTTGATTTTCTTCCTGGCTGCCAGTCGGTGGTTATTGTTCAGGCAGTAAGTGGGTGGGCAAGGGAGGTGTTGGCTCTATCTTAGGCTGGTAATTTATGGCTCCAGCTGCTGTCTCCCTCTCCCCAGGTGGACATCTTGATTCGTCAGCAGTGTATCTCATTAGGGGGAGAAAAACACATTTCTAAGGGGAACACATTCTGCGAGAGGACAGTGCTCATCGCTGATTGGACACCAGTCTCCCAGGGGGGATAGATGTGTAGATACAAATCAACCATCTTGTTAAAAAAGCTGCAATAAAAATCTCTTGACAGCCGCTTTTCTAATGTATGACCACACACTGACAGGATTTATCAAAAAAAAAAAAAAGTAGTTAAGACAGCTGAGCTTAAAGGGAAACTCCACCATTTTACACACCAAAGGCAGGACAGGCCTACTGAGTTTGTGGGCCCTCTTCCCCTTTCACAGAATAATATAATCAGTAATATTGTTGTTGTTATCATTTTATAATATTATTCCAATAATATATATGATATATACTGTACGTGGTACAGTTTAGTAACTTACCATGGGCTTAAAATACTGAACTACTTAAAATACCACATTCTAGCATGAAATATTCATATAGTAACTTGTGATTTTGTTGTGTTGTATTTACACTTCGTGGCGCACCCAACATTATCTTTCACATTACATGGAAGCTATTGAAAAAAAATCATGAATTTTTAATAAACATATTTCTATGAAATAAAAGAAGCACTAAAATCTAATATGCAGAGGTGTGTCCTATGTGTCCAGTGCGGTAATAATTTTTGGTATTGATTTGGAGTCACTGGGTCACATTACATGAAAGCTATTTAAAAAACCGCCATTATTTTCTATCAAAATATTTCACGCATTAGCAATCAAAATAAGTGTGATACATGAGATTAATGTTCTATAATTTTTTAGTCATAGCTCACTCCACTGAGGCAAAAATTATTACTACACTGGCCACATTGGACACACCTCTACAACTGCATGAAGGTATTAAAGAAAACATTGGTATTGTGTAATTAAAAAGTAAATTATTGATGGTCCCTTAGTCAGCCCCCTGCAGTTAAATTAAATTCACTAAACTTCCCTAGTTCTGTGTCTTTCTCAAAGACAACTTCAAAAAATACATCATTTAGTTAACTCTTGCTTACTATTGTTTACAGGTATTGGTGGGTATTGGGGAGTATTACTGAATATTTGAAAAAAGTTGTATAAACCTTGTGGCTCCAGGGGGAGATACGTGAAGTATGATAAATGGTTGGAGGTGAAGACTACAAGTTTGAAAATGAAAAGAATCTGCGGGTGTGGAGTTAGAAAGAAGTGAGTTTGCCAGACTACTGAAGTCTGCTCATCTCTGCTTGAGGCTAACAGCTCAAGGCTACATTAGCCGCTACTAGCATAACGCACCCGAATCTCTGACTGTCAGCGGTTGAGTTGCATTGTGAGTAATAGGAGCCAGGTTTTAGCAAGCAAGAAGAATGAGTGGAATAAAATAGACAATATCTCTGATTCTGCTGCATTGATTTTGATACTTTTTTAAACTGTCCATCGTGAGTCCGACATTGTTATAAGAGCGAAATGCTAACTCGGTGGAGTACTTTTTTAAAGTTAAGAGTTAAGTGTTTAAAGCTACTGTTCCATCTTCCTCGCTTTATCTCATAGTGACCAGAAACACAAAAACCCCATCTTGCATTCTGGCAAAGTTGTCAATATTTTATTAATCTTCAGTTAAGGCAATCCATTACAAAGCATTTCACAAACCACAGTATGACGACAATATCATGTCCAACACCTGGTTTGGAAATTATTCAGCATGCAAGTCAGAGACCAAGAGAGGTATGTAAACAACCTGGGGTAAAACAGGAGTAGTGGCAAGAATAACCTTACAGTATGTGTCTCATAGGAACAGAATGGAAAGAAACCAGATGCAACATGCTAGAGGTGGCCGTTATCTCTAAATAACATCCGAAGTAACAAATGAAGCACGTGGCAGATGCACTTATCAGGTGAAATGAAGGTTACTACCAAACTTCCTGCCATTTTGGCACAAACATGCACATTGTCTGAAGAGGCCAAGTTCAACAACTGAACACATTTTGGCACTGAATATTCTCTATACGGGGCTTATGTACATAATTAAAGTTCAGCCTCAAAGAAAATTCAAAATGAAGGGATAATCAAAGCCATTTCCACAGAGAGAAAATAAATCATTATATTGTTGGAAAGACATCTTTTAGACTGCAAAATATATTTCAAAATAATTTAATGTTTCACAATTGCATAAGTGTCATTACTGTGCTCATTTCATATTTATTGATTATTTTATTCACTACTGAGGGTAGTAGTTTTTTGATTTCCCTGTGGTGGAAATCTCACAGAGGTAATAGGCCTCAGGAAAAAAAACAAACAGAGTAGCGTGTTATAATCTTAGTAGAACAGCCAAAAAAGCCATTTAATCCTACTCTAACGGATATTAATTAGTATTTATTACATAAAATATATCTGAAAAGTGCACACAACTTTTTTCATTTCATCTCTTCTCACAGACATTTGCAATCACACTCACGGTATATGAGCTGCATGCTGATGCTGACTTAACATGCCTGCCAAATGATACTTTTCCTAATTCGTTTTCTGAGTGTAATGATTACCTTGTGATTGTTTTTAAAAGGAAAATGTGAAAATAATAACAAATCACTTTGAAAAGTAGAATTCAAAGAGGTTACTTGTAAAGTAACATATCAGATATTTAAGTTAGGAATTCATAATACTTATATTTCATAACAAATGTATTCAATGTATATTAATTATTTCCTTTTGGCTTGAATGGCTTTCTGTAGAGGTATTCTGGTATTTATGTGTGTTATGTAACTAAACTTAATGGCCTCTTTTTATTTCTGATGAACAAGTGAATTTGGCAGTAGATTAAACACTGCTTTGTCTTCTGAGGGAGAAATGTCATCACTAATGAAAAAGAAAAAAAAGAAAAGCCAAATATGGATCTGGGCCTGTGACAGAAGGAGTTCACTGCTTCTGGACTGAGTTTCTGCAGTATCATCAGACTCTATCTTCTCTGTGAGAGCGCTAAAGCAATGGGTGTCAAAGAACATTACACGGCTAACAAAGATTGTAAAGTAACATGAATCACGTAAAGACATTTGCTCGGAAAACAAAACAAAATATAACAACGGTGAGAAATCAGAGCTTCACATTGTCAGAGAACAACAGGACAAATCTTTGTAAACGTTAGTTCTCCAGTGTTGTGCGATGAAACTCTCTAAGCACAAAGTAAGACTGAATAATGCACAAACAGATCAAAGATAAACTAATTTCTAAATGAAACCCATGAATGTTTACTTTTTCCTTGAGGCGACGTTAATAGCCACAGTTGAATTGTAAACAAGTCTTGACTTTGAATATTGTACAACAAGGCTCAGCGACACTGTTAACTTTCATTATTTCAAAGATCATTAGTGAAGAGCTGTAAGTATAAAAAGTACAGAACAACTGGTTGAGAAAGCGTGTATCAGCCACTGCAGCTGTAATAGTCCTAATCTTGCAACAGTTTCATCGTCACCAACATTTTCTGCGTGTACATCTTAAACATGTGACCTGCTGCTGCTGGCAGAATAACACCTGGGTAACTGAATTTGGATATGTTTCCATATAATAGGCACATTTGGATCGAGATATTGAGTGACTAAGAGATAGTGATGAAAATAATGGCCATTATGAATAGAGAACTTAGGATGTACACAATTGGGTCAAAATGGCTGTAATTGTTTTTTAAAATTTTGTACACAGACACTAAAAAGGAATGCAGCCAACAAATGTGAATAATGGCTTAAATTAAATCGTAAAACAAAATTGTGAAACTGTATCTTAGGTATTAAAATGGTATCCCAATGTTTTGTTATATAATGTGCCACTGTGCATTAGTGTAAAACAATGTTATCTGGGAACACTCAATTAATTTGAAAGAGTAAAACACAGTCAACACAATGCATACATAAGACACGGAACAAATCAGAAAAGATGGACTCGTAACTGTTTTTGTTTTGTGCATTCAGTTGTTGTTTTCTTTAGATTATTAAAAGAAAAATCCAAATATCTCATATTCTGTTGCAAGATTTGTGATTGTTCAGTTTTCATTCTGGGGAAACAAATCCATTTAAGGGGAGAATAAGCGGGTATTAGTTGACATCAGTCTTTGTAAAGTTTATTTGTAGGGTCCTTTAAAATTACCGAGCAAAATCCCAGACAAATAACGTCTAGCCACAATAAATATAATGGAAAGAAACACAAACAGCAAGATGACAAATGAGATACGGCAGCATGACTTAAGCAGTATAATTTACCTCTGTGCATACTAACAGGGAGAGCAAGTATGTGCTTTGAATTATTGATCTATTTTTCTGTAAACATACTGGTTTTATGATAAATAGAAGTTCATTTTAATATATCTGTAAAGTCATTTTCTTATAAACATTCTTCCTGTTGTCATCCTGTTTAAAACGATGGTGTAAAACAATACTAAAGCCGTGTTGAAATAATAATAATGTGGGGTCCTTTCCATTATTTTCATTGTGGAAGCTGTTGGTTCTTTCAAAATAATGGTTTTCAGCTTATTAACATTATAACCTTTGTGCTTTTTATTTGGACAGTATTTAGTGCATTCTGTTAATATAAATATTAGAAATACGTATAAGACATGGTGCTGGAAAATCAGTACGGCAACAGCTCACAGCAGGTCCTCTATACATAACAACTTGCAATCAAAAATTATCCATCAGTGAAAATGATTCATAAACTTCTGAATAGGTTTTATCACATGCTTTTATATTACAGTCCTTATCAAAGTAGAAATGGGAATTTTTTTTATTACACTGGTCACAAAATATAAGATGGAAAACTACAGGAAAATATGACTTTAATTCCCACCCTTTAAAACCCCCTCAAAGGAATAAATTATTTCTGCACTAAATAAATAAATAAATTAGTATACATATGATTTCCTAGTTTAACACACATCGATTCCAAAAGGTATCACAAACATGATACACACTGGCACATTCTAATATATTTAAGCCTTCAAACAGCCGCTCTCTACGGGTTTACTTGCTATCCATTACATCACCACTTTGACAGGTTTGACAGCGAACAACTAAAACCTTCCTTTTACACCGGGCTCCTCTCAGCGCTCTCATCCTCAAGCACTCAGGGAGAAAAAAGCTCCCTGATCATCAGCAGGTTCCCCCATCGCAGTCTTATTGCTCCAAAACAAAATGGAGTCTCATCATCTTTTTGTTTAGCCGGATTAATATTTACGAAAGGACCCCCAAAAGCATTTCCATTTTCCCAAAGGACGGTTGTGGTTCCCATCAATCCCGACCCTGCTCCACCACAACGCGGAGCTGTGTGTGGGGCTCAGACGGGGTTGGTTTGGGGGTGGTTACAGGGCGTGTAAGCCGGTGGGACGGGGTTTGGTTTAATGCCTCTGGTCTTCATGTAGGAGATCAGCTGATCAGGGATCTCGGCCAATACGTCTTTAGCCAGCCGTGCCATGCTCAGCACATGGTTGCCTGTGCGGTCCATGTAGTCTCTGAACGGGACAAACTGTTGTGACATGGGAAAGAAATCTATGACTTGAAAAGAATGTATCATGTATAAAACAAGTCCAACAGGCTAAAGCCCTGCTAGTAGCCCCATTACACCTGACAATTTGTAATCACTGGACCAAACAGTTTACAGATGATGTTGTCATTAATATTCAACATAAGGGGTCAGCGGGAGTCCCACTGTAAATGCCTACAGCTTTGATTTGAGGTTTTAATTTATAGTTCAGCGCCACAGTTTAACCATTCATAGCACCATCGCAGAACCAAACAGATGTATCATACGTGATCAGGCCGTATTGTGCTTTGATTATATTCCTCACAGTAGCTGTGTTTACATGTGGCATAGAGCAACTTGATCTACGTACTTACTTACATAACAGGAGCTACATCCAGGTAACTTCTATTTCGGCTTGTCTTATTACTCATTGCTGCCAAAAATTGCAGCGGAGATTGCTTTGCTAGACGTTTGTTCCTGAAAACTAGCAGATATCCTATGGGCTTTCTTCAAGTCTCTTAATGTCGTCTTCATTCTCAACAGTCTCTACCGGCATCAGAAACTTGTAGGAGAAAACACAAGCAGCCCAGTTCTTGAGGTCGCCACGTGGTATGTCTGTAGCCACCATAAACCTGATGTGTAGTTACGTTTTTGAGGAGGCGCGTACCATAGGGAAATGTGCATAGGCTCTGTAGCTAGGTCATGACCCCTTAACGCACAACCATAATTCAGGCTTTAGAGCATTACCAGCACTGAGGCTTCAAAGTTAAGTAAATGTTAAAGGTTCCCTGATGCTGGTGCAAGAGGAAAGACCAGAAGGTCATTAAAATGTCAGGGGTTTACCCTCTTTTGAGCATGAATGTGTTCAGGTAATTTTGCAAACACTTGCCAATTAGATTATGATAATTCATGTTAGAAAAATTTACATTTTAGCCTGACTGTGGTGCAAGAGTAAAGGACAAGGGGTCACCAAAGCACTGGGGTTCATCCTCTGAAGATGAAGAACATACACAGAAAATGTAATCGAAATCCATCCTTCTGATATCTTGTGTACAAAGATGGCGTTTTGGGTTGAGTGTCCAAAATACAAGGTGTTCATCCTCTGGGGAGCACGAATGTGATCAGTAAAGTAAAATCATGGAGATGTGCTTATTGGATATTTGTCATTTTTATACTGCATGTGTACAAGTAAAGATTAAAAGTCGTCAAAATCCTACATTTTCTCAAGACCTGAACTATGCATACCATATTTCAAGACAATCTAGCCTGCAGCTGTTGAGATATCTTGCTTTGTAATAAAACAAAAAAACAACATCACCATCTATAAGAATGGCCGCTAATGGGGCAAAAATGATACTTTTCAACCACTGTGCCTTTGGAAAAAATGAGCCGTGTCCTTCCCATGACAAGCTGAGAAAAAACACTAGAAATGTCTCACCTGTACAATGTCTCTCTCTGCCAACTTCCCCCGCGAGGAAATCCTGATGTCATCGCCATCCAGCTCAACCATAGCTACAGAGAAAACATGTTTTTATCAAAAATAATCTCATAACAAATATTTTCATACTGTGACTTGATTCTAAAGATATTATGGTTATAGCTGGGAGCAAACCCTGATGCAAACAGACCACAAACTGGGTTCCACTGTTTTTTTAAAACATTTGTTCCCCTAAGAACTTTAGTTACTGTTCTCACCATCGAACTCAGCTTGGCCAACTCCAACAATGATGATAGACATGGGGAGTTTAGCTGCCTGTCATGAACAAGAAGAACAAACAGTCATTTGTCACTCAGGTGCCTGGAAGAGCGCAAACTGTATTTTCTGAATTCTTTTGATCAAAGTATAAAGAGGCTACATTTCCTGTTATTTGTATTTTCCTCCCAATATACTTCTCATTCTGCAAAGTCGGTATTAATCTGCGAGCACAGTTGCCAGCGACAGACACAATAATGGACAAGATAAAATAAGATAAACATAAATAATACACAGCATCACAGCAGTTTCTTGACTGTGTTTCACATCACATTATGTTCCATAGTTTGGGTTGTCAAGGGACTGAGAGAAAGTACAAAATACATTATTCAGCTCATGGGCTCCAAGGTTGTTAAAACAGCCAGCATATAACAGAATATATTAGCTAACTACTATACAGTGTACACATTTTACAGGCCGCTTTTACAATGTGGAATACCAAAATGCATAAGGTTACACAATGTTCTTGACTTGCACACAAATAAGAAAAACTGTAAAGATGTGAACATGTGCAAAACATGAATTAAGTCAAATGCTTTATTCATAAATTAGGATTACTCCTACACCCTTACATCACTGTCTAACATTATTTATTCATGCTGTTTGCATATAGAAATGTTTCAAATACTGTCAATGTTAGAACAGAAAAGCCACATGTCCCGCCGATTAAACTCCAATCTAAACAAAACCTAAACCTAAATAACAAAGACTTAATATAGCTTATCTTCCAATGTTTCTCCACTGCATGCACCTAAACCACAGTCCTGATGTTGAGAATGTGAAAGCTCTGGCATGAATGAATGATATATGCTTGAGGTAGACATGCATTTACAGGGGTAAAAGTAGGTCATCTTTCCTGGAAAAACCTCCCATGGGGAGAGGCCTGTCACAGATAGGCGTAAATAGACGGAGGAGTACCAGCCTCTCTATGTTCTGTATCATTATTCTCCCTCCATCTCTTTTCCCATTTTATCTTTCCATCCACCAGGCTTATTCCTCATGACCTCTTGCTCTCACACAAAATACATACATTCTGTTTGCCCCTTTCCAGCAGCAGAAGATCCCACAAGCGTATACCTATAAATGCCAGATCAGATTCTGTATCCAGAGCTGAATTATTCAGCCTACACCATTTGTTTCTTTGCCTGTACTGTGAAGTCACTCAGGGGATCTCACTCCATCAATCTGTCTGAACAGATACTTTCTCCTCTCACTGCACATAACCACAATACATATAGAGACTGATAGCAGATGCCTGTTCTCATAATAAACTTTTAATTGATTTTTATATGACCATACCAACTCCTTTTGCCCTATTGGTCACATTAAGCAATAGGCGAGAGGATTGGCACTAAAATAATTTCTGTATCTCTGGTAGATTGATGTTTCCAGTGCAAACACTTTCAGTCAAATCCAATTTTCCCCATTAATTTCCTCTTAAAGTCACAGTGAAGCGGACGTTAGAGCTTGTTTAGCTTTTGTGACGTGACATATTTCCGAGTGAAACAGACATGTGCGAGGGGTTTAGTTACCAGAGTGAATTAAATCAAATCCTTTAGATGTGATTGGATCACTCAAAGGTGGGCGTGGCTTATTAAATACAGCGGCATATGGAGCTGTCCCTCATCCACTAAACAAGGTTTTTGCCAGCTGAAATCCAAACATTCACCTCCTACTATGATATTGCTCTGCAAGCTACCAAAGCTAAGCACAAACGGGTCAAGTGCGATT
This sequence comes from Macquaria ambigua, assembly GCA_008360985.2. Taxonomy (NCBI): domain Eukaryota; kingdom Metazoa; phylum Chordata; class Actinopteri; order Centrarchiformes; family Percichthyidae; genus Macquaria; species Macquaria ambigua. The sequence continues at coordinate 831,944 of VMKM01000033.1, read as the reverse complement.
TTATATGATAGGCGGGGTTAGCTAGTTACCCCAAATCACATTTGATTTGATAATGTAACCGCGCCCGAGTTCAAGATGAGTCATCAGGAATATTTTCACTAGAAAAGAGAGGGATATGATGTAAAGAATACTCAAAAAAATGTTTTACATATATTTAGCATGTAGCAAGAGATAAATGAACAAACAATACAGAATTATCCAAAGACTAATGTATTTTTCATTTCTCTGGGTTAACTTTAAGGTTAATAATCATCATTTTGTTCCGGCTCTTTATTGAAGCAAAATGTTTACCCTGAGTGAAATATTCAAACCCAAGACTCCATGTTTTCTATGGTTGCACTATTCCATCAAATATTAAAAAATTCTAGATATCACGCATCATTTAGACATTTCCCCACAATCCGGTATCTTTGTAGACTCTGTTACTCTGGATTCTTCGGGTTTAAACAAAGTTTGGCTGTACAGCAAGAGTTTGAAATGACTGTGGGGTTGAAGAGGGTCAATGCTGAGAGAAAATGAGACTGGATAGACAGAGTTAATTTTAATAATATCTAAACCTGCAGGCTTGATTAGGAATTTGGTAAAATAAGAAATAAAGAGTATCTCTTCTTGTGGACCTTTTTTAGTCAGTAAGTGTCCAGAGTTGGACAGACAAGTGAAACTTTTGCTTTGTTGATTCAGAATGGACAGATGAACCAAGCGAAATGCAGTGTCTATACATTTTAAAATATTCATGGATTTTATGAAGTTACTGGTCGAGCCAGCCTCCTATCCAGACAACAAACTGACAACCGGAGACATAATCTAATACCTGGACACAAATTAATTTATGTTTTGGCCTACCAGGTCAGAGAGAGAGAGACCCCTCTTTTATAATTCAAAATCCTAAAATTAAATTTGGAGCTTAAAGGAAAAACATGAAAGGAAAGATGGCCCCAGAGGCTGTCCTGTTAGATGTGTGGACATATTAGTCACTGAATGCTAAGCTGTGCTGGTTTGGGGAACAAGGAAACCAGGACAAATATTAAAGAGCAGTTTGGTCAGAAGCAGAATTTGTAACATTACCAACAGATATCTGCAATGTGCAATCTTTATATATATCTCTAAAGATACATCACAGAAAGAGAGAAACCAAAAGTGCAGACATGAGCATTGCACCTAACTATTTCGTTATGAGTCATATCTCCAGGGCTAAAGGCTAAATGCCAAGTGAAGCAGGTCATTCAGTCCTTTGCTCTGTGGGCAGAGGAAAGAGAAGCCAGGTCCAAACTGAGAGGCAAGAGGTGACAGCAGGAAAAGGGCAGGTGCAGGTCGAGCAGTGCAGAGCAGCAGACAAGATCTTAAAAGGAAGGTGTGGCTGTTCGAATGGTTTGATTAACAGTCGCAAATTCCCTTTAAACCCAGTCTGCTGGGGGTCAGAGCACCGTGTTGCTGTGAGGGTCTACATGGTCGATGATGACTCACTGAGTGCCGTAGCCACTGTCTTCCTACAGCAGTCATATTCTGACTCTAAATGAGCTCCAGTATTTTCACAAGACACATAAAATATGCAGCGCGCAGCAAAGGCATAACAGAAACACAATACTTTAAAATTTGACCGAAAAGGTGCCTCAAATGGTGCGCTGGATAAGACCCTTGCCTCTAATAAAGTGAACCTGTTGACCTGAGAGTGAATCTCAGCTGAGCCCCTCAGTCTCCTGAGGGTTTCAACAAATAGGACAAATATTGGACAGACAGATCGCCCAAGCACAGGGGGTGAGACAAGTGGAGCAGAAAACATCCCATAAATCCTTAAATCTAGTGCCACTGGCTTATAAACCCCTCAAAGTAACAGAAAGTCTGCGAGAAGAGCCAGAGTACGCTAAAAGCACCTGCACAGCAGAGAGAGAGAGAGGGGTGAGCGCCCTCCGGGTAGTGTTAGAGCAGCACTTACATTCACTATGGCCTCCTTGGTCTGAGCCATGTCTGATATGACGCCATCAGTGATGATGAGCAGAACAAAGTACTGAGATCCGTCCTGCACTGCTGCTGCATAACTGAAACAGAGAGATCATCAGCACAGAGGGGCTTAAGACAGGAACACACAAACCATGTTAAAGTAAAGCAAAGATGAAAACAGATGCAGACAAAATGTTCATGGATTTACATAAAACTCTGAGATTGGTTTGGTTTAGAAGAGCAGCAGAGCAGCAACCACTGTGTCAGGGATAAAAAAAAACAAAACATGTTCTTCAGGAACAAACTCCCCCTCAGCCCAGCGTGTGACACAAAAGCTTAATATAGACATGTAAAGAAGTAAAACATGTTGTATAGCTCTTCATGTCTCAGAGGTCTATCCAGACACTATTACGAAACCCATCAGAGACACCACAGTGAGTGTGGCCTAGTTTCAATCGCCCATCGCTGGCTGCTCTATGAATAATTTATTAAACTGTTTATGCAAGTGCTGCAGTCTTATTCTTTCAGAGCATTATTGATTGCCTTGCTCTCGATTGCCCAGACTTGATGAGCGAGAGTGGGGAAAAAACGTGGCAGATCACCGTGAGAGCCGAGGACAGGTCAGAGGTCGGCCCTTACATTTGCTTTCAGTTTGGTAAATTTGACTGTGAGGCGCTGACATTTTAATCAAAGAGCGTGGCCCATCAGTGACAAAGGCAAGAGTGATGACTGGTGTTAAAGAGATTACAGAGACATTTGTCTTCCTCATCTGCCATACAACAATGTGGGCCACACTCACTGGAGACATGTGACCACATTAGCACATTAGTAATAACTGTAGCACCAAACAAAGTAGTGTATTATAGACACTCTTCATTTTTAAGATTAAGATTCCTCCACAGATGAGAATATAGAACTAGCACATTTAACATCATACTGTACATCTAGTATACAGTACATATTCTGCATCAACACCTTTAATCCATTTAAGAGCATTGTCTGCTTTCATTAATCAATCAGCTTTCTGCTTGTGCTGCATGCAAAACCTACAGTAAATGTAAACTTAAAATTAACTGTAAACCCTACTACCAAAAAGAATTGCATGTTCTGCTCAACATCTAATGTTAAGATCTGTTTCTGGTCATGAAAAAAGTAATTTCAATCTTTTCATCATTGGTTTACAGATGACCTATTTCACTTGTTCTGAAGAGCTGAGAAACTTTCATGGTCTGCAAGATCTTTGTGAATAATTCTTAGTATTTGAGTTTTACTGCACCCTTTAGGCAAGGAGAGACTATAGAAAGTGTCATTTTATAAATGGTAAAGTCTCTGATTGCTTTCAACCGCAACTATTCAAAGCAATAATGTGACATTTATTATTGGGCATAAAATCCTTCAAAGATTTTTATTTATTAATCATTTTTATTCCTTGAAATCACGCAAAGAGGTCTGCTGGGGACTTTTTTCTTATCATTTTATTTTTAAAATAGTTTTTATTCTTGTGTGTCTGTGTGGGTAGTGTACGTATCCCCTTATTTTGGTGAAGGATATTTTTCTGTTGTAGCGGTTGTTGCACCAGACAAGTCAATGGAAAAAAAGCTAATAAAACTGTCAAACTAACAAACAACAAGTAACATAAAGCTCTTCGGCAATTTCAGATGAAAACAAAGAAGCTGCAGTGGCCTTGTGTTTTAACCAGGGCAGTACATTACGCCTCATTCCAAGCCAGTCATCAGTCTGTCAGTTGTCAAGTATAAGTTAAAGTCTAAGTCACTAAAAGTCATGTCCAGTTTGAATCTCTGAAGTTCTCACTACTAAAGTTTGAGGAACACGTACATAATCTTCAAATTTACATCTAATAGTAAAACCTAGTTTATTAGTTAGAATTACTAACTTTAAGTTATCAGTATCATCCCATCATTGATAAAACTCCATCTACCAGTGGCTGTGTTGCAAGATACATTTTCACTTGACAGTAAATACCCCATTTAGCATTTATAAGCAGCATATAAACATTTAATAAATAGTTTATAACACACTATTATGTAGTTGTAAGCAGATTTAAGTGTTTATTAATGTATTTGTCAAAGACTATAACTCCTCCTGTGGACACCCATAAGTGGAGGCTGGTAGTAGTAAAACAGTTTAATAATACAAAATATGTCTTCATAATAGAAGTTATAATTGTGACAAATACTGTACATTGATAAATACATCCTTATATCTATAAAAAAATGTCCTCATATCTGCTTACAACTACATTACAGTGTGTTATAAACCATTTATTAAATGTTTATATAGTGCTTATAAATGCTAAATGGGGGGGTTAAAGTAAAGCGCTACCTCAGGGGGTAATTGTTAACAAACCAGAGATACAGGTAAATGCTGAAAATCGAATCTAAAATTCAAGTTCAGGTCTGCAGTGCACAAACCTGAGTCCAAGTGTGAGTCATTAATATTGAAGTCCAAGCCAAGTCATGAGTCATCATTACTGGGACCTAAGCCCCAGCTTGAGTACACTATTAAAACACAGGTCGTGGGTGAGACAGTGTACACCTGGGCCTTATTATAATTTCACCTCTGTTTCAATTCTGAGAAGACAATTTTCCACAAATCACGTCTGCTGTGTTTTTAATGTGGTACAGCCGTGTACCAGCAGTGACAGGAAGTTTGTAAATGTAAATTAAAGCATGTGGTGCCCCATTCACAGTACAGCTCATTTATTGAACCATGTGACTCATCAGCACGTGGCTCAAAGGCTACATGACATGAATCCATTTACAAGTCCCCTGCCAACCTTGCCACATTACCTTAAAACTTTCACCACACTAGACGTCAAAAAAGCAATGTAGCACCTGCACTCTAAAATGTCTCGTTCCCACATACGCCTGATAACCATTTCTGTTCATCTCAGCTGATTGTTTACTGTCCCTTCATTAGTTCTGCTCAATTCATAGAGAAACCATCACTTCTGAAGATCATTTACAGAGTGACTTTCAAAGAAAGGACGACTGTGCCCTGTGATGTTCACCGGGACAGGTGTTTGGGTTTGTACCTTGCCACATGATTAACCACAGGTGCGAAGTTGGTGGGTCCATACAGCTGAACCGTCTTAAGGCTTTGATGGTAAGCTTCGAGAATCCCCTCCATGCCGTTACAGTACGGGTTCTCAATGTTGCCATTCTGAGAAAAACAAAAACAAAACATGAATGGTAAAGAAACTGCAATGGGAGTCAGAATGGAATAAAATAGGGCTTGACGTAACAATTAATAGCTGATGTAAACAACAGTCAGTGTTTCAGTAGTACCACAACGTGTCTGGGAGTAAAGTTAAAGAGTAACTTAATACCAGGCCTCAGTTTGAAAGTTTCACATTTGTGTGTTGCAGCTCTTGGTGTGGTCAGAAGTTTGCCCTGTCACACCTGTAACCACACCCAACAGTGATGTCACAGTGCACTGACACGCCATGGAGTACACTGCTACAACACTGCAGCAAAGTGAGAAGTTGAACCACCGGTGGCCAGCAAAAACAAGATTTTCAGCTGCTGTTAAGTTGGTCTTTAAACACATTCACATATTAGGAAACTGGCTTGTTTACAATCCATTATCCAGTCTCAATTGAGAAGATTGATATCAATTTAATCTCCTTGCATTCAATACAGATATGAATCTGGAACATAGCTTAGCTAAGCACAAAAACTGGAGTTGTGTCTGAAATTGTTGGATATTCAATATATAGTTGACTATATTGTGTTCTTTGTAGTGTTGTCTGAATGTCTAATGAGAATTATTATACTCTTTATAGTGAACTCAAATTATCCCACTATGTATGTTAGAAAGTAACATACACTGTCTACTGAGAGAAAACTACCATCATGCATTACGCAGACGTGGAAAAAAGACCAAAGTAGTATCCATATTTGTTTCTACTGTATATTGTTCTTCAGAATTTCCTAGTGTGTGACTGAGTGAATGAATGAATGTGTAGTGAATGAGTGAAAACACAGCCCAGGAACAGAGGGTAACAGCTAGCCTCCATTAAACAACAACTCCAAAAGGGTCTTATTTACACATGTATCTTGTTAGCTAACAAGTTAGTTAGTAAAAAGAATTGTCAAAAATATTTCTAAATGTGTTAAATACACAACAAACACAGTGTAAATAGAAGGCTAAACACACGTCTGGGTTTCCGTACTGGATGAACAGAGATGAAAAAGATATCAGTCTAACTAGTAGTGACTACATGGTCTTTCTACACCCAGTGCAGCAGTGATGTAGCAGCTGTGATCATGGGTTTGCAGGTTCATCAGACTTATATCTTGCTATCTGTAAAGGTCCGTGCAGTTGTGCTTCTCCACCATAAAAGATGTGGTGTGGAGTTACTCTTTAAGGGCTGAATGACATTTTGAAAACATTCTTTGCTCCCAGAGATGTGCTTGTCAAACGTTTCATCAAAGGTTAGCTTCCCTAGCTACAAGGCATACAAGTTTCTAACCAAACATACAGTATATAACAAATAAATCACCCAGGACTGTAACTTTACTTTTAAACCCAGTTACACGACTAGAGCATGAAAGAATGAGGCTTCAATTATATGGTGAGATGAATCTTAATTTGCAAATTTTAATGGAAACATGGAGTGATGCAGACGTTACCCTGTAGACAGACTCCTCATTAGTCTGTACTATGCAGCAGCCAGAGCACATTAGCTGGCTGAGAGAAGCCAAATTGATTTAAGAATCCTTCAGCCTTACAGAACCTAATTTACACTATAAAAGGTAAATGGAATTCACTCTGAATTATGCATGTCAGAGGTGTAGCAGCATTCATCTCAAAATGCACACATCCATATTGCACATGAAAACCTTCTTATCCATACATGTTGGAGGAAGCATAAAAACATAAAAGATAAGCTCCTGTGGGAGGGCAAAAATAATTTTCACATGGAGGCAGATTAACTTTTATGAACAATTCTGATGGTGAATTACACCCGAGTGTCTGAAATGAACCCTCATAGTTTACTCACCAGAGGGAACTCATGGGAGACCCTCCCATCAGGGGGCAGCTTAGCACCGAAACCCAGGGCAGGGAACATCTTATCACTGTCATAGTCCTGGATGATCTCTCCCACGGCCTTCAGGGCCATGGCATAGGCATTCATCTGGTACGGGTTCATGTAGTGCAGTGAAGTGGACTGGGATGGATTTCCTTCCAAGACAAGAGAAGTCGGAGTCAGTGATGCAAACTATCAGATCGAGACCAAACTGACAGCTGCAACCGGAGAAACATGAATGAACCAAGACTAAATTAGATGTTCTGAATCAGAGGTGGGGCTCGATGTGACTATCTGGGCTATTAGCAATACTGGAATTTAATGTTTATATTTTCTTGTTCATGTTTTTGAAATTACAGTGACATTTTGGATTAAATATTAGTTTCCAGGATTCCATTTTATACTGGCATCAATCAGTAACAGTCAAAATATTACATGCAGTTCAGTGGAAGCAGAGAGAAAAAAATAACTTCAGAATGACCACACTGAAATGTCTGAATGTATATGGAAGCCACTAGTTGACTATTTGCAGTGGTGGGAGAAGTGTTCAGATCTTTTACTTAAGTAAAAGTAGCAATACCACAGTGTAGAAATACTACAAATAAAAGTTCTGCACTCAAATTGTTACTTAAGTAAAAGAACAGAAGTATTAGCATCAAAATATACTTCAAGTACAAAAGTAAAAGTACTCATGCAGAGTGACCCATTTCAGAATAATACACAGTATATCATATTATTTGATTATACTTATCGATGCATTCATGTATAAGCATCATGTTAATGTTGCAGCTGGTAAAGGTGGGGCTAATTATAACTACTTAATATGCTGTTGGGTAGCTTCATGTATAATAATACATCATCATTTATTGGTAAATTATATTTTGTATTAACAATCAGAATCTGCAAAGTGACTACTAATTAAAGCTATCAGATAAATGTAGTGGGTTGAAAAGTGTAATATTTGCTTCTGAAATGTTGTTGAGTCAAGTATAAAGTAGTATAAAATGGAAATACTCAAGTAAAGTACAAGTACCTCAATAATTGTACTTAGGTACAGTATTTGGTTAAATGTACTTCGTTATATTCCACCTCTGACTATTTGGACAAAACCTCTAAATAGATGTGTACTACCTTCAGAGATTAGGGTTTTCATGGGTTAGGGTTGGATGTTATCTGTTTTGATTTAGAGTTAGTCATTAGGTGGAGGATTAGAGAGGGAGCATGGAGATGTTAATGTTAGATTTTCTACCCAATCACTTCCATTTTTTATTGATTCTTTTTTTGTGAATGTACCATGTCATCTTATATAACTACAGCATGTATTATTTGTGTCGTGCCCTTAAATACACAACCTATTGTTTGCTTTGTATTTTGTACTAGATAAAGTATTTTCCCCGTCTCTAAATTCAGTTTATAATCAGTTTTGCTATGTCTTCTCTCTCTCTGTCCTCTTTTAAAAAAATGTATTACGTGTACTTGACTTTGTTTACTGTGGGAACACTTCAATAAAAAAAAGTTTAACCAGAAAGGAGATAGAATATTACAAGCAGGGAGAAAACTCCAGACCGCTCTTTGATTCATGGAAAATGCCATACTCATACATCAGAGGACAGATGGAAGCAGAACAGGGTGATGGGAGGCAAAACACTCACCATTTGATGCAGTGAAATCAATGGCCACTGTGAAGTGAATCTGAGTCCTGAAACAGATGAATGGGGGAAAGGATGCTGTTAACAAAAGAGAGGCAGGAAAACTCAGCGCTGCAGTTTAATGAGGCTCTTTCAGGTTTCACTGTGCTCTCTGTGCTATCATCTGAGAAGAGGTATGAGAAAATGAAACTCAAAACAGTGTTGATAAAACACCTTTATTGTCTGTGCAGCATAGGATCAAATAGGTTTTTAATATTCAATTTTATGAAACAGAGAGAGCATACATTTTATTATGGTCAAACAGCATCCAAAGCACTGTTTTGATAAATAACACGCATATTTAAAGATTTAATAGCACAGCAGCAAAGTCGAAACCACAAACACATCCCACAAAAACCTAGAAAATCTGATAAAAGCCGAGAAATTTCTCAAATGATCACATAATGAGTTGCTGCAGCTGGCTTAATGATTTGACTGAACATCACACTGAGGGACAATATGGTTATTAACAAGGCACAAGGCTCCTCACTAGCTGTGTTGACTATTTAAAGTGTTTTTTTCAAGATATATGAACATTTACACAATCCTGTATACTGTGCACCCAATAGTCTATTATAGTCTCCCTCCTTAACTCTAAGAGGAAAAGGTAGTTATTTGCATAATGCTTTAGCTTATTGTTTGTTTTTTGTTTTGTTTGAGTATTTTAACTGTGTATTAATGTTTTTTGGTCTTAGTGTTGTATTTATGTGCCCTGTGTTTTATGTGTGCTAAATGTACGCATCCCACTGCTGCCTAACCAAATGCCCCACTGGGGACAAATAAAGTGATTGATTGATTGATAATCTTTATCATCATTGTAATCACCATTATTGTCTTCAGTCCACTTGGTCGCTATTGTATGATCTATGGAAAATTTGAGGACTTTCATTCACTGCATCAACCTGAAAAAGCAGGCTCACAAAATGCCCAAAAACTACTGGGTGTTTTTTTATTCATGAGCCCGTAATGATAGCCAAAACCTTGAAAAGAAACTAAACATGGCCTAACTAGTCTCTGCTGGATTTGCCTGTTCCCCCAGAGAGATAAATGAAGAGTGCAGGGAAAGCGGGGTTTAGATCAAAGTGTGTGCTCTTTCATTGTGATTAACACTGATTGCCTTTCCTGACTTCACCTCCATTCATTCAGAAATTCCCATAAGCACAGTGTCGGAGATAATGGCGGCTTCCTCCTGTAGAGACTCTGACCCTACCTCATTAATCAGCATTGAGCTGGACCGCTCAGCTGACAAAGGGGAATTGTTACAATGGCATGCTGCCTCAATTTGAACGTCTCTGCTGATTTCTGTGGTTAGTTTTGAATGTTTGGCTAGAAAAGCAAGGTGGTGAGTTTGAGTTAAGGCAGAGTGCAGGACAGTAGAAATGGTCACACGGGAACTGTCAGTCAAACTGCCAATTAGGTCGTCAGAGCATTACCTGGAAGTTCATCCTCAGGCGGTAGCTGCTAAACTCTGCAGTGAGTGGAGGTACCTACAACATGATCCATTACTTCTTTTATCTGACTGTTTATAAGGACAAGTACACAGCAGATGATCAATTATTTATCAAGATAAAATACTAAAAACATTTTCTGGTTCCAGCTTCTCAAATGTGGAAATTTGATGCTTTTCTCTGTTTTACATCACACATTGGATATCTTTGGGTTTTGAACCGTCGGACAGACGAAAACAATTTGAACATCAACTTGAGCTCCGTGAAATCATGATGGCCATTTGTCACAAGTTCCTCACATTTTATAGACCTAACAATAACTTATGAAACATATTATTAATAAACAGATTAATTGACAATAAAAATAATCGTTAGTTGAAGCTTAAAAAAAACCCTAATCCTAATGAAAGGTATTTATTAATAACCCATGTCATGCCTGATCCCTTCTGCTTCAATTTGGATACAGAATTATCCAAATTATAATCCAGTTTGAGTTCAGTAGGTATGGAGTTCTATACACTGAACAGACCACAAAGAAAGCAGTCTTTCCAAAGGTGTACCATACAGTTCCCAAGAAATGCACCCTGAGTAACATCACCAGAAACCCTGACAGATTTCACCAGGTCACTGATCACCTTAGGAGCTTTTATAGGTACATTTAGTATTGGAAAATTAAAGTTATGTCTAGTAATGTTCTGGTGAAGTTATTAAAACTAACATATATAATTTTCCACCAAGTATTCTAGTAATTACGGCCATATTGGGCAATGCCACACCTCAAGATTAACATCCATTGCCAACATTCATTGCAATTGCAGGAAGTACTGTGCTCTTTATGTAGCGAGGTAAAAAGTAAGAGTGTGGAGGTCAGGGGTGGTGGATGAGGGTGTAGCAGGTCGGACTTTCATGCAGGAGACCAGAGTTTGCGCTCCATCACCGACCTAAATGTTTGCCTTCTCATTAACCATAACCACAATCTTTCCCCAAACTAAAATAAAACCAACTGTTTTAGTTGCCTAACCCTAAGCATAGAGCCTCATGGTAGTTCAAGCAGACACCGAAGTCATTTTATAATCACATGTTTCATACACTCTCCAGTCATGTCTGTCCACGACCTATCTCTCACAACAGGCGGTCAATATAAACATTTGACGCCGAGGTTTGTATCCTCGCTGCTACACCACCATCACCACCCTATTCCACTCTGTACAGTAGTTTTCCACGAGGATTCACTGGATGAACAGGTTCAGAAACCAGGGCATTGTCAGTGGTGCCCCTTCCTATTAGAGAAAAGTATTGTGAAACAAACAGGCCAATGGGCCACACGCACACGGTCCTCTGGGGATCACTATTTGCTGCTGTCGGATGGTGGCTTACTGCAGGAAGAGTTACATCTCCCATCACACATATGGCTGTGCTCAGTTGACTGGCTTGCAGTACTTGTTTTTCCCCCTGCACAGTGGGGATTTGTTTAGGAGCTGAGATCACAAATTATTCTGAGCTGCAGTATTGTCTGTTTTGTAGGTCTTCTTGCAAAGAACAAATGGCTGGCCCTGCAATCCTCCCATCTATAGTCCTTGAGAGCAGGTAATTTTTCATACATCTTTCATTTTAGACTCTTCTTTGAGTAATGTATTGCTCTGTGGACTAATTAATGTACCATCACCATTTCCTACATTTGATCAGGAGTTCATAAATCTGACACCAGCCTCTAAATGGTCTCTCACAACCTGATTCAGTACAAATCCTCCAGAACAGGGAGTCCAATAATTCCCTATGGGCTTAACTCTGTCCTTTCGTATCATCACTAACTCGCACAGCATCTCCTCTTCTCTCAGTTTTGTTCTCAGCTAAAATGACAGCTCCTCCACCAGTTTATGTATCACCTTGAATTACTGCAATAGTTTAAAATAGGTACAAACATATCGGTGTCATATTGACTTTCCCCTTCCAGTTAGACAAACACCATATGGCAGGAGTCTTTGTAAACTGAAATCCCTGCAGTCTTGGCAATCTGGGTTGGGTGGGATATTGTATGTAATGTAAAGCAGCATGACAAAGAACGCAGCTACAGTGCACCTACAATCTCATCAGTATGTGCTGGAAATTGGCCAACTCAGACTACATCAATGAGCAGATTGGCACAGTGCTTTTCTTGTATAATGAAGTGCAGGCAGATTTATACAAGGGTTGGTTTCAGAAATTGAAATATAGTATATCTTTTTTTTACTATATATATTTGATTTTTGACTATACTTTTTGCTACAAAGAGCACTGTGCTTTACTGCCTTATCTTTGACTGATGTTCAATTCTGTCTTTTTAGGAGAACATTACCTTTGGCCTAAATTAAAATACTAATTCAATTATTTGATTCAACCTGCCAAACTACAACAGTGTATAGAGAAGTTGAAAGTACTTCTTTCAGCCCTGTGTAATGTCTGCAAGTATTTCTTGTAAGGCTGCATACAGCCCTAACAACCACCTCCTATAGGTAGGGCAGCCTGGATTTAGCCTGAGAGGCGAAACACAGGGCAATAAAAAACTGTCAGAACTCGGTGCTGCTCGTCAAGCTTAGTTGCTGTGAGCGCATGGTAGTAACTGAAGGCAACTCAGATGAAAATATCAAAGTTTTTAGAAACTCTTCTCTCATCTGGACTATGGTGACAGTAACAAAGGGAGTTCAGAGTTTTAGTTATAAAATCAACTTGAAACTATAAAAGTGAGGGGGACATGTCCCCCCATCCCCAGTGGAATTACACCATTGGATATTTAGTATGTGGAAGTAAAAGTGGCTGTAAAACGAAGAAAAAGAAAGGTCAGGGAGGTTACGAGTGGAAACATTTCGATTGCAGAAAACTGTCAGTTTCTAGTTGCAGCGATTCCCCAGACAAAAATGAACACAACTGTGTCATACATAAATTCAAAGTGAAGTGTTCTGCCTCTGCTTCCCTGTAAACTCAAACATGGACAGGAGGAACGGTGGCCCGATGTCAGAATGAAACACCAAAGCAGCATAAAACCTAGCAGTCCAGCACACAGTAACTGAAATCTTTTAACATCAATATCACCTCTTTCCTGTATTTTTACAAGGTGAACAGATAACAAACCACTGTGCATGCAGTAAAATATTTATAACCCAGAAGAAGAATGACTGCAGCTGAGAAATATCTCCATATTTTTGAATATAAAAGTGCAGTAAAAGACAAAGAAAAGAAAATTGTGTACTCCTGTAAGAATGCCATTCTGCAGATTGACCACTAAACAAAAAAAAATTTCAATCAATTTCTCCCATTTCAGGACAACAGGATATTTTGGGATGAAACTATTAAACCTTAATAAGATGTCGACACAATGCAGTCTCCACAGAAGCCATTACACGGCCGATCTCACTGCGGATTTAATTTAAAAAGAAACATTTCAACATGTGATGAAAAGAATATAAATCTTTCATTAGCCTCTCAGAATCAGAGCAGTATGTGGCTTTTAGACTTTAATTACCTCTATTTGACTATATCTCGGCCCCAATTGAACATTAATGAAAATCTATGAAAAACCAATTCGCTGTGAAACCAGTCAGGATGTGATGGCGTGTCTGGAGAAGAAATTGCTTTTTTACCCTCCGCTTCAAATAAATCATCTAAAATGCATCGCGTTAGTTATCACCTGTTAGAAAGGGAGCAGTAAAGCAAACACTTATGAAAGGAAAGAAATCAATAGCAGAAATCTAAAATATCAAATTTGGGTCTTGGATCAGATTTATACAGCCTGATGCAGGCTTCTGCTCATATTTCTCATCATCTCTCTGAATGGCAGGGTTGGCAGGCATTCAGGTTCAGCTTCTTTTTTTTCACTTGCTTTTTATACATTTTAGTGAGTTGACAAAAAGTCATCTCTTTCACCCAGCTACAGTATTACATTTGCCAAATCAAAACTAAGTGATCCACTGAACACTGCCTGTGATCTGTACCAGACCCCATAAATTGCAAATTCTGGTCTTGCAGATGTGAATGCATACAATTTAAACATAAGTAGAATTAAATCTGAATCTGATTCAAAAATGTTTTGTGACTTTTGTTTAACCAGAAACATCTGTAAATGGGCAGAAACATTCCTGCTGCGTTCCTAATTTCCCACATAAGTGAGATCATTTTTCGAAGATGTCAGTGTGACATTAGCACATAACAAAAGGATTCATTACAGTAAAAAATGTGTTTTCATATTAGTGATATGTTTGTATTTGTGATCATTTGCTCTGATGGCTAACATCTTATCTTTTTGTCTTGGTGATAATGTGAGCTGCTTGTATCCTCGAATGCTATCTAGCCAATTAAAACAGCATACATCTTATAATTAGATGAAACATACATTTAATCTTCACTGGCCCGTTCTCAGCACCCACTGCATGTTTGACCGTCCCAGTGGGGCAAATCTTTTAGTTTCTAATGAGGTTTTGTGAGTTTTTCTCATCCTCTAGGGTTAAGGTTATGGGGGTGTGGTTTATTTTGATAATGTGGGTGTTGTGAAGCCCTTTGAGACAGTAACAGTTATTAAGGATTATACAAATAAACCTATCTGACCTAACTCAGCGGATAATAGGCTCGAACTATAAAGATTGATAAGACTTAAAAGTTGCCTAAAGCTTTTCCAGTTTAATTGACCAAAACAGCAGCTCATTTACACTGTAAGTCTGGTGTTTCATTTTCCATGGACACAGTTAATCATACCCACCATGGATAAGCAGCATGCTCATTGTTTCATCCCTGCCAGCACTAGTAATCTTATTTTCTTCATCAGTCTGTCATGCACTCTGCTCCAAGCAGAGAATCAGTTAAATGCATTATCTTTTATATTGCTTTTCTTACTTGATAAATAAGGTTATTTATGATTGTGGAGCTTTATATGCTTGCAGTTGCATTACAAATCTCTTAGCTACCATAGCTCCAACAGATCATGGAGATCTATTGGATAACAGCAGTGCACAAATAATATCTTAAAATATAAAGGCTTGTATATCTAAATTAAACATATAATGGCCCAAAGATGGCCTACAAAGAACCGAAGGAAAATGCACACATGTTCTATCGAGGTGCTGGCTCATAAATATACATCAAAAGGAAGAAGGGGAAAGCCACGCGCTCATAAATCAGATACAATCTTTGTATTTTTAATTATATGAATCAATGTTTCAGCGCTTGTTTGGACCCATTTTAGAGAGGTGTTGATTCAACTGTATGTTTATTTTGGAGGATGTCGTTTGTGGTGTTGTTGATCAATGTTGCATCATACTGAGAGGTGTTTCTAATATTATGTCCAACCTATTTATATCAATAAGAGAAGCCTAAAAAACAGAGACATCTGTCAGTATAACGCAATGCTTTGTGATTTTCTCTATCCTAGAATATGGAGATACAGTATTAATGTCAGAGGTCTTTCCTCGCTATGAATGCCCTCTTGATTGAATCTACTTCTATGTTTTTGTTGATTGACCTGTGAGCTCATTGCTTTAAATCAACATGTCATATTCTGTATATTTATTATATGTCAGTCAGATGATTCCTGGCTTTTATCTGGAAGAAGACGATTTGTGTCGCTACGTCGATCCAGGGATAACTGAAACAAGTTCATTGAAAAAAGTATCAAAGAAAAAAAGGACGCAACACAGTTCGGCAGAGAGGACGCGACTCAGTGTGTCGTCAGTAACAACTATAGCATTTCTCTTAGCAGCCAATCACTGAAATAATTAATGAATGTGTGAGTTCATTTTTGAATCCATGTGGTGAGATCTAAAACATAGGCATGCTGTGGGTGTAGGTCGGTTCATTAGCATAATGAGTAAAAGTTAATGTTGCCTTAAATCACCTACATGTGGAATATTTACATCAATATATCATTCTCATATTAATTTTGACAGCACAATCTAAAGGCCACAGAAAACACATAAGAGTGACAACTTACAGAAAAAATATAGAGCCTCAATCAAAACACAAAAACTCAAAGGTAGAGATAGAGATAGCCTTGACTTACAGAGACCAGGAGATAGGACTAGGTAATACTGACCCATTCCCCCGTAACTGTCATGTTTTTGATGGTATCTTCCAGACAATTCTTATCTCTGCAGCTCCTTATGAGAATTTTAATACACAAATGCCATTGTTGAGAGCACTTCTAAAAGAAAACATTAGGGAGACAGTGACAACAGAAGGCACAGAGGCCGCAGCAAGTCTTTCATGATGACTTAAAAGACCTCATGAGAAAACATCAGAATAGAGGCACTGGAGTGATTTTCTTTCAGGGATTTCATTTTTTTTTTTTTAAATTGCCAAGATCCCAGAGTGTTTTTAAAGTAATAGTCATGTCATCAGCCCCTCTCCCAAGCACGACACTGAAACCATACAAAAGGACTGATGAGCTTTTAACATCTCTAAATGTCTGTAACAAAAAGATGAAGTACCACTCTACATAATGCTTCACTCCCCATGCTGGGTCACAGTAATTAATGGGGTAATCTCTCTCTCATTTCTGTCTGAAACAGTTTCATGTGAAGATTACACCTTTGTATTTAACATGATGGATAAAAAGCTGTTTCGAGCTTCACACTGATGGCTTTATTAAGAGTTCAATTCCAATCTGATTTAAGGGTACTGAGATAAGTAACAACTGACTGTCCTTCAACAACAGATTTAGGTGAAAGTAACATGTGAAACATTTGACAGTAGCTGCATTTACATTTATTCTAATGATAATCAGAAGGAGAGCCTTCTGTTCAATAACTCCAGCAGTGGTATATTCTAATAAAACCTTTACTTAAATGGAAACACATAGCAGGTAACCAATAAGAGTTCTTGGCGCTTGAAACAGGTCCATCTTTATGAAATGTTTTCTTTTGGTGGAGTGCTGGATTTGGTGTGTTGCCAGCTATGTGCAAAGTCAGGCAGGATTTTTGATGTTGACATATTTGATCGGCAGGTTAGTGGCGGTGTCTTTCTCCCTATATTTGAGAAACGTGATTTTGCCATCTGAGGAAAAGCATTCTGTAAACACTATTATTTATGTTGCAATATTTCTTTGGATTTTCTCTTCTGAGTTTCTGTAGATACGTATCTGTTCCGCAAAATCATTTGGTATATGAAAGCAAAATCTGATAAAAATGGTACAATGTGTTCTTAAAACATTTACAGGCAATTTAGACCTGTTGTTTATCGTATTTAAGGGTTTCATTTGGTGCAGAATGATTACAGACATTTATTATTCCACTAAATCTCTAATATCCCACATATCTGGGGAATAGTGTGTTATCTCACTTCTGTCTTTGAGCTTCCTTCCAAATGTCATGCAGAAATATGTCCGAACCCAACTAAAGGAAGAACAGTAGCAGGGATACTACGAGTACATGCCCCAGTATCAGCAAATCCCAGTGCTCATTTTTAGGTTACTCAGAACTTAGATAAGTGTTTATCTGGGTTTTTATGAATATGAAATGATGTTAAGATGCAGCAACAAAAAAACAAGAAACCCAAAGAAGTAAATATGTATCTAAATGCAGTACATTCAGATTTGGACCTAGAGTGTATTAGTACTTATTGTTTGTCTATTGTCCTTCTCCCTCCATTTTCCTACAGTGTCTGAAGGACAAATTAAATCAGAGGCGAACAGGTAGTAAAGGTAAGGATGAAAACACTGTTACTTTGAGTGTGTGTGTGAGTGTGTGTATGTGCGGATACAGTATGCTTGTCCATTTGTGTGAGCTGGAGAGAGACCAACAGGATAGATCTGGGACACTCAGCCATCAGTAGCAAAGCAGCAGAAAACTAAAACCAGGGCAGCCACTGATCCACCGAGAAACATTCCCATATGTGACAGGTTGTCCTCCCTTAATTAAGCTCTCAGCTCTTCTCCATATTTTATCATAGTCATTCATATTCATTCTTACTGTAGTTGTGCATGTGGACAGGATCGTCTCCTTTGGGGCCACACTTCACTCACGTGTGGAAAATTCCAGGCCACTCAGTAACCGCAGTCAATAACAGTGAAGAAAACGTGGACGAGTGCTTGTACTGTTATGAGCAGAGTCAGGGGAGCCGAAGTAATGCATTTAAATCTACTGCATTAAATCTCACAGCACTGATTTTCTACCTTATTTCCATGTATTAGTCACAGCGATGACATGTTTACAATGCCCACAACACTCATTAATGTTGTCTGTATTGCTGTAGCAAGTTTAGCAAACTAGTTAACTCCCACTATTGACGGATATTGTAATGTACCAATGTAAGGTGAAACTACAGAAAAGTGCGTTTTTTCTCCTCCAGGTATGCAGTTTTTTTCAGTTTTGTGCTATTTCACCAAAGCTGCTAGTGGAGATTTTGGTCAACCACACTGGTTTCCTAAAATATACCAACAGAAGACATAATGAATTATATGACCTTTTATGTTGTTTTTTTCCCCTTTATTTTTCTTTTTGGTGATACAATAGTCGACAGTTGAGAGGCAGACCAGAAATGGAGATGACTCACAACAAAGATCGCCCAACCGAACTCGAAGCGGGGACATTAAAGTTAGGTGGTCCATATCTTAGACCACTAGGCCAATGTGACGCCCCCACATCACATTTTATAACACGTTGGAGTCAAAACACGTCAGCATGAACCAAAAATCCACTGTCGATAAAAAGTGAGGCAGAGGCTCGGGATACCGTCGCTGTGGCCAGGCAGCAGCACCACTATCTTTGACAATAAACACTAGCAGCTAGGAGCTAAAATAAGTGCCAATATCTTTTTCCACTGGACTGTTTTTTACTGAATTCTGTTGCAGACAGAGCGCTGGTATGTGTGACAACAGGGGGCCTGAAACCTCTTTAAAGATAAACAGTCAGTGCCAACAGGGACATGAGGGCTGTTGGCTGCTAAGTATAGCTATTGCATACAGTAGCTGCTAATAGGCAGCAAGCAGAGTTAATGTGTTAAATGATTACAGAGTTGATTGTGTGAGGATGAAAATACTGTGCATTGACAATATAACACCACATCCATAAAATGTGCGTTTAATTACATTTAATGTCAGTCTGGCTGATGTGAGGCATTCATATTTGTTTGGTTTTCAGGCACTTCTGTATTATTAAGAGCCACATGGAATATATTAGAGCTTTCAGAAAGAGTTTCCCAGTCTTAATTGCGACTTGTATGTTGACATTAACGCTATTTACAAGTCAGAGACTAAGTATGATAACTCCAATATGACATGAATGTGGCATAAAGGATCGCTCTGGAGAACCTTAGCTGTGTATACTGGAACATGTGGGCAATTCTATGTCTCTGTCAATTTCTTTAGTAGACGTACTTTTCACAGGCACAATTGCCCACAAGGATTACGTTGCAGCCATTGGAGCCCGTTTGCGGATGCCGGCGGAGGCGATCTACTGGACCAATTCCAAAACTAATGGTATTAGTCATTTTGACCCCAAAGTTTGTAAAAAAATAGGGCCCAGGTTTAAAAATAAAGGAGTTTCCCTTTAAAGTCAAACATCCAAGTGAAGTAACAATACGCAGAAACACATTTTTGAGTGGAGGGGGACTTTAAGAAAATGAATAAGATGTTGTCAGGCTTTCTGTGTTATTGCCCTATCTTTGAGCCTGGCACAAAGCTAATATATAAATATACTGTGTATTCATATAAACAGTAACAACATAACTGTCGGACAAACATTGGACTCACCCTCCTTTGATGTAATCCAGGAAGGTGTGCTCTGACTCCACATTGAATGACAACAAGGACACCTGATGGAAAAAAAAAAGGTCCAAACAGATTAGCTCACGCTTGGTAATTAAGGAAAGCAAAATCTACCAATCTACACATTAACACTGCCCTCTGAGCTAACCACCCACAAAATGACTTATCCATGCAGAATGAGTTTGACGCCTGGGCAGCATGTTAGTATTACAATCACTGAGAGAACATCAGTGTGGCTGTGCAGTGATGGATGATTCTGTGTGATGGATAACTAGCCACAGATTTTAATTACAGAGTCACCGCATACAGCAAGAGCAGCCAAAGTACTCAGGCCGTAACAAAGCTGTGGCTCATTTCTAAACATCCATCACTACTCTTCATTAACAGGACACAGAAAAAAGTCCCTTTATGCAATACTATAGACTTGGTTATTCACCCCGTTTGAGGTCACGAGAATGTTTCCCCATCTACTTGAATTCACTGTCTGGATCATAAGCCCTGAGACTGGGAATGGAACAAAAACATTTAACAGAGCTGAGCTGCCTCATACAATCCACTTAGAGGAAACTTCCCGATGAATACAAAAGCAAAGGAGGGCAGGGGTGTGAGTGCACAAGGACGTTAGCTCTTATCTCAGAACTCAGACTCACCGTCCCGGAGTTGATGTACCTCTTTTTCTTTATTTTCTTCTTGGCATTCACCACCTGGTGTGACGGCAGAACAGAAAAGAAGGATAATGATAATGTAAACTTGCAGCACAATCCTTTTTATCCACCCTTGGGCAAGTAATAAAAACATCTTTGTCCTCCTACTCCATGTCTGTAAGGGTAATGGAGCATAGGGACTGAATCCAATAACAGCAGTAGGTGAGAATGAGATAGCATTGATCATGCCTCGCAGCAAGATACTGATTATTCAGGGGGATTTTTATAAGCACCTACACTGTGCTGTACATTTTACCAAGATTGGGGATGGTAGAACACATATCTTTGTCCCAACTATTTACTTGTAATAAACAAAATGATACCCACATACAGACTGAATTACATAGTGTGCAAATAAGCCAGTGTACAATAATATGTAATGTGGGCAAACACACAAAAATACACAAATATAGGGGCGATAAGCAAGGCGAGCTGAGAATGAGCAGCAGTCCCTGCTGTTACATTTAGAACTTGCAGCCAAAAACATGTGTGCAACAGTAAGCCATCGAGATCGAATATCTCTACTGCTTATTCTATGGGTCCACACATAAACATAAAGCACAAGCTTGGAGGAAACTGTTCTGTATAACGAAGTAAAAGGTATCCCACTCTCTTCCTTTCTCCTCCTCCCTGCAGCATCTAGTCCTCCATTCTGCCTGCGTGGTTTCTGATGCTACTCCTCAACTCCCCCGACACACATGATGCCTCATAGCACCGCGGCCATCACTCAGTCACTGCCAGGTTCACATTACGTCATGCAGACATCACTCTCAATTATCTGTGAGCATTAACCTGCTGTCATCTCAACTCTCAGAGCAAATGTCTGCAGGCCCCATGCATGTCAGGTTGAGTACACAGGAATCTGCAAAGAGTCGAACACAGCGGCCGCCGGCCATTGACCTATTCAAATGCTTTATTTGTCAACAGTGAAAAGGTGGCTTCATGTAGTTTTTGACCACATCTTGAAACTGATTCAAGGGCAGTGACCTGGCAAAGAGTGCATGAAGAAACTGCTGTGTGTCATTTTCTAATTAAAATACTGAAAGGTTTGGTGAAGGGTAATGGATGCACCTTCTTCTGCCATGTCAGCAGTGTGAAAGGGCAACTCTGCATGCCACTCACAAATACTGTCTCTCTTTCTCACTCTGTCTCTCCTTTACCTATCCCCATCTACCCGCCATTCTCTCCCTCTCACTCTCTTCAATGGCCCTGTTCTTTCCTTAAGGCACCTCCATGACTAATTCAGAGGCTAATGTAACATGGCAAGTGTTTTAATGAGCAGGAACCGATAGGAGCCTCCCAGCGCCTAACAGTAATACCCAATCTGACCCTCCAAGGACCATCCAAAAAAACTCTAATCAGCAGCATAGTTCTGATGCATTCCCATTTGTATTCTCACCACAGAAACTGATCCGCTGCAACACTTAACCTCTCAGACGCTTAATGCCATATAGGGTGAGGAGAGACAGAGGTAGCTGGGTGTTAATCTCAAATAACCACAACTCCAGCTCAAACAACCACAACCAAGTCATTAAACTTTGGATAACAAGACCTTGCTGAGCCAAAGGGCGCACTGATTTACTCTTAAATCGAACTAGGTTTCTCACACAGGCACCAAGAAATGGAGCTTAGGTTTGTTTTTGTGCCTTATAAAAAATAACCTTTGTGCCAAAGGTGCAGCCACACTTCATTCATTAATAGGTTGCTCACAGCTCTGTCCAGCCACAGTATGTGCTCCACTTGACTTGAAACACATCAAGTAATGGGTGTGGACGCACAAATTAGTATAAAATCTTATATTGCAGAAACAGATATCAGACCTTCAGAATAAGATATAAAGGAGGTCAGGTTTACATTGTGACCTGGATTCTACTTTAGTTTAAAGAGATCAAAGAGGAACAGGAGGAACAGGTACAACATGCAACACGATTTAGAACAACCATTTCCTGGAGAAGTCTAGATACAGTGCCGTGAACTTAAGAAACGTTTTAAACAGAGCTCAACTATTAGTTAAAATGAAATGTGTAACTATTATTGCTGTTTTAAATAAAGGTCTTCTGCGCTGAGGGAAAACAGAGAGGGTGATGACAGTATCGACTGTCTATCTCCACTCACCTCGTAGACGTTTAACTGGATCTGACCTCGACACAGCTCTTTGTAGCTGGTGGTGAATTCACCGATGAAATCGTGGCTGGAGAAAAGAGACAAAAAAACTGCATCACATACTGTTCATTCAGATACGGTAGGCACAACCTTAAGAGGGAGAAGATACAATATACTATATCTGTATAATAATCAGTTAATGTAAAATTTAATAGCAATTAGGGGGGAAAGATGTGTGTAGAATGTGGTGATAATGTAATTTATGGAGAAGTAGAAACTCATAGACAATGGGCAAGACATGGGGAAAATTTCATAAATGATATTCCATTACCTTCCATCTCTGTCCCAGTCATACACCTCCACTTTGATTGTCCTGTAAAACACATCAGAAGAGAGGAAAAAGTCTTTGTTTGTGTGAGCATATTTATGTAACACGTGAGCCACTAACTTCATGTCCTTGAGGGGAAACTTCACAGAGAGCCTTTCTGAAATGACGCAGAAAAAAAAACAAGCTATTAAAGCTCATTAATTGTTAGTGAAGGGTGAATTAAATCAATCAAAGAGAGCGTGGAAGGGTGTAAGAGGGTGACAAAAAGTAGTTACCACTTTGAAGCTAGACTGTGCTGTTTTTTTTTAAATATATTAGCTAAAGACAAATCATTTAACCAAAGCTGAGACTGATACAAATCCACAAAGCTTATTTGGTTTCTGTCAGTCTTGCATCCAAAAAAGCAAAATAAGTCTTTTAGAGCAGGTTGGAAAACTGCCATCAAGGATTTTGATTGGATTTTGAATTGTTTACTAGTGAGTTTGTGTTTCTCACAGAAGAGAGAGCAGGTTGATAGAGTTGCCAAAGGTTTGGGTAAAGCATTTCCCTGCACATGCCAAAGATAGAAAACGAACCTCCTGGGAGGGTGCATATTTTGCAAGTTCCCGAAATAAGTTGGAAGGCGAGAAACCAAATAGTAAGCCTGAGAATGAGGAAAGTGTTTCCTCTCTTCTTCTTGATCTGATGAAAAGATCACTGCCCCCCCAACCCCACCCCCCATAAGCTGCTGTCAATCATGTGTCAGTGGGTCCAGGAGGAGGCAAGGTGATGGAGGGCTGACCTGAACTCATTCTGCCTGCATCTAACATGTTTCCCCTCCCAACAAACGTGTGTGATCCATGTAGTGCAGAGAGAGATAAGGCAGGAATTGTACTGTGAATCGGCGCTAAAACCAGTCGCTTTCTCTCTCTAAACACTGAAACAATAAAGAACACAGCCAGATATTCAGATTCTAGAGTCAGAGCGAGAGAACAATCAAATCCTCCTGGTACTCTTGACTACCAGACAAAAAAAACTAATGTGTTTTGACACTCAGGGCCAGCGTGGCAGACGATTCCCCAGTGATGTGTCAGTCAACATCAATTTTCTCTAATGTAATTTTCTCGCAACAAATGATCGGGGGTCATGAGCAGCACTACGACACGATCAATTCCTCAGGTGAAGATACAGAGAATTAGTTCCCGGGTCATTTTTATTTCGGTTCCTGCACCCACTGCACATTTGAGTGGAAAGGGAAGAGAATTCATTTTCTGATCGCTTTTAAAGCCAGGTGATTACAAGAGATTTGACATATTCATGTGAGGCCGAAAGACGTGACTGAGGAAAGGGAATAAACACGATCATTCGTGCCTTAGATTTACATGTAAAACATGGGCACGAAGGAAATATGAAAAGCAAAACATGAGGCTTTTCTGTGATGGAGCATCGCCCATCCTCGGACCTCACTCCTTTTCTCTCTCTCTGGCTCCTTCCAGACATCTCTGACCTGGATTTTCGTTCTCCGGGAGACTCAGCCTCACCTCTTGTCTCTTCTAACTCTGTGTGAATGGTATCCTTGGGTTTTGCCTCTTGTGTGTATGTATAGTCTGTCCTTTTTCCAGGTCCTTGTGGTAAAGGTCTTCCTGGATCCATATTCTTCATATTTTGCAATCTATCTACCAAATATAGTTATTCTGTTTTTCCATAGTGTCGACTCTGTGCACACGAAATCTATTACATGTCTGTCCGGCCTGGAAGAGGGACCTCTCCACTGTTGCTCTTCCTGGGGTTTCTACCTTTTTTCCCTAATTCGAATTGAGGGTTTATAGGATAGAGGGTGTCATATGCTGTGCAGACTGTAAAGCCCTTTGAGGCAAATTTGTGGGCTATATGAATTGACATGAACAATTGACTTGACTTGAAAACAATTAAAAGAATACAAGGAAAATCACAGTGGCTCAATCTGTGAAATCTGCATTATTTATAAAGTAGAAAGGGCTGTGCATTTGACAAAATGCCTGAGTCAAAGAAATTTGAAGCCTCAGAATCACTTCACATACAGTGGGTCAAACCAGGCCAACTGCAATTATTACAAAGCCATTATATTTTAAACATAATTTAAAATGTGATTTGCTGAGAAGTAGAATTCAGATTGCTGTGGCTCTGCTGTGTAGAAGCACGTCAAAAAACACAGCAAACTGTAGATATTTCACACGAAAACATCGGGGAGGCCCTAAATTGCTGTAGATTTCTCTTGCCATCAAAATCCTCAAAGGGAATCAGGCGTGTTTCATGCTTCCACTCCATCTGTCTGACCCAATTAGCTTCACCAGGCAGGTGAGCAGAGACGGGATTGAAGTGAAGAACCTCTGTTGATACCCAGCGTGGTGGAGAGGGTGAGGTTTGACATGTTCTTTGACTTCTACACACTCTCCTGGCAGTCTGGGTCTACACATTTCATGCTTATGCACACACACACACACACACACACACACACACACACACACATAGCAGGGTTCCTCTGTTGTTCCAGCCACCTGTCAACATCTATAGAAGGACGAGTACAGCCACTCTTCCTCCCCCCTCTCACTTTCTTTCTCTCTCCTCTTATTTTTCTATTTTCCTGCCAAAACTCTTCCTGCTCCTCTGGTGTCCCGCGAGGTCCTTTGCTCTGAGGATATTCAGATAAGATAAGAGATGCCACTGGAGCAGCCTATCAGAAACTTAAAATGCTCTGAAAAGCTTTCGCCAGCTGTGGGAAAATCAATGAATAGCCAGGCAAGGTAGCATGTTGTCAGAGATAGGCCTGTAATAATTCCCTATTTCGGCAGTAGATAAAATAATGGTAGAAAATCAATGGTGTCTAAATTTGACACACAAAACCCATTTTGAAATAAGTACACCACATATTAAAACTCTGCGTGGCATTGATTTCCACTGGAAAATCACACTCCATCTGAGTATGTGCGACTGTGAGTGTGCACAACACTATATTGTACATTATCATTCATCCTACCTGTCATAGTCTCCGTTGCAGAGCGCTCTGACAGGGATGGAGAAGGGCTGCCACACAGGGTTCAGCGTGTTCTTCACCACTTCAGTCTTGTGGCAGATGGTGAACCTGGGGACGCAGGTCGACAGGGATTTAAAATCCTAACATACACATGTCTAAGTAAAAACCCCAATGATAAAATCTTCCCACTATGCTTTGCTTCGAGAGCATGTCTGCATGAATTTATCGCTATGCCGCTGAGTTCAAGGGATCTCAAGCTAATTCTCTTGATCTTGGTTCCCTTCCTCTTTGATGTCCACGCCCCCTACCTGTCTTTGATGAGCTAAAATGAAGACAAACTCACGTGCCATCCTCGTTGCTTCTGTAAAAGACCATGAAGGGGTCTGACTTTCCAAAGAAGTCCTTTTTATCCAGTTTGTTGGCACAGAATTGCATGGTGGCGTAATCCTACAGACAGACAGGTAAAAACAGAGAGTCAGAGAAATGAACAGACAAAAAAGTAAAGGACATTGTAAATCCATGCTCCTGCCTCTGTTTGCCTCCTGTTGTTTGTTTATACATGCTGTGTGCCAAGATATAAAAGCACTGAAGCACCAAATAAAAGCAAAGTGCTGACTGAATTCTAATAAGAGCAGTGCAAAACCAGCCAGTGGGCTTGAGTTTCCAAAACCTGCAAATGCATTCATTACCATTTCTTTATTATGCAACTCCTGCATAACAACAGTGGATGGGATAAGGGATATCAAATTGAAAATACCTTGTTGTGCTGAATATAATCATAGTAACAGTATGAGAGACCATGCAGAGGCACAGAAATGGATTCTAAAACCCTGCACATTGAGGAGGGGGGGGGCTGTGTACAAAAAGGATGTGGAGGGTGTGAGTGCAGCTAATGATACATTAGAAAGGCTGGTATTACCATAATTATACTCATTTAGGCAGCATTTCAATGTGCGCTGCCATTATAAGGACAATGAACATGCCCCATAATGCTCTTGGTTCCAGATAGTCCCCCTGTGGTCAAGGTATTAGTCTGCATTGTATAATAATGAGGCTGCATAGGGGGCACAGACTGGGCAGGTTAATGTCCATATCAGAAGAAGCTCTGCAAAAGTGTTCTCCAAAACTGACATCCTTTATCTCAATGCTCTATGAGTCTTTTTTGAAACCCTTTAGCCTTGCAACATACTGCATATGCAAGTCGAGTGTCTAATCATCATATCTTGAAGCGAGAGATGTGATACCAGAAGACGTTCAGAGCCTTCGACTAGCAAAAAGAAGAGCTGTTTTCTCCCTGCTGATCTCCCAGGCTTTTAGGTTTTGAAGTGCGGCTATTAGATCTGAATCAGCATGGTGCCGGGCAGGGCCTCTATCGATTGCTTTGACCCACATCAGTGTGGTGCGCTCTGTCTCTGACCAGCCTCTCACTAACCCCCATCACATCACTTTATGCCTTGGACACAGACACGACACAGGCCAGCCTCTATCTGTGAGGCAACTTCTGACAGAAAGATGGATGGCACTACGTAGATGGATAGTAAAATAACTCTCAGAGTATTCTCCTGAAAATTGAGCTAACTTGATTTTCGCTGTTGTTTCCAATCATAGTTTATGTTTCCAATCAACACTGTGGAAATGTTGAGACAGAAGCAAAGTAAAGAGCTGATTAAAACAGTCAGCGGTGGCTAAATGAAGCAGGGCTGTTGTATATCTACTCTATTGTCATTCCCTGCTGTCATTTTCAGTTATTATCTGTGTTTCTATCAATCCTACAATATAGGTAGAGACCACGTTAATGGAAAATTGTCTTTTTCCAATTTGTGTAGTTGGATACGGATCAGCCAAGTTATAGAGCAATCCACTGTGCAATTTGTACCTGAAGTGTGTCAAGCTCTCCCTTGATGGCTTTTCACATGAACATCTAATTTGCCAAGCTCCCATTGTGGCTCTTTTTGTTTGTTTAAAAAAAAAAAAAAAACCAACACATCATATTAGAGGAGTTTGCTTGGGTCAGTTATCCAAGCCCTTAAAAATAGAGGCAACCTATAACTGTCCTGCTTAGCCCTGACACGGCCTCTACAATTACACTATCATGGCAACACGGTGACTTAAGCCTTCATTAGGCCCAGATAACACATACCCACTCTGGTGCCAAGCAGTGTTCTCTCATTAAGTGGGGAAAAAAAGGCAGAACATGCATTTCAGCCACTGAGGTTCAGGAGCAGCAGGGGAATACTGAGTGCAGTCTGCATCCTTCTTTCCATTTCTCTGCTCTACCAAGATGTCGCTGCATGGGGTAAGTGGCAGAGCAATGCACACTGTCACTTTCAGAAAGTGGGACTCGTCTTTCAAGGAATACGAAGCAAAGCAGACAATACCTTAATTCACACTAAATAAGCTTATGACATCCTCAGGGTCGCACACTGTAGTGAATCACCAAATGAATCATGAGCCAGAGGATTTTATGAATCAGAAATTAACACAATTCCTTTGTATGCTTCACGGATCACTCCATTCATTTGCGTGTTTGTCTATTATGACTGTAAGCCTCAAGTGAAGGATTTTTGTCGATGTGAGGAACAGTTTTACATACGCACAAACAAACAAAGTGTAATGATAAAAAATGGTAACAAAGCTCAATTTCATTTTCAATGAGAAACTGAAGAATACTTGCTTGAAGGAAATACATCACACAATCCAAAACGTCAATGGTAATTGGGATTATTGGTGAGTAATGGAATGGATGGCTATGATCTGAGCAAATAAAAAACCTCTCTGTGGTTTCCTGCTGTCATGTGTAAAGTGTTGTGTGGTTTACTTAGATTTAAATCAGCCAGAGCTGCGGCTGAACTCTGAGGAGGATCTGAAAGAGAGCCAGCCGCTGCTCGGCATGTCATATGTGCCAGAGATAGCCAGGAGGCAAGCCAAGAGGAAGCCTTTGATCCATGCAGAGGCTGTTGCTCTGTCTAATGATACCTGGCAAATCCTCAGCGAAGGTGAGAGCCAACCCGCCTGTCGGTTAACAGTCCCTGCAGAACTTCCCCAGTCGATCCCCACTCTGCTGGTTTCACTTTCCCCAAACAAGGGTTGCAGTGTTTACCTCAGGCGAAGCAGCAACTCGGCTGCCTCCATTTATTGGTCACAGGTGGATTATAGAATAAACACCATCCAGATGGATGGTAGCAATCCCAAACTGCTGTAATTCACAGGTGTGGGACTTGTATTGACAGCAGGGTCTTCAGACTATTCAACTATAATTTGCCTTTTTTCTCAGTTTCCTGTTCTTTACTCACACCTGAGGTATTTCCATTCAGGGTCAAATTCTGTGTAAACAAGCCAGGTCTGGAGTGACATCTCAAGTCTGTGTCTCTCTAATTGAGTCTGAGGGGAAAGGAAATGGTCATTTGTACCAGTAATGATCATTTGCATTTATATTACAAAACCGCTTCTTGAAGTGGTGCTTTGCAGTGATTATGCTTACTCCTATCATCAGAGATCCAATGCACCTGATGACTCACAGCAGCACTTCAATGACTGTGAGCACTGACACTTCAATCCGGCAATGACCAAATCAGTAATGGTTATCATGGCAGTTTTATTATCAGCATGGCTCATCTGTCTCATTCTAAGACTGTTTATTTGTCGGGAATATTTGTCTCGATGAATATTATTGTCAATTTGAAAACAATCAAAGCCCAACAAGACAGCCAGTAGTGGCCAGTTCCTTGACTCCCCCCTTTGTGATAGAGGAGTATGAGGTGAGGAACCTGCTGTGAAGACAGAACAGGAGGAAAGCAGCGGGCACTGATCTTGTATCCTCTGCTACCCTAAAATGTTGTGCAGATGAACTCGCTACAGTCTCCACTAATATAATAATAAAAGGTCTACTCAAGGAGTGCAAAGTTCCTGCATGTTTTAAGTCTGCTGTTATAATCCCTGTGCCTAAGAAATCCAAAATCAGTTGCCTAAATGATTACAGACTTGTCGAATTAACATCTGTAATAATAAAAATCTTTGAGCGCCTAATATGTAAACACTTATCCAACGCGGTCAGCTTAGACCCCTACCAGCTTGTATACAGGGCAAAGAGCTCCGTAGAGGATGCTGTGTCCCTCAGTCTCCATTCCATCCAGCAGCACTTAGCTCCTGCAACTTATTTTAAAGCACCTGATATTTTATTTTGTACTGTTAATGTCTTACATCCACAGATGTATGTAATGTTTTATTGGGTGGGGGTTATGAGTTATGTGTTTTCCTACTATGTGTCTTGACTGCTATGCTGTGATTATTGTCAGACTAAGTAGTATGGCAATAAAGTATTGAAACTTGAAATGAATTATGCTATTAGTAAATATTCAAAAATAATCCTCAAAGTCAGGCACAACTACTGTTAAACTAGGTGCTTCTTACTCAACATGTATGACTGGAAGTTACAAAGCTTTGAATCATTAGATGCTTCCATGGATTAAGATATCATAAAACATTTATACAATAGTTGCAGCTCAATGGCTTGCTTTATAGCCTCCGAGGGAGACCAGTTGTTCTGGCCGATAAGTCTAGCTACTTTCTCCTGCTCCACTGGCAGCAGTATAATGTGACTATTTACTATCTTCATTTAGCAGTGCGGAGAGAAAGCCAATGGGCATTAGTGGACACAGGTTATTAATGCAGACTCATGGATTAACACACCACCCATAGGAGGAAATGCCTGTTTTAGTGATTGGAATGAAGGCGGGCTCATTAAATAGCCATTCAAACTCATAGCATATTCACTGTGTACACAATTTCCAAATGACAAACACAATTACATAGTGACATGGCGTATCCGGCTGGTTTAATGGAGACAGTTATGATATCATATATCTTACTGAAGTCAAGGCTATTAAACAGCCACCTCACTTCAGCGGGCTTTTGAGCATTGCTAAACATGCATTATGTGACTTAAACAGCACGCACCATTTCCCCCCAGTGTGTCACATACAATTTCACAGTGACATGCCGTAATCTATCAGCTACAGTAAATATGTTCAATTAAACTCGAATGCACCGTTGTTAAAGGGCCCATTTCAAATTAGATCAGTAAACATTGTAAAACATTTATTATGAAACCTACAGCGTAAGCAAATTAAAAAATATACTGGTTAAAACTTTTTAGACTTACTCTGCAGTTTCCCAGCTCCTCAGCAGACAAGACAATGGTCCCACATTTCTTCCCAGGTATGCCACTGTGAAAACAAATAGATATAATTCACTCTTACAACTAAATATGTTCACAGCACAACCATATGATCTAATTTTGAAGGTTTGTGGCTTAAATTGCATTGAGAGGCACTGTGTTGCATTTTGCATTTCCCACAAGTCATGCAACGTAGTCAATAAATTGCACACACCTCTGAACAAACTTTCTCAGTGATTGATGGAGGTGAAAATTGTAGCGGAGTTATTTTAGCAGCAGTTTCAACCAATGTTGGTGGGTCCAGTTATCTTTTGAAAGAGTAGCTAAAGTACACCTGAGGAGCAGGCCTCACTTTTCCTCCACAGTTTTGATTTCCCACCTCCTGTATGCCATTTCCATACATACAAGACACTGAAATAATATTAATTAGAAAGATTAATGTTCATAAGGCTTTTCCTGCTGTCACACTTTTCATTTGAGGCTGATAATACAGGTCTATCTTTACATAAAATTACAGCTTTAATCCAATAATACATTACAGAATGGCAAAGTGACATTAGAGTGACAGTTTGACAGCTCTAATGAGCACGTTATTTTGTTTCACCACTCTAACTGAATCAAAAACAAGTTCTAAATACTGGCTCTTGAGTTTTTTAGTGCAATGTGGAATAAAACTGCTGAGACACAAAACTGCTCTGATCCCTGTTTGCCAGCACCACACTGAGACTTTAAAGCTCTGCAGGTCTGCAGTTGTTTACCGCTGATTCCCGCTCCAGCAGATGATCAAGACATATCGTAGGTTCCCTGCGTGTCTGTGTTTCTATGCGTCGCCTCTTCAGTTGCTTGCCAATCCAAAAGTGTTAACAAAAATGGAGACAACATTGCTCCAAAGTTTGTCCTAAATGTTATTTGGCTGTATTTTTTGAAGTCGAACAAATTAGATTTTTTATTTTTTTTGATATCTTGTCTCACCAACTCTCTGCATCCACTGAAGCTGTGATAAAAAGGCAGAGAGCCCATTCCACCCAACCCAGAGCAAGACAGGATATCTACTTTCCAATCATGCAGCAGCACTCCAGCTGCTGACACTCCTGTCATCTTTCTGGATAAAGGAGGAAATTACACGGGAGTCCTGCTGTGGCCTTAGCAGGAGACCAATCATTAGAAGGTCAGACTTGCTGAAGATGCTCATCAAGCTGTGACAGTTGATCTGACTGGCAGTAATACTGGATTCCATACTGCTAAATAGCAGGCAGTTTTTGACTACAGCAGCAGAAGCTTGCATTATTTACAAACATAATCTAAAATACAAACCTGCAATGGCTGAACATACAGGAGTGGGTATACCAGGGGACCTATTAAGAAATAGAGCTTGGTTTCCTCTTTCTTATCTGCCTGTGAATACATTGTTTCTAGTGCTTTTAAGAGATATGGTACAGGGTGCTTCCATTAACCTTTACTGGCCTCTCTCAGGTTCCCCAGACACATACGTGTAATGCTCCATAAAAGCAACTGTAGCCCCTGACGTATCAACTTTGATCAATGCCTCAATATAAACCCACTGCAAAAGCATCCCGACTGCAAATGCTGTGCAAGAGAACAATCATAGTCTCAGCCTTTAATGAGGCAAAATGTAAAATGCAGCCATCACACTCCAAGAGGGCAGGCACACTTCACTCTCAGGGTCTATCCTCAAGCTCCATGGAGACCAATCTCAAGGTGAATTAACTGCCCTTGAATTATTTATGTTTCACTCCAAGTCACCACCGTGCAGTTTGATGACGCCTCAAATTGCCAGTAAACCCCTCACCAATGAGGCCAGCAAACCCTGCACACTCCACAGGTCAAGTTATCTCCCTCAGGTGACCATAATGACCAATACTCCTTTCAAACTGGGAAATGAGATCCATTGATTGGTGAAATATCAGCTCCAGACACGTTAAGATGCACCACCCTGCTCTAATCTCTGCTGCTGAGACGAGAGCAGGTACCAAAAGGGCAACGGTCTTTTAAATTAGGCATGCATTATTGAGCGCGGCATTCTCTCTGACAATGACTAGTTAACTTGAAGAGCAAGCAAGCACTGAACGGATGAATACAGTTCTTGTGGTTTATCTGTGGCACATGAGTTCCTTTTTATTGCCCAGACTGACAATTTTCCTGCTAGTTCTAACAGCTTCTGTACTGAAATGTGACTGCTGGTGATATGAAGTGTCCTGCATCAAGAGGCCTCAGCACTCATTCACTGAGGGTTCCTCAGTGGGAAAACGCTTTGATGATGAAATTATGTGAAATGTGCTGCTGTGGTCCTCCTAGCTGTACTATCTGCTGTGAACAAGGCCTACAGTCTGACTGCTGTGGGGAACGGACGGGTTTTAATCAGTTGGTCATGTAAATGTGTTTCATATTTGTCTCCACTGATTCTGCTGCTGAATATTCAAATTATTACAGTCAAACCATAAGAGTATTTTGTTATGTTTAACAGACGGGCAATCCCCAGCTAACCGACCCGTGTCAACAAAACAATGTGACAGCATCAATGTTTCAGGTTACATCATCAATCATATACATATCTATATACAGTATGATGCGGAATATGTTTTTAGTCTCTCTCTTTTCCATATTTTGCATCATTTATGTCACATAGGGCAGAGTAATATGGTATCTTCCGGTCCGGAGCTGGTTAGGTCATCACAACTGGCAAAGTCAAATAGTTTGGTAAGTGGGTAGTGTGAATGTTGCAGCAATGTAATTAAGGATGTGTTTATGTGAAGACATAAACACACAGACAGTCATCAAATTATACCATAAATTGTATCATTATCAGTTTTCTTATTTTAAAATAAACTGATAATCAAGCATTATTAATTATAAGTTGTTCAAGTTTAATTAGTTAATATTAGGTTAACATCAACAGATGTTGGTATTTCAATAGTTACTGCAACTGCCTCGTGCAAGCAGTCCACACGATTAACTGCTCCTCCACAAATATATGATTTACTTTCCTTTTGCTTCTTTATAGTGTTTAAAAAAAAACATAATGTTGATCATTTAGGATTTATTTACATATGACTTATTTTGACAGTGGCACATACATAACCTTGAGTATTACCTGCCTGAGGGCATTTTCATTCTATTTTTTTATGGATATTCATATTCCATTGATGAAAAGGTGCGTTTCAATAATTGTTCGCCATGCTTTCCTTCACTTCCCCTCTGCACTTGATATCCCCCTTGCGCTTGATATTGTTTTGTCAATCGCTTGTAAAGCACTTTGAATTGCATTTGATTTGTTTGAAAGGTGCTATATAAATAAACTTTGATTGTTTAGGTTGTGTTTAAAACACAGAAACAGAATGTAAAATCAAGTTTGTTAATATCAACTGATATTAGGTACTCAACACCACGCAATGCATGCTGGGTAGGAAGCACGGCTTGAGTCTACATCATTGTTCACTCGTCCCTCAGATGGTCGCTCTTACAGAAATCCACTTGAGTTTTCACAGTATTTGAAGGGCCAAGAGGAAGTGGACAAAGGCTTGTTAAACCACTATTTATATACGCCTTGTTTATGTCCTTTATTATGACCTTTCCTCTACTCCCACTATCAGACAAACAGTTCCACTTGAACACAAGAAATATTAGTCCAAGTCCAATAGGCATATCGCATAAAATTTACTAAGCAAATGAATGCTCCCCAGCAGAGGATCCCTTTCCATTTTGCATACACCTTGAACTTTCTTTGATAATGTCAACACTGGCAGATTGCCATGCTCTACATTTTTAGCCACACTACTGGGAAGGCTGTAAGAATAGCAAAAGCACTGGTATATAGTACATTTCAACACTTTCATACTGTGCCAGTGATACATGGTCTCTATTTAATTATGTCAAACATAGATAAGCTTTCTCTGCTTGATGTCACGAACATTCATGAGTGAAATAACTGCCCAACAACTTTCAGTGCCTTGGAGCTTCATGGTTTTTTTAAAATTTCAAACATTACCTGTATGATTGGTTAGAAAGGTCACAATTAAATATTTTATAACTAAGTTTAAGGCTGCAGGACCCTCCCATCTCTACACAGGCTGAGAGTGACTGAGTCCATTAACAACCTAAATAAGTTTATTTGAAGAATAGAAATTTAAGCACTTGTGTTTAAAGAAATTAAGTAATAGAATAATGACATCTAAATTCAGCGAGTGAAGCGAATAGAGACAGCTGAATAGAGTTTTGATGAGGTGGTCTTCTTCACAGAACACTGACGACAGCTTGTTATCATCCATGTGCTTCCAGTGAATGATTAATGTGATATAATAAAGGCATTAAGTCTTCCAGCATCTCAGCAATGCAGGTGAGTAGTGACTGCAGAAACCACATGCTAAGTAGCTATGATACTTAACACCATTTTCAATTCTCCATAATTAATACAGTCACTTACAGGCTTCCCTTGGCACTCAACGGACACTGGGCCATATGGTCCTGACCAATCCAATGCCAGTCCATGATGTGTATTAGAGTTGCCTGAAAACCCCAGTTGGCCTCACATACAGTCTGATTAGCATCATGTCAGTGAGGCTACCTCCTCTGCTGTTCCTCCTCTTCAACAGAAACCCAGAGGATCAAACAATGAACTTCATGAAGAAAACAAACAAGTAGAGACAGAACCGAAACAGGGCCTTGCAGCAGAGTGGCTTCCTTTACCCAGAAAGAAATGGAAGGAAGAAGTGCTCTCGTGCTCTTAGCTCACACTGACACAGAGAGTTAGCCACAGCTGTCACAGATCCCCTGTTTGATCAACTGAATGGAAAGAGATCAAGCAGCATATTTCAGCATCACTACAATTACTTGGCCAAAGTTTCTGCAGAATACCGATGAGAATACTGGGTCTATCTCTTTTCTAAGGGAGAACACGTTCAAGTCATTTATTCCTCCAGAAAACAAGCAACGAAGATCATTGTGCATGACATATTATATTATGGATATTCGGGCTCAATGTATGGCCTCTGTAATTTCCCATCTAGAGGCAGTTGCTGTCGTGAAATGGTGATTCACAATGCCTGTATTCGCCATTACCTATCAGTGCGGAGGTGGGGTGGATGGAGGTTGGTGAGATTAAAGTCCGAAGAGGGAGAAGGAAGAAATTGTTGATGCCATTCACATTAGGTCATTAGGATGAGGAATGGTCTTGATATTTAACAACGCTGCAACGTGTCACGCATATGAGAGTGGGGGAGGGTTATCTGCTCAACAACATGAGTGAGAGCCCAAGAAGAAGATTTTTTTTTCACACTGCAGCTGTTGCAGGGTGGGTCTACATATTTTCCTACGAGACAAAATGACTGCAGTGTTATCATGCAAAGAAGATTGTTACTTTGCAATTTCACACCTAGGGATAAGCAAATTAAAACATATTATCTGAGAAGTTGGAGTGCAATAAGACAAGAAATAGGATCATTTTCACTGCACAAAAGAATGATTTCAGTGAGCTTGCCCAGGTTAGTGAATCCAATGAATCTCTCTAGTTGATAAGGGGATAGGGGCAAATGAACACATCTAGCTGGTTTGAGTTGATTCAAAGACAAACAGAGATGGAGCACAGACAGATAATCTGGCTTTGTGCCACTGTAAACGTTTGGGGCAGTGGGCAGATCGTAGTTGAACAGAATTAGACAAGGTTGCCAAAACTCCATGTGGGTTCAAATGGGATTATACCCCTAATCCTCTTGATCTTCATACACTGATAAGCATCCATAATCCCTCACCTCACCAGGATATGAAAAAAGTGCACTGGCAAATTCAAAAGGACACCAGAATACCTAACTGCAGTTCTCACAGGGGGGGGAAAGAGAGCAGCTTCCTACTTGTGCTGCGAGAGGAGCTGGTGTTTGTGTTTAAAGCAGGTAGCTACAGGCAACCTGTGCTAAGCTCTTTGAAGCTTTGTTAGAATGAGCACAAAGCAAGTAAATAGGCAAAAATTTCAGATGGATACACAAAATAACCAAGTTTTTTTTTTTTTTACTAGTGGAAACGAGGTGCAAGGCATGAAGCCACGTTGTCAACAACATTTCATCCTTTTTTTTCTTTTGTTGCAGACATGTACCTATTCGGTGCTATTCACTGGATACCTCAGGCCTCCCACTGATGCACAATGACCATTATCACAACCTCAATGAATGAAACTAATCCTTTTATTTATAAAAATTATGTTTGTGTGTGCTCGCTAATTATGAACACTAAATATGAAATACGATTACATTTTAAATGTATTCCATTTGATGGAGTGTGTAGTGATGTAATGAGATTGTTGTTGACGTTTTGATTACAGAAATTATGGCACAGGCTTTAATCACTATAACAATGTTGGATTTATTGTGATTCTAAATAAATGAGGCATTCATCAACCACCTGCAAGCTAAAAATTGCTTGTTTTGAGAGAGAGAGAGGATTAGGAGATGTTGTCAATCAGAAAGAAACTTTCTCTCTCAGTCTAAAGGCAAAAACTACTCAAAGTCATGACAGAGAGTTCACTTCCTTCCCTGTGTTCTCTCCTGCCAACAAGAAAAACCCTTCTCTAGAGGACATAATGAGGCCTTTTCAATTTCCCCCCGGCAAGAACAGAACATCCCCCTCTATCAGAGGCCAAAAGAGATGCCCAATTCTCTTTGTTATTCCACGCATGATTTAAGTCGTATTTTGTCCCACTTTCCCACTGTGGTCGCTTGACATCAAATCACAGCTGATTCTCCTCTCCCTTATCCCCGCTGTGTCACGAGGCCGCAGCACCTTTAGCCCCCTCACCTGGTGCCGGGCGGCGAGTAATGGAATTCATATCATGTTACACTGGGTCGTCCTGACCTCCTCTGTGGTGGTTACTGCTGACTATAGATTGCAATCTGCGCGCCGACAGATCGTTTTCATCTGCTGAATAGATTAACAACATGGGAGTGTTAAACTGGGGCTGTAGAGCGCTCGTTTGGAGGCGTTCGGGGTGCTTTCTCACCTTTCCAGCAGATGACAGCGCGTGGCTATGACATAAATGAACACTGTCTGCTCTGAGTGCAAAACAAATCAGCTAAGCTTATCCGCAGAGTAAAAACCTCCGATGCCCTTGCCTGCTCTTGGACCCGAGGCCTCCATTATTAGTGTGAAGACAATAATCTATTGCCTTATTATCTACAGAGCTTTAAAAACCAAGACCTGAACTGTTTTCTTTTCATGGCAGAAACAAATTGGAGATTTTTTGATTTTGTGTCTAAAAGTCCTTGAAGAGTCATAAACAGAGCAATTCAAGTGAATGTGGGAAGGCCAGGTGAAAACACTACAAGAGGTGTGCTGCTGAGAAGGAAGGCTTTTTGCCTGTTATGGAACCAAAATGGTGGCAAATAAATCCCTGTTTCATCGGACAAAAAGCGTTCTTGTACAATCAGCACGGTTGGGGTTTTCCACACCTAAGCAGGAATACACATTATTAGAGAGGGACCCTTGTTAGTGTTCAGCCTTGGAGCCCAAATTGGCATTTAGCGAGGCAGCAGAATGGTCTAATTGTGTGTGATGTCCCGAGGCAGAGGATGCTGATTACTGTAAGCCGTCTCAAGCACTTCACCTCCCAGTTAAATAATACAGGCAAACACGGGGCTAAACGGGCAAAGAAACACTGTAACTGCTTCCCTCTCTCCTTTTACAGTATCAGGAGTATTTAGATTAAGGGTATTCAGTTTCACCAAAAAATGAACTTCTCTCACTCCCACTCATTATTTAAATCTACAGCATAAGTTGTTTTTTCATCTCAGATGAACTGCTGCTGCGTAGCCCCGAGTCAGTCAGCCAACTACATTAACCAACAAGTTTAAAAGAACTGTGAGTCTCTGAAGTCGAGATGAGACAAGTGATGCCCTCTGCTTCAGTTTAGTTTTCTGAGTCATACTGCTCTGCTACTTGACACAGTAGTTTGACATCTTGTGAGCATGACATTGTGAAGATGTACTTGACTTTTTTATATAAATTTTGATTATTGATTCTGATTGCTGTGTGGTGGGGTTTTTTTTAGAATTAGGGTATGTAAAAAGATCCATCTTAGAAACCGCATTTCATCTTAGTGCTGTAAGAGTTTGGATGGTGGTGTCTTTTTGTTTAGCCTTTCCAAAATCAGAAACACAAGAAACACAAAAGTGTAAGGAATGGACAAACAATGTGTTTGTCTGCTCTAACGTAACATGCATACATTAGCATGTCCTGCTAACTAGCTTACTACCGATAGTAGTAACCGAGCATTATTTCCAAGGCCAAGAGCTAGCATTTTATTAACTTACTACATTAGTTTGTGGGATTACAAGTTATGTTAAAAAAAAGCCCCATTCATTACCAGTACATGTATGGTGCTGGATGCTATCAGAGTTTAGTGATTTGGGGACATTTACACTCCAGCTATCGTTACCCGAGATAGCGTTACTTTATAAAAAACATATTTTTTTGAGGGGGCATTTTTTGCTTTTATTCAATAGGGACAGGTGAAGAGGTAGACAGGAAACAGAGAGAGAGAGGAGTATGACATGCAACAAAGGTTACTGGCTGGAATTGAACCGGCGACAGTTGTGACCATATGGCATGAACTGTAACCATTCAGCTACCAAGGTGCTCCAGATAGCATTACATTTGCCAAACAGATCAGTTAGTCCTCATCCCAAAACCCTTTGTAAAAACATATTGTTTGAAAGTATGTAAGCTAGCAGCCAAACACGGTTATCTTGGAATGAAATCACAGTCTGGCCTTATCCTTATCATACTCATAATACTAGGACTAACAAGCTCCACGCTGCAATAGAGCAATGCTGTTTCTTTATTTCCATGTCTTC
Source organism: Macquaria ambigua (assembly GCA_008360985.2). Taxonomy (NCBI): domain Eukaryota; kingdom Metazoa; phylum Chordata; class Actinopteri; order Centrarchiformes; family Percichthyidae; genus Macquaria; species Macquaria ambigua. Next base: position 791,932 of record VMKM01000033.1, on the reverse strand, counting down.
TACAGTACATGGATCATCTACTGGTGAGGATGCTGACCTTTTGCTGACTTTAGCCACAGTCTTTTAGCACAATATCATGCAAGTTATGTAACCACCAAGTTTATATTCAAGACCCTTTTACAGGATTCTCGTTTTAAAACAAGTAAGCTGCCAGCCAACTCAGCTAACGTTAGCTTAATTAACTAACTAGCTACAGCTGATATAATTTGCCAGTTTGTTATTTTAGCTGTCAAAATCGACGGTCGCCGGCTAGAAATGAGATGCTGCTTTTGTTTACCTCTGGGTGAAATCAAGGACCATTGTTTAAAAAATTGCAGTGAATTTCAATGGTAAATCTGCCACCATTATAATTGTGAACGGCGTATGTGCCGACAGGCGTAGCAACAGTAACTAAGGGGGGCTGAGCTAAGCGAACGGTCAATTACAAACTTCAATGATTCAGTGAAATGTTTCCTCTCTTCCTGTAAGATGAATTGTCTGAGAGTCAGTGATGATATTGTTCCACTTTTTCATGACAGTACTGAAGGCAAAGTGAGGATTTTTTGCATAATGAAGTCCGATCAGTTGGAGTACAATAATCATTACTGTTTCTTATTTTTGTCTTACAGTAAATCCTTATTTTTTCTTTATCCGCTGAAGGACTGTGAGCAGCAGAAACATGGGACAGAAAAGAAAAAAAAGCGAGTAAACTACAGTACCTGGATGAGAACAGTACAGTACAGCTTACTACTAGATGTTATATAATGCAAGTGCAACCTAAACTTGCAATCTAACAAAACACCAGAAACTGCTGCTCAAAGAGTTCATCAACATCAACACCTCTGACTCAGTCTCAACAAATATCAAACATTATAGGTTTCACAAATGTAGTATTTATTGCATTGCTGTTGTGTTAGATTGCAATACACTGTACTGGTGTTCCAGTATTTAATATTTTGTCTAAAATTCAATTATAGGGAACAAAAAGGATCTGTAGAGATATATGAGCACAGATATGATGTTGAAAATATGTCTAGTCCTCAGTGGGAACACAAGGATGAGAGCTTGAGGGAGTATAATAAAATTATTCAATTCTAAAACACCAAAATAGATTTAATTTGATGCAATCTTGTGTTTCACAACTGAAAACATTTTTTTTTTTAGATGTTTTTTTTTTATTTTGACTTGTTTTGTGGGAGAGCGAGAGATGAATCAGTCAATTAAAACATGGATGGACGGTTAAAAACATCATTATTATTCATCACTCTGTTCACTGATTATCATTTGACGTCTGCACTGGTGTGAGCAGTTATCATTTAACATGCGCACTGGCCAATGTGTCAATCAAAGCTTAATCTTGGAGAGTCAGTGTTGATTGTTCTGACTTCCTGTTCCCTGAGGCCTCGTCCCACATCTGAATGTGACAGACCCAGTTTGGAGCCATTTGGAGCTCCGGTCTGCACCAATAGTGTGAGATGGACTTTTTGTTTACTTTTCTCTCAAGACTTTCTGCTGCTTTATTGATGTTGGCGGTTTCGGCATCAATAAAGCAGCCGAACAAAAAGAAATGGGCCCAGCAAATATATTTCTTGATAGTGATTATTTAAAACAGGTGTAATTACTGTCATCGGAAAGCAGGTTGGACATTAACGTGGCCTGTGACAAATTGGCCACTGCGTATATTAAACCATAAATTCCCACATCAGAGAATACAAATGATTAACAGCAAAGCTGTGATTAAAAAAAAGATGTTTATCAGATCAAGCTTCTTGTGATTTTAATCAAATATTGGCTCTGCTTTTTTTTTAAATCTGGCATGTTTTAATCAAATCATGTCTTTATCAAAACAAGTAAAAATTCAAGAGAAAATTTATCAGTTTAACTACACTTTCATCTTCTCTGTTTTTATTGTTTAATTTTTTAGTTCCAGCCGTGGGCACACTTAAAATCTAATTTCTGCTTGGCCTTTGACTTTGAAGTTTTGCATTTAAAGTACCACTGTGGTGCAGGCTCTGCTGAGCTATGAAGACACATTCCAACAGTTTATGGCGAAGACTGAAAGAAAATACAGTAACGTACAGTGTCACGCTGATAACAGAACCAATGGCACAAAATCAATATTACATCAAACTTCCATCGTACCTCCACATCCAGGGTACATTCCAGCATAAATTTTACTTTAACTTCAAAATATCTTTATATGAATGGCTTAATTTGTAGTTAATGCAGTGAATAGACTTACAATATCAGACTTATATCTTATATCTTTCCTCATAAGTGCAACTAGAGACAGTATCTGAACTCTTACGTGAGCTAAAAAGTGAAAGACACATGAAGTGTGTCTTACTATACCTTGCATCCTTTCATTTGTGTAAATATGTTCCTAAACTTCCTACTCAGTTCCCCCCTCCACATGGAGTGCTGTAGAGACAACTGAAAGACAAGATTATTCCTTTTAATGATGGTTAGGTTCCCACAGGTGGGATACAGTTCAGATAAGCCTTTGATGTGTGCTACAGCTCTAATTTTATTCAATTCAGCATGTATACTTTTTATACATTGTTTTCTATATTTCTACAAATCCCTTTCCTCCCTTGGCTCCCATGGGTGCAGCCAGCACACCCACAGCAGTCATTGCAGTTTTGCTTATGGTTCATTTCCTGCTTCAAGCATACAGCAGGAGGTCACAGTCACAGCAGGCTAATGGGTTTAACATGCTAATGTTGTGCTGCATTCATATGCTCTAGTGTGTGGTATAATTTACTATACCAACAGAAAGGTTACTGCCATTTGTATAATGAACTCTATTGTTAGCTATACACCATATTACAATTCCTTCCCATAGGGTATACACATCACAGCAGCCATGAGACATGTTTTTCAGTACATGCCATTCACCTGCATCAGTCAATCATTTAGCTTTGCATTTCCTCAGCTACCAGTAACTTTGATACATGCCTCTCATTAAAACCAGATTATAAACAGAAAGGATTTGTACCACTGTGTCACTTCAGTGCTTCATAGCTCACATTCCATCCACAGGCATGCGTTTCTGTCTTAATAAAGGCATGTAGGAAAAGCCATACATCTCATCTTTCCCCAAGACAAATAAGTCTGTGGAATTTGCTCTGAACATTACGTTTGTCCCCACAGCACACAGAAATTCAGAAATGATCGAGGTAAATTACTGAACCAAGCATGATTAGCAGGTTATGTTTCTGCTTACATGAAGGGGAAATGTGTGTGTGTGTATGTGTGTGTGTGTGTGCAATGTGATTTCAAGGAATCCCACGACATGATGAATACTTAGCGTACATACACCCCAACATCCACCCCATAATTTAGTCCTTACAGTGTAAATCATTTATTTTTGAGTTAAAACTTGATTTTTTAAGGTTTTGGGTGAAGTCTGGGAATAATATTGTGCAGTAGTGGTTGTGGCTAATGTTAAGCTAAGACTACAGGGAGTGAATGAAGGCAATGTGATGTTCAACCTAGTTTCATATAACCTACATTCATATAAAACTAATTTGCATCGGCATATACATTTTGGAGGCAACGTGATGTTGCTCGGATTACGCGTTTATTAATCAATACATGTGACATTATGTGGAAGAACATGAACTCTGGTCTCCGGTGTCAATGCTCTGTGCTTTGCAAGCCCAACCATCTACCCCAACCACTTCCTTATGATTTCTGTGCAGTATAAGAACTTCACACTTGGGGCGTCCTGGTAGCCTAGTGGTTAAGACATGTACCATATAAATGCAATGTCCTCGATTTCATTCCAGCCAGGGACCTTTGTTGCATGTCATCCTTCTCTCTTTTCCCATGTTTTCTGACTGTCTCTGCAATCCGTCAATAAAGGCTAAAAAAAGAGCTTCACTCTTCCTGGCTTGGGAAAAACGCCTGCATACATGATCCACACAGCAATTACATTTCCTCCAAAATGTAAATTGGAAAAGCAAATTTGTAGTATACTGTGTAACTGTATTTTGTAGGAGACAGGGTTGGAGCTATGTATTTGCCACATTATGATGGGACACAAATCTGTACACACTCTGATATGTGTGGATTCACCACCCCTCTGTGGACAAAACCCCCCAAAAAACAATTAAGGGTTAAGACTTGGCTTTGAGGTGAAGGTTAAAATTATGATTGGGTAAATTTTCAGGTTTGGGAGGCGTGTGGCGGTTACGTTACCGTAAGACTAGGATAAGTCGGTAAAATGCCCTCACAAGTATAGTATTGCACATTTGTGTGTGTGTGTTGGATGGAGGAGGGAGTGAAAGGAAGGCAGAATGAGAGAGAGGGAGAGGTTTGGGGGAACAAAAAGAAAGAGAAAACACAATGAGGAGAAAGGGGGTCAAGCTAGAAAAAAGAAGAATCTGGTGGATGGAAGGAGGGAGAATAAATGAGAGATGAAGTGCGGAAAATAGGGAAAGGGGTGCTGATGTGCTTCTTAAGCAGGTCATTGGATGCAGTGTGCCTTGGGAGGGCTCGTTTAAGCATGGCTAACAGATTTGCTCAGCCCCTCTGGGAGCCGTTCCTCAAAGCTCGGGTCCAGAGAGGCACTGTCACGTCAGGATGCATGACAAGGAAATGGAGCACATAGCCATTGAACAACTTCTGAGCTATCGTCTATCACAGGAGGGGAGGAGAACTCCATTACCCATGGATATTGTTTAGCTATTCAGAAAGGACAGGGCTGAATGAAACTGTACCCTTAACTGAATGTCATCAGGAACAGAGAATCAAAAGAAACATATACTTTCTGAATTGCTACTCCTTGACATAAAAGCTACTGTGACAGTTAATAGCAACACAAGTGAATGTTTTCATAAGGGCTCATTCAATCATATCATCATCATCACCCTCTGCTGCAGCTAAATTGGGTGTTTCATCAGTGCAGAGTCTCAGCGGAGATCAAGGTGCCCCGATGAAGCTGCAGAATCAATACTTTTGTCCATCATGTCTGGGGGCTCCTGAGCCTCCTGCCTGTCTCTGATGTGGGGTGTAAAGCCTAGTTTACAGCATACTGGTGAGCACTGTCTCTTGATCCTGCTCATCCTCTTATTCAGCACTGAAGGGCACAGAGCTCTGTAATCCACCGCCACCAGTCCCTGGCAGAGTTCATGGTCGACACCAAAGCCCCCCCCCCCCCCACTGCCGGGGCCAGCGCCTCATACTTCACATAGAGGCGTACACACTGCACTTCACGGCCTCACACACAAACACAAGCTTAGTTTGTCAAACTGTCCTGTTCACACACACAAAGACACACATACATAACTCAAAGAGCCACGCACACATCCATGTTTGCCAATGGCTTCAGGGCTTCATATTTCCTGATTCACGTTGAAGCGGAGTTGATAGTGCCATGTGTCTCACGCTGACTTCAATCCACTCTCCGTGCTAGATCGCCTCCCTAATGGCAGTAATTGCATTGAGGAAGCCCCCGGTCGTGTTCAATTACCCACTCCCATCCAAGCACACGGGTCTAATCTTGCAGTGTAATGTACGATACAGATGGCTCTAGAAAGCCGACATATTCATCACCGCCTCATCTTTGCTGGAACGTGTGAAATCCAGCAGGAGAACCATGTCACATTTGAATGGGCTGAGAGGTGGCACTGAGTTTTCATTATCTGATAATATCTGAGAACTCGTGTTTGCAAAGTTAAAATGGTTCTATTTGTCTCCTTGAGAGGATAAGTAAAGGAAAAACCTCATGCCTCATGATTGTGCGAAATCAGAGTAGAATGTACTCTCAGTAAAATGAACACTCACCCTAGAGGTTTCTCCAGGCGACTGGCAGGTGAGCCCACGATCTCTCCCAGTGTACAGTAGACCTGTCCCAGGAAGTCCTGCCATGGGGGGGAGCATAAAGTGGGATGGAGAGAGTCGTAGGTTGGGGCAAAGGACGGGGGCGTTCAGATGGATCACGGGGGGTAACAAGGAGAGTCGGTGAGGAGTTAAGCATCGTTATAAGTATTGTACGGTTATAGATTAGGACGTCTGAGGCAGACACGTACGTTAAGGTCGGTTGCCTTCCAGGGTGGAGAAGGAGGAGGAGGAGGAGAGCGAGAGACCAGGCAGCAGCAGTGACACAACAGAGCATATCATGGAACAGAAGGCACACAACTCAAATACCAGACGGTCATCAACCAAGTGCAAGAAAGAAGAGCAAAAGTAGATATGTGAAAGAGCAGATCGGCAGGATGGTAACAGCAGAGGGTAAAGAGTAACAGAGTCTCAGAGGAAAGTGAAAGAGCACAAGAGAAGAAAAGCAACAAAGGCAGAAAGAGTTTCACACAAGGAACAGTTTGTTTCCAGAGCATGCAGCACAATGCAGAAACACAACAATAAAAGCATCACAGTGACAGAAGAATAACTAACTAACTAAAAATCTTGGTAGTATGCAAACCAAGTGCTGCAAATATATCCTTTATGCGTTTGCATAGTATGAGTAGGAGTTTATTTATCAAAGCTTTCAGCATAAATGATGACACTAACATACATTCACCTCAATGAGTGGTTTAGCTGAATGTACGTTCTACAATAAAGTGCTGTCCCTTTCAGACAAAACTGCCATTTAAATAAATGTATATTGTTTTGACAAAATGTATGCTGCTGTGGAAATGAAAATCTAAATTGCAAACAACACTACAGAGCACACAGGGAAATATGTTGGAAAGCTTTGATAATGATGTGTATGCTTCATTTCTCTTTTTTTTTAAAAAAAGGTAATAAGGGTATGCCAGATGCAAATGAAACTCTGATTATTACAGCTCTGGAGGAATAAAATACCTCATTTTACAGTGAAGCAGGAGGGAAGGTGAAGAAAAATAAACAATTCTGGCAGATGAAGCATAATTCACTCATTATTCAAAAATATATTTGAGCATTTAGATGCCTTAAACGATGGTTTGCATAAAACCTAAACATTGGAGACATGCACTAATTCAGACTAATTTTAGGATAAAATATAAAGTTGAACTCCTGATCCACAAAAAAAAGACAAGCTCTTCACTTACATGCTTTGTCAGATCTGGACTTTTAGAATCAATATCATACCTGAAATCACAAAGAAACCGCAAATCACAGGGGCAAAGATGGAAAAACATCATAAGACCTTACAAATGACTATATACTCTCATAAAAGAATACTGGCTGCAGCGTGGACATTTTCTGCCTGTCAATCACACACCTGGGTCATTGAGGGAGCAAAAGGGAACGGCCAATGAAAAAAATAGTGTAAGCAATAATGTGAAAGTTAATTAAGGAAGTCATTCTATAGTTTATGAATGTAATTTCCGTACTATGCCTGGGGGATCGTATTGAAACAATCTACCAATGCAGAGAAAGTTTCGAGCATCTGCCAGTCAAACTTAATGTAAAAGTAATTAAACCTCAGTATGCCCTGGCTCCCACCTCTGTGATAAAAGAGATGATGTAAATGAGTTACACTAATTGTGAGGGGATGCACTCCCTCCTTTCCTGTTCCAGAGTCATATCATGATAGCAAATGGATTCATTAAGTGTCTAAAAATCCTCAGAGACCTGCAGCCCGGTCCTGGATAGTCCACACGGGACTTCAGGCTTGAAGTGAGGGAGAGAAAAAAAAAAGGACAGATTTTTGGAAGCATATCTGGAGAAAATGATCCCAACTCTGTTCTCTGGGATCTCAAAATGAAACCGCACCTTCCTTGACCCTCTCACTAGTCTGGCCTTTTCAAGAGGAGGAAGGCAGTAATATGTGAAAGAGGGGAGGGCAGGGGTCTTTGTGAGTTTTATGGGACTTGGTTTCATACATTTGCTTTGCTTAGCAGCAGGGAGATTAAGGATAAAACTTTATATGAAATATTTATCACCCTTATACCAATCTCCCTTCAACGAATGACTATTGAGACACTGCACCAATGAATAATTCCTCAGGAGAGAGCTGAGCTAGTGACAAGGGGGGCAAGAGAGAAGAAGAGCGACTCGGCGAGAGAAAATGAGAGGCAGGAAAGAGTGAGAGGGGATGAAGAGACAGATGGGGGAGAGGGAGAGGGAATGAGGGAGAAGATGTTAGGCTTGTGGTGGAAACAAAAGGAGGAACTGGAGGAGTGGGTTAGAAGAGGGCGGCACATCTGAAACACACACACCTCGGTGTGTGTGTTTCAGAGGTCCGGATCAAACGGAATAACTCACACGTCAAAGCGCAGGTTCTGCTTCTCCTCAAAGAAGTAGTCCAGGATGTACTTCCTGACAAAGTCTGGGTTTAGCGTGTTGTCTATCACCTCTGTTCTCCCAAACTAGATCAGAACCAGGAAAGAAGGAGGGGGAAAAAAAGACAGAAGAGGAAGATGTGAGCGCAGAGCTTTGAGACGGCACATCATGCAGTCACTCAGAAACTACATTTACTGCTCTATTACCTCACCCCAACCCCTCTAACTTCCCCCGGCAACCGTGTGAATTCACGGCTTCAGATAAGCTCAGATTTGATTAACAGAAGTCAGTGATCACACAGTGTCAGCTCTTCTTCTCCACCTCTTCTCATTGTGCTGGGGATGAGCAAGCCTGAGGAAAGCACTTCATTGAGTCCAATTACGCTCATTTAATTAATACCACGTTACCGCCACTGTTGTTCTCAGAGCCACTTTGAAAAAAGGGGCGGAGGATGGAGGGGGGAGTGAGGAGACAAAGGCAGAGAAAAATAGTGACTTTCACATTTTGTCTTTACACAGGGGAACTGTCACAAGTGATGGTAAGATGGCAAACTATCTCCTGTTCCCTGGCGTTGAGGAGAAAATGGGAACCCGCCAGCACAGACACTGAAAAAAGATTTGTCAGTGTTACAGAGCAAGACCTTCTGATGAGGTGATGTGCTGATAAACAAATCAACATCAACAGACACAGAAAGTGTTGCACCACCCGCACAAGCACACGCACATTAATTGTATCCAAAATGAATAATTCAAAGTCAGAGAACTGATGTTGAGCTGCATAAATAAAAGATCCCCAGTAGAAAGTGTTACCATAAACTGGCACAGTGAATTAATAATAGCAGTGTCAGTGCTTAATGAGGAGATGAAACAGCAGGATTACAGGCTCACACCTTTGTGATTACAACCAGCAGGGGCAAAACTCAAAGTGGGACTTAACAGGGGAGCTGAGCAGAGTAACGTTACAGCAGCAGAATACTTTTAACGGATGGACGCCTATGCTAATGCAAAAACAGTCAAGCTGGATTGTGTGCAACATATGACAGTTTGAGAGAGTGGGTTTGCTGAAGTGGAACCTGCCATCAAACATAAAAGTGTGTCTAAGCCTATAAAAATTTAACTAGTGGTGTGGCACTACCTCTCCTCTCGCTCTTCCTCTTCATCCCTGTCAGAAAGTGTGAGAGCTCCCTTCCAGCAGATGCAAAGGAGGTGAAATCTCGTAGTGTATTCAATTTGGTCTCAGGCCAAACTTAACAAAGGTAGAATCAGCACCAGAGCAAAGGCCACCCGAGGAAATAACAGATCTCCCACTCCACACATTATTCCTACCTTGGCAAGTACACAGCCTGCTGTTGCAAAGCACTACAATTAACTGTCAACCCCCCACCCAAAAAAAAGAACCCTGCTACAGGGATGTCTGGGCGCTGGCAGTGTGCAATTCTTCACCTCCAATAACCCTAACTAGGATAAATTGTGAGCTGCAATGTCAGAAAATTCATCTTGGTAAAAAGATTAACGTCTAGCAGTTTGGTTAGAAGTGGAAAGGCCAGGCTTTGCCTAAATTTAGGGAGGTTATATTGTGTCAGCTGCTCAGTTAAGTGAAAGCGGTAGAAAGAGGAAAACCTGTCATGCACTAGGAGTAATTACAGACGAGGGAGTTGAAGATTAAGACTTTAAAGTCATGTGGTAACAGAATGATGGACTGCAGCTACAGTTTTATGTATTCAACTATGGATGCTGACAAAATTAGTCAAGGGGGCACAGGTCTCAGGAGGAGTTGATGAAGGCATCCTCCTTGAATCAAAACACAATTTATCCATGTTTTCATATTCTTCTCTTGATGGAGGACTGTGAATGTCTGGCAGCCGATGGGGGAGTTCATCCCACAGAAGAGTGATTGGATTACAGACGGTTGGCGGCACAGCGAGAGGTGCTCCGACCAACCATATCTAGTCTCGGGAGAACAAAAACACATTACATGACAGAGGGGCAGAGGAGGCGCTTAGCTTTATCAATACTGCACAGCTTGACTCTGCGGCTCACAAAGCCAGCTGTCGTACGCGTTCAAGCTGCACCCACAGTTTGTAAGCTCAAGGTGGGGCAGAGTAACCAGAGGTGACAGGTGTAGGTGGCTCTTCCTGCCTGAACACTACGCTTGATGCAACTGCCCGCTTTTAAAAGACATGTGAGCAAAAATAATAAGCAGCCATCAAGCTTAAGTATTATTTGTTCTGAGTGATTAACACTGCAAAAAGATTTAGCAATGAAACACTCAGCTCACACTCAGTTTATCAGCAAATCAATTGAACAATTGATAAAAACATCCAACCAATCCATCATTAGGTCAATCATTCATGTTAATTGTCCCTTAAATGTATTATGCAGTCAGATAGTAACACACACAAGACATGATAACACAGACAAGTAACAACCACACAGACATACAGATGACACCAAATACATTAAAAGAAAATAAACACACAAAAAAAATGGTTAAGTGGACAACACTTCTCAAGTGTAAGAGTTACCAACACTGTCTTGTGAACTCATTCATGAATTAATTTAAATGTGATGCGCCTCTGTGTGTGTGTGTGTGTGTGTGTGTGTGTGTGTGTGCGCTGTACTTCGATCTTTTTGAGGATCAGTTGTTTGAGTTTTAAACCTTGAGAGTGAGACCATTTTTTGTCCTGTCCCCACTTCTTCAAAGGCTTGCTTGATGGTTAAAGCAAGAGTTTGACATTTTTGGGAAACACGCTTATTCGCTTTTTTGCCGAGAGTTAGATGAGAAGGTCGATACCACTCTGGAGTATCTGGAGTCTTGTCGTCGCTGAGCGGTTGCCAGGCAACCAGCAGAGACTCCAAGAAGCTACAGCTCCCGACCAAGAAATAGTCCGGAACGTAACCCCCATAAAACCGTGACTTTTCGTTTTTACACTTGGGTTTTTGTATGGATGACACAAACGAGATATAACAAGTAACTAAGGGAGCTTTAGAGGTGCTGGTGGGCAGTTATTTGCACCTGTGAACAGTGTCAGTGTTTCAGCCTTGCTTTCAGTCTTTATGCTAAGCTAACTGTCTCCTGGCTGTAGCTTCTTATTTACCCTACAGACATGAGAGTGGTATTGATCCTCTCATCTAACTCTCGGCAAGACAGCGAATAAGCGTATTTCCCAAAATATCAAACTGTTCCTTTAAGACTTGGTTTTAGGGTTCAGTTTTGATTAAGGTTTAGGTTAAGGCTATGGTTACAGTTAAGGTTATGCAATACAATATTATGCCTGTGACGGCCCTCACAAGTATAGCAGGTCAAACATTAGTGTATGTGTGCTGCTTTGCCATGTAAAGGTGAGATTTAGTGTCTCTCATCAAACCCTCCTCCCTTTTTAAGAGCCCACACCCACCAAAACACGGATTATTACTGAAACCTTTGTATCTTGGATCTGAGTGTTTAAAGTCTCTTAAATCTGTTGTGTCACACCACTGTGCACCAGCGTGACACCAAAGCATACTCCTATTCATGTATATACAGTATTGATTGTGTTGTATATTTCTGACTTGGCTGGCTTTTAGCTTTTGAAATAAGTGTTTCATGTTCACTAACCATGGTTGGGCTGCCTTAGACCAAAGGAATATCAGGGTGTAAAAAAGAATCTGGAATTAACAAGTATTCCCCTTTGAGATGTAATTTAAGTTGCCATTTCTCTCTATGCTGCCCATCCATTGGGATTACAGGGGCAAATGGAAATCCTAGAAGGATTCTGTCTTGCTGTGATCTCTGCCTTCTCCTACTATATCTGCCTCTCTGGCCTAATTAAGGCCCAGCGGTCAACAGCCAGAGGGGACTCTGATGTCGAGGTGAATCTTTATCGATACGAGTAGCTGTCACCTTAATCACCCAATCAGTCACAGCTAACACAGTGCTGACCAGCGCACGGATATTCGCAGGGCAAATCAATTGCAAATGATTGGCACTCACAGCATTTACCTTGAAAGAGAGGAGAGGGGGGGAATGGTTGTAAACAGAGAGCGGGCTGTCATGGAGAGGAGACAAGCTGATTGACTTGTGTTGACAGAGAGACGGCTGTGATCTCTTACCTCTCTCCACTGTTTGGACTCCACGCCCTGCGTGTACAGCACAACCACTGAGAAGAGAGGAGGCGAAAGGAGAAAGAGAGAGCAGAGGAATACATCGTCACTGAACAGTCTTAATCAAGCATCCTGCTTCTTCAAATTGTGTTTGTTTTGTTCCTTCTTTGATGACATTCATCATTAATTATCCTGAAGTGCCAGGCTTGATGATGCTGCGCTGCATCATATTCTGGTTATGATGTCCACATGTGAAGAACAAAGCTCTAAAGCAAGATTGAAGGCTCCTGGAGCACAATTCAAGCCGTGCAATCAAAACACAATTTCTTCACGGTGGGATTCTCCTGATTCCTATTTGATTTTGCGACTTCAATTGAAGCTGAGGCTGGAGAACACGACGTGACCTGTCATATATCCCAAGGTTCATCTTCAGACGAATACAAAACAGGATGAGTGTGATATTTTCCCAGTAGCTTATTTACACCAAAGGGCTTGAACCTCCTCCCTATTATGTTAAATGTCTCCTCCGTTCTCTATCCTTCAGGGAGTATCAAAGAAAATGCCTTTATGGCGGTTCCCCATGTGACTCACCAAAAGATACCCATTTGTATTCAAAGGCTGGCGTTTATACCCTGCATGCATTAAGGTACTTTCTGTACCTCTCAGTGAGGAAAGGTTGTCACATTACTGTGCAAATGATATGCAGTTATTGAAGGAACACTTTGAAATAGCAGAGTAAACTGAATCAAAGTGAAGCTCAGCGAAAGTAAAAAGTAAAGCTTCGCAAAAAGAGGGGAGGTGTCAATGAACCGTATTCTGACCAAGGAAAAGCTAAGCTGCAATTAGCATCGTAAAAAGCTGAGAACTTACATGGGTCGGATTTGGAGAAAGTGTCTCGGTCCAAGAGATTCCTGTAAGAGAAGGAAACAGTTACACATCGATATCTCATTTGAGTCCAGCATGTGTTTATGTTGGTCTAATTAATTTCACTGACTTTTAAGACGGCTGTGCACCAGTTGGGAAATTCCATCTTATTTTGTACACATTATGTAAATGCTTCCTCTCTTACACTGTTTAATCAAAAGATCCCATACGCAAAGAGCTACAAGATAATTGCATGGTAATTTACAACAACACTTAACTTCACATAAACCATACTGTCCTTGAGTTTTCCTTTCCAAGTTAGCAGTACAATGAGCACATTAAAGCTCAGTGAAAGGACACAGAGGACACAGAGGCGCCAGTAAAAACATGGGCACTACTTACAAAAACAGTTTGGCACTGCAAAGATTTCAGAGAGTGCATACCTTCGCCAAGGCTGCACAATCCTCTGCATTTATTCTAACAGGAGAAAATGTTGATTTCTTTTTATCTCTATCAATAAAAAATGTCATTCAAGTGAATATAGTACTAGTAGCAGACAAAACAGCAAAAATGCAAACAATTGTCCACCTCAAAATGAAGGACAGCCTTATTTTCCACTAAGTTTCATTAAAATCTATTGACTCGTTTTTTGACCAGAGGAACAACACCAGCAATTTTGACATAGTGGTCACAGAAACAACAGTAATACAACGAAGAAAATGACACACATTCAGAAACTACTCTTTGTAGTCGCCCTGCTCAGCCAGACAAGCATTCTAATTAGAGATGCAACAGTTATTCAATTAACTGATTGACAAAAAATTAATTGGCACTATTTTGATAATCAATTAATCATTTAAGTCATTTTTCAAGCAAAAATGGCAAACATTTTGTGGTTGCAGCTTCTCAAGTGTGAGGATTTTCTGCTTTTCTTTGTCTTGAATTAAAGTAAACTGGATATATTTGGACCGTTGGTCAGACAAAACAAATTATTTAAAGACGTCACTTTCAGCTCATTTTACTGACAAAACAATTCATCAAGAAAATAATTGGCAGATTAATTGATAATGAAAATAATCATTAGTTGCAGCCCTAACTCTAATACATATGTGATATGGGTCAAAAAATGTTAAATTCTGAAGAAACTTTCGGCGTACCACCAAGTGAGCAACTTTTATTAGAATGAATGGTGGGCTATCTTGTAAAACAGTATCCAGTTCTATTAATACGTCCATGACAACACAGAGGAAAGTGTGACATTTAACACGTAATGAGCTCTATCGCAGCTTAGTAGTACTGCAGAGTGAAGGCGAGGAGTCTTGCTGTTTTTGTGACACTGGCCTCAGGGCAGAAAGCAACAAGCCACAACAGAGTACATATGAGGATTTATGTACACCAGTCACACAGCAACATGGCACTATCAATACATTAAACATATCCATCAGTATGGATCTATGGGCTAGATTATAATCAAAGCTCATGTAGCATCCATGGGAGCCTCCTGGAGTCACTGCAAAAGAGTGCTCCATGTGTTCATAATGTTATGAGTATCAGTCTCATCCAGTCTAAGTCACACTCATTCAGACCAGTTCCCATTCAGTCTCCCTCAGTCTGAAGCACAATCAAAGATATCAGGCTTTCTACAACAGCATTCCCCACACCCTCAATCCTCTAAACCCTAAAATACAGCACAGCCTGGCTCGCTGTGGAGGAGCTATCCAGTTCCCTGACACTGATCATCATCCAGCACCTTTTCACGCTGCCAGGCACTCTGATTGGCTCATTGACTCATTCAAGATAAGAGCCGCAATCAGCGTTAATATTATTCATCCAATCTTTATTTTTAGCCTCTTACAGACTGAAATTGTGTGTTTTGGGAGATGGAGGGAAATTCTTAGAGTTTCCCCGACCACTCGAGTCATTCCCTTCAGTATTTCCTTCTGTCACTGTACAAGATCCAATAAAGCAGATATTACCTTTAAAACATAAGGCAGTGCTGCAAATGGGTCCTACCATCAATCGCCTCATTCAACATTTTAGATGGGAGACATTTTCCAGATGGTTTCAGTGATCTCATTAGCATATCAGTTTAAATGCAAAAGCCCATAAATATGTCTTGTTTCTAGTTTCTGATTGCGAGCAGTGTCAATAAATAACTTGCATGCAGTTCAGAACAATCCTCATCCCTTCAGGGGACAGCGGGATTTCAATGAATATAGATGAGATTTCAGGACTGAATCCAAGCAACAGGGCATCATTCATGTACATCTAATTCTGCATTCCTGGACACAAAATCTCCTGTCACAGGGATACGTGGGGGGATAATAGATGCAGCTTCGTTGGGTATTAGCCTTGGGCTGACCTGACTACAGTTGGAACATTGTCAGTGTAATTATCATTGGAGATAACAAAGCCATCCATGACTAACTGCCTCTTTGTATCCACCTGTTACTGTCTGGCATTCATTACCCTCCGACAAATTAGCTTGTCCATCACATCATCCATTCCCATCTCTCAATGCAGAAGAGAATGCGCCATGTGGAAAAAGGAAAGCAGGAAAAACACGACATGCTGTTTCACTTTTAAACAATGTTACTGTAGAAAAGCAAGCCTTCATTTGAGCGGCTGAGCCTCACTGCTCTTGCAGAACATGTCGAAGAAGAAATTATTAGTATACAGATTTATACACCAATACAAATTAATCCACCATCTCACTGTGCACATGGCCAGAAAACCCATAATGGTGTAGCAGGGTAGGTATTAAGATCTCTGATAATCCGTCTGCTTACACTGAAGTAACGCTGCCTATTTCAAAAGTTAACTCCTTCTCTCTTCAAATCTCAGCGGGATAAGAGAAGATCATTATAACGAGAGCTGATGTAGAGAAAGTTTGTTGATAAAGATAAAGTTAGCTGAAAGTAGGACAAAAGTAATTAGATCCAGCTACTTTTCATCCACACCACATTTCATGTCTCAGCCTTGTGTCATACTGTAGGACTTTTGTGTTCGCTATGACCATCTAATTTGAAATACGTGAACGAAAATGGCAACATCACTTTTCCTATTCCTCTTGATCTCACCACCTTCATTAAAACCCTGAGTGCAATTATCTCTTCTTGTCACTGGAGTCCTTAATATTGTATCACATGTGAAGCAAGAGTCTGGAGAGCATTGTTAGATGTAGAGCAAACAAAACTACAAGAAATGAAATTCAATTTCACTTGAGAAAAAAAAAGAAAAATATAATTTTAATATCTTTCGTTCTCTGTCTAATCATCCCTAACAAAGTAATGTTTGTTTATTCATCAGTGAATTAAGCTTGTAGTAATTGCATACTTTAATTAATAAGTATGGCAGTACCAGAAAAATCTGCAAACGCTGAATTAGGATCACCCAACCAATGCATCAAATCTGCAAGCTCTTTCTGGCTGTATAAATGTGTCAAAGGATTTAGTTTGGCTAAAATATTGATAAATGTTTCCACTGCAGGCCAAGAGGGATGAAGGTTTGACCTCTAAAACATGGCTGGCTGCTGTAATTTAAAAGAATATAGGCGCGCGCACTCTCTCTCGGTCAGATCCCTGGAGATATTTTAGCAGCTCCTTGGTCCACGTGGCTGATTATTAAACTAAGAAATGTGGGAATTAATTCCTGTGCCCACAGTGCCTTATTGTCAGCAGTCTCTTAATTCTCCTCCACTTTCTTAGTTGTCAAAATCATAATTGGCACCTTGGAGAAATAGCATCTAATTCAGTGGAAAGTGGTTTTAAATAGTCTTGAATCTGGCTGGCCAATTCCAGTATGAGCTGCTGCCTCATTGGTTCTTACAAGGACACGACAAATACAAGCTTGAAAGTCAAGTCTGACCGGGTTAGAGGAAGGATATTCTCAAGATAATCAAGACAATGGGAGATGGCTGGGGGGAGAAAGTGAAGGATGAAAGTCTACTCTGCCTCTTTGCTTTCTCTACTGCTTTATGGCCCTCTCTTTGACTGAGGACAGACACTTTCTTTGCACTCACACACCAATGGGTCAAGTAGGTCTACTTTTTGTCTAATATACCCTTAAGCGGCTTCTTAGGGGTCAAAAGGTCAGAGAACCAAACAGGGGAGATATGTGCTGCAGCAGCGGTCGGCTGACCCTTTACAAACTGGAGAAATCCCATTATTTAGAGTGAAATATTCAGTTTTCCTTGAGGGTACTATTTTTGTAATTCATAGAAAATTACGTACAGTATATTATGCAGAAAAGGTCATCAGATACAGCCGTGTAAATTAAAAAAAACAGATTTAAACAGCTGATAAAAGCTCATGCATTTCATGTATTTCATTACTGGAAATTAGCTCTGCCTGCATTGCATAACTGAATCCCCCGGATGGTGACAGATGATGATACGGAGTAATGTTGCTTTTGTCTGGATCTCAAAGACTCCCCTCCATTACATTCAACGCACAATCTGGTCCCTTTATTAGGGACAAACCCATCTGCTGACCTTCACTGTGATGGCACCAGGTGTCTTCTTCTCCTCCCATCTGTTTAATTATTCAGTTTCCGTTCAACCTGGGATCTCTGCAGGTCGACAGCACCTGCAGCAGAGCACTCCCTGGGCGACCGTCTCGCAGGCAGTGACAGAATCTCAGACATAAAACCGCTCTTCTGCTAGTATAATAAATGGGAATGCACATACGCTGTGACTCCCTGTTTCGGACTGGCTTTTGGTGTGTGACTAATGTCCGACCAGGGAATAA
The DNA here is from genome assembly GCA_008360985.2 of Macquaria ambigua. Classification (NCBI taxonomy): domain Eukaryota; kingdom Metazoa; phylum Chordata; class Actinopteri; order Centrarchiformes; family Percichthyidae; genus Macquaria; species Macquaria ambigua. The sequence continues at coordinate 774,045 of VMKM01000033.1, read as the reverse complement.
TATCGCCGCTAATTGCACGCTGTAATATCTCGGGTTTGTGCAGAGAAAGGCCTTTTTTTTTGTTTTTTTGCGAGGAGCAAAAAACAGTGTGTGCATCTGGGGGGAGATGCACACACTGATACTATAAGGCAGTTATAACGCTGGCAGAGCACTTTGCACTTAGCCTACTGTGAATTCACGCCAATTTCCCTTCATCTCTCCGTTCCATCTGAAAAAACCCCAAGCTGCAAATGTCTTTGCAGGCACACACTAACCATGTACTTCACAGACTGGCGACGTGAAGCACGTTAAATTGTACACTAGGAAACGAATCAGGCACAGTAAAGCATTTCTAAGCTCATACATATTTTGGCTTTGAAATGACAGTAACTGATCATTAAAATGGGGCAGAGAAAGGAAACTCTGCGTGGATTCAGTCAAGAGTGGAGTGGAGGGGGCAGGGTCACTCTCAATAGCGATAATGACAATAAAGCATACAAAGAAACCCTCTCAGAGGATAACACTAACTGATGTTAGTGAGGGATGAGATAGCTGCAAGTGTACCATATAGGATGGAAACAGAAATGGAGCTGTCTAATTGGTGGTGGACTCGATAGGTGAAAGCAGCACACAGCAGGTAGGTGGTGGTAAACTGTAATGATCATGAACTGACGAACACTAACTAGCACTGTAAGTATTCAGAGGAGAGACAAACATACACACCTTTTCACTCAAATACACACACACTAACTGACCCGAAATGTAACCACTGGGCTGGAAATAAATGTCCTATGCAGTTTCACAGATACTGCTACATTGCTACATACTCAATTGCCATTTCATGTGACTTCACGACATGGAAGCTGCGGTAGCGGTTCCAAGGAACACTTAAATATTTCTTTAACTAATGTTAAAAACCTTAAGATTTAAGAGTTGTTATTTCTTTAAATCGGTACAGTTACAGCTACGTCGATCTCATCCACACTTGTCACCATTTTTCTGAAGCTATTAAGTTAAGTAGCCATCTAACTATGAAGAAAGATAACGTCCCCATTCTTAATCCAGTTTTCTAAGCTCTGATTGGCCAATTGCACACCTCCCAAATCTCAAGCTGATTGGTTGATCCAACATCCTGTTAGGAAATTGTCTCTTTCAGATTTTGGGCTCACATTTCAGAATAGTACTGCCAAGTCATCTTCTAGCTGAGCATGGGAACCTAAATTCCTCTTCAAGGCACTTTATATGGTTGCCCATCTCATCTATTTACACTGATGAATCCAAATTCATTCACATTTGTTTCATACATTTTAGTGGTTTGTTCACACTGTCACCAGAGTGAAACCGACTCCTGATATCTTCTACGTTTTCTTTACATTGTGGTTTGTACTTATCAAACCTGATGTTTCAGCTCTGTAGCAAAAGCACACACACATTCTCACCCACACAGGCAGAAATATCCCTTTCAGCTGCTGTATAACACATCCACTTTAATGTATCTAACAGAAAAATTACTAACTCAGAAATGTCTACAGGAATGACAATAACCTGACAATGAGTAGCTTATTTAGGCCTTTGGCTAAGACTGTCAACGAGTGAGAGACCTTTAACATATGCAACATAATGTGGTGAAATCCTCACTGAGCAAACTGTCACACCTTGTACAAATCCGCCACCAGCTCTCACATTTCCCAGACAAGCTGTGATGTTAGGTCAAATATCCCCCGACACAGAAATCCACTAACATACTCTGCTGACCCTTAAGGTTCTCTGAAAATAGTGACAAAAGCAGCTTGATACTTCTGAGCCTGGAGGGACTGCTTTGATTTCTTATTGCTACGCCACACTCTTGACTTTTCCTGTCATTCCAATCAACACTTTCAGATGACACAGGCAACATGCAGAGCGTTATAAACCACTGGCAAGGCACCACGACAGTGTTTCCATGGGATCCCCCTCTGCAGTCATATATCCCAAATGAGAATATATTAATAACACTGACGCCACCACAAGCCAAGTGTCTGGGATCCAAACTCATTTTCACTGTGTCAGGGGTTCATGCATAATTATCCGCTTCATCGACCTGTGAGACTCGCCTGCTGCAATCTTAACATGCCCAAAATTGGAAGAAAAAAAATCTGCCTCCTCTTGGCACCCTCTTGTCTCTCAGCCTCGATTCCCAAAACAGATGCGACACATCACTCACACACACACACACGCCATCCTGCGAGATAAAAGCTGCGAGCTCGCCCCAGGTCGGTTTTAACCCAGAACACGGTATGAAAAGAACGGCACAGTAAATTGAAATTTCTCTCTTACTCGGAGAGATCTTTTATTAATATTCTATGCTCTTACACAATGCAAACTAGTTCAATTCAAACTTGCTTTCTGCAGGCGCAAAACAAAATAATGTTTCATCCAAAAAAAAAAAAAAACAGGTCACAGGGTTTGATCGAATAGGTAACCAAGACTGAACGAGATCAACAGCTATTAACACAACAACAGCAGAGTTACAGGCCATAACAACGCATTCGAATAAACAATAGGTTGTAACACAGCTTGAATCCCAATTGCTCTGCTCAGGCAATTGTTTTTGACAGATCGAGCAGCGATGCCACACATCCTAATCGTCCTGATGATTTCATTAGGCCTCCCCCCTCTGCTGCAATCATTGCCTCAGGAAGAGTTTAGATCAAGAAGCATGCCACAAGTTTTCAGACTGACCCCGGGGAACAGCAATCAGTGGCCTTGTGCGCCAGGGATCCTCTCCTGTAAGCATTTGTCACAGGATGCTGGCAGTCATGTGACCTCTTGTGTGTTTCACCAGGTAATGAATCCCTCGGGAGCGGAGTGGCCTGGTTGAGTTAGAACCCCCCAGCTATGGAATGCATTGATTGGATTCAGTGGTACTCTAACCAATCTATCACAGCAAATGAATGGTTACAGCCAATTCCACAGCAACAGCAGAGAACACGAAGGGGATGGGCAAGACGCAGTGTCTTCGTCCTGATGAAATGGGCGATGGGGGCTGATAAAGTTCGATGTTCAAGCTGTCAGGTGGGAGGCTGAGCGCAGTGGAAGGGAGGGTGGCTGTGTCAGCCGATTCACTTTTAACAGCATACCTGTGGTGTGTTTTGACATGCTGTAAAAGACCAATAAATGTCTGTAATATTGGCCTCTGTTGATCTGTTTTAAAATGGGAGTGAAATAAAAATTCAAGCCACGTCCTTGAGAGTATGTAGAGTATGTCATGTACTCACAATGATACAGTGTCCACATCTGGGCTTTTCATCAAATCATTCTGTTATTTTCTTTCCCTTCACCCTCCTCTGTGCAGTAACTATCTAACAAATGAGATGCCAAAAACTAATCTTTCAGGAGCAAGAAATTCCTTTTCCCTCGCTCTGTTCTGATAAGGGTTGTAAACCTTTGTCAGGGTTGTCAAGCTTATCAACTAAGTTGCCTCATTCTGGTCACCGAGGCACATACAGTAAACAGTGCATTTACAAATCATTACTAACATCCTGTACAAGGATCTGTACTGTGATGTACCAAAGAGACACACAGAAAAAAAATCTATTCATTAAATGAAGATCCATTTGCCTTTAAGGGCTTTGTGATTTATGTCTATGTGCACATTTTTTCCCAACATTCATCACCAAAAGGGTTCTTCACAGGGGAACCACAGAGCTGAAGCCCCAATTCCCCTTAAGTCATTGTACATGGGAACTCTGAGACAGTCTGGTAAGCTGAGATATAGAAAAGGCGCATTTTACAATTAAAGCATGGTGTAGCAAACCGCATGGACAACTTGTGAAATATTCACCAGCGCTGCTTAAATATTAACTAATGAACACAGTCATTACTGCCACATAAGAGGTGGGATCAAGCCTGCAAAAGCACCAGGGGACCACTGGCCCTAACCCACTGAACAGTATTCACTGGCATGCGTTTGGTAAGGCAGATGTAGGAATAGAGGCCACTTGAGTTTGAAGAGCCATCTTATTGCTAAGTGGGAGTGTAGCCCACGCAGCTAAGAAGCAGATGCTCTGGTCTCGGCTCACTGGCTGACCTGTGAACAAAACCAATCAGAGCCATAGACGGGGGAACAGCGCGCTATCACTGCGATATGCACTTGTTTTGATAAGGGGTTGTCTGCTTCAGTCCCTCCAGTTTGTCAGGGGGCTTGATGCAATATTGGCAGAGGGTTATGAGAATGCCTGTAGGGCTGCACAGCGCAATTCAATTCCATGTGCGCTGCAACCTCAGAGCTTTCAGGCTTACTAAATCAATTACACAGAGTTGTGAGCCTGTGCCTCTCACCCACCTAACACCCATTGTTTCTGTTTGCTTCTATTGGATGGACCAAATACACACTTGTTTATAAGTGGGAGGAATGGCTGCATGCATGGCTATTTATTTCATATGTGTTCAACTTTTGAGCTGTCTGTCTGATCTGTGAGGCAGTTCTCAGAGGTCAGACATGAGCTACTGTAGCAATCTCCAGGAGAGGAAAACAGACAGGACCTGGAGTCTTTGCATCTAAAGCAGACGCTATTTCAAGGGCCAATGAAAGCAGGAATGAATTTTACTTCTCCAGCAAACTGTGGCCTGGAGCAAGTCTTTGTTTGGAGACATTAATGACAGACAAGGGAGCTGCAAATCGACAGAGCCCGGGGGCATCAACACAGATCCCAGCTTAAAGTATGAAGGTCTGAGGGGGAAAAAAAAAACAAAAGTGTGTACCATGAGGGAAAGAACACAAGTCCAGCTGCTACTCACAACACATGCCCCACAATGGACAAAACACACACTCATACACACAACCCAAGCCCCATATGCCAACCTTACACACATGCTCACCACACACACACACTTACTCTTGCCTCAGTTTTACACACAACTAAATAATTCTGGTCAGTAGGCCTATTTAGGGTTTAATGCTATTCATCTTCTTTAAACAGCCCCCCACCCCCCATAACTGCACCATCCTCTCAACCGGTCCACTCTGTAAAGGTTAACAGATTTGTTCTGAAACGTGACTAATTAATTAATATCCTAAATGGGTTATAAGGTCACCTACATGGCAACAGCAATGTTGGGTTTGCTGAACAACTTCAGAATTTCAAAATGGATGACGAAGCAGCATTTGCAACAAGAACAGACAGTCAGTCGGTTTCCCCTCCAGATAAATGACTGAGTGAAGGGATATTTCCAGAAAAAAGCAGATGAGTGAGGAGTGAAGAAAACAATTGCAGCAGGATGTTTGGTTAATAAATCTCTGGCCTGTGGCTTTACATGCATTAATTTCTGAAATCTCTATGGAATCAGTTTCAACAGCAGTGCATATTGGAACACATCATTTACATGCATATAACACTGATGTAGCCAGGAGCTACAGAGAGCTAAACACTGTGGATTATGGCAAAATGACGCACAGCTGAGGAGGCCTTGGAAACAGAAAATACCGCCAATTTCCATGAGAAACGTTAATTAAAACTGTACCAACTGTACTCGTCGACCCTTATAAAGCTATTATATGTTGCAGCAGCATACATTATACTGCACAGTGACTCTACCTGAAACCAGCGCTGCCCCACCCTATCCAGCCGAGGCACTTGCCATCTTCGTGGTATTTGGGGTTTTGGGAGGAGGGGACCGGGGATTCAGTTAAATGGACAGCGAGGACGAAAATATTTAGTGCTAATTGTTGTTTTCATGTTTCTGTTACAAACGGGTGTCGTTTGCGGAGCCTGTCAAGCTTTTACACAGCTTCACACGACACGCTGCCTCAGGGGAAACCTCTCAGGCACGCCAACAAACTCTACGGCGGTCGATAGCTCCTGTGGCACGCGACTTGGCGCGCGCAAAACACAACAGCGCTATAGACCCGCGAGACACTCTGATGGAGACAGGGATTTATCTAAAGAAACATCAAAGCGTGAATCTTAACGATGATAAACAGGACAAACAAACAAAAGCGTATACGTTTAGGGATTCAGATGTTCAGATTTACAGCACGTTGTCTACTTTACTACCTGTGATTGGCGGAAATTCTGGACATTACTACAATACTAATTAGGTGCTGTATTCATTTTTAATTTACAATGCTAACTAAAAGTCTCTAAAATGCTTAAATATTCCAGTGACGTCTTGTATGTATATGGATCTTTACAGCAGAGAAAGGATCTCTGTGAGGGTTTTACCTACATAGTTGTAATTTTACCGTTTGTAAAGTTTTTTTATTCTTCAAAATGTTAAACGTAGTTTATTTCATAAGGAAATTACACATGGAGACGTTTAGGCTATGTTTTTCAAAATGTTAAATAGCACGTTACTCATTACAAACCGTGTCCTGCCTTCTCATGGCAAAACGCACCCAAAGCGCGCGGAGCTCCCCAAACCCTGACGCAGACACAGCAGCATCAGCGCCGGGGTGGACTCACCTGCAGGACACGGTGATCTCCACTTTGGTGGCCGGGATGCTCCCACTGATGGGGTCGAAGTCACAGACCGTCGCCGTGGCCTCCACTTTGTCCATAACGTCTCCCTCCATGAGTGCAGGAGACCCAAGCCAGCTCCGCGGGCCGCGTGAGCCCCTCTGAACCTGGAGAGTCGACGGTGGAGACCCGGAGCGCAGCGGACGAGCGAGCAATAGCGGATACGGTCCAGGCAAACCTCCTAAGTGCTGTCCATTGGACGGGCAACAGCATGGAAAGTTTAATGGGAGGCTGCAGCAGTGAGGCGACTGATTTGACTAAAGTGGGATCACATGCCAGGACGCAGCAGCGCCAACTCCGCTGTTTCCCAGGCAAAGAATGAGCTCTTCTGCCAGAGCAGCGTTTGAAAAGTAAAAGCTGTGAACTCCACCCCTCCTGTCTGCATTCTCCTACATGCGGGGCTGCGACTGACACTCGTTGCAGATTCAAGCTATTGATCTATGGCTGGACCGATCGTTACTTTGCTCCAAATTGGTTTTAAGAGCCTCTAACAGAAAATAAATAAGCACCGAGGGGCGTGAATATTGCATTGGACTGTATTTTCTTTCTCTTATTCTTTTTAGAACAGATGAATGCAGGTGAAATATTTTGATTGAATCGAACCATCTATTAAAAGTGAAATGTCTTGCTGTTTTGGTTTAGAAAGCAGCAGGGCGGATCACCGTGCAGATGTGAAAATACTGCCTTAAATTAATTACAAAATGATATGCAGGCTATAAACTGAACCTTTACCGTCACACGCAACTGGATGAATAGTTTATTTTCACCTAGTGTTAACATTACATTAGTTCCTCCAGAGCCACCAGCTCTTATGACTAATTGAAAAGCTGCTCTTTCAGCATCTGGACAGCTCCTCAAACTTCTGCAGCCTCAGCCTCGTTCCTCGCTTATCTTGCCAATAAAAAGTGACGTTTGCTTCTCCTCCACCTACTGTAGGCTATATTCATCTCTGAGAGACTGTATGGGAGGCTGTGCTCTCCCTGGGGAGCCTCATTTCCGTTTCATCGTTTTCCTGATTGAACAACCAGGTGAAATGTGGATAAATTGTGTGTGTGTGTGTGTGTGTGTGTGTGTACGGGGGTAACTCCCATCAGTCACAGCGACCAACTACCGGGAAATCTCTGAGGAGAAGATCACTGCGCAGAGTGATGGCATCTCTCTTGCAAAACGCTTTTTAAGAAATAACTCTAAATCACTCCCCACGTTCCCTGAAACCATTCACACAGCTATCATTGGCAAATAAGCTACCTGCTCTCACATGGAAATGGCAAATAAAACCTCTCCAAATCATCTATTTACGCAAAGGTATAAAGAGCTGCCTCAATTTATGACATATGGAAATCATACTCTACATATGCTACAAACTGAAACACATACAGTATGTTCCATAGTTAACACACACAAATCATGCAGGAAACTGTATGAGGTCCATGCTACTGGCTATCCATCACTCTCCAAGCTCATTTTTGAGCAGCAAGCACTGTGGGAGGTCTATGCACAGTGGTAACACACTGCTATAGCTACACTTCTACACCAGAGAGAGTGAGACTTTGGCTGATAGGGCCATGAGGGCTGCATATTTCGGACACAGCACCACCAGAGCGCAGCTTCATCATTAGCCATGTTCACTCAGTAATTAGGCCCCGTGGTGCCCCTGGGTTGGTTGATTTTGAGCTCCCTTCAGCGTGCTGTTCCCCGCCGCCCGCTGTGAGGCTCTCCACTGTTCCCACCCGCAGCAGCCCCACTTCCTATGGCTGTGGCAGGAGTGTAATTACGGCATCAGCAGCAGACCTCAGCATCAGCAGGGGGAGGAGGCCAGATGATGGGGTACAAACTCCGACATCTCTGGTGTTCTGTAGTGACGAGTAGCCTACAGCAACAAGAGCAGAGGCAGAAAGTACATTTACTCGAGTACTGTATTCAAGAAGTGCATTTTTTTACATTTTCATTTGGTATAACTTTGTAGTACTCATTTTAGAGGAAAATGTGGAACATTTTACTCTACTACTAATGTCAGACAGCTGTTACTTTTCAGGCAAAGATTACACTTATGATAAATTGAAATACACAACAGTATGGAAAGTATTTTAAATTAGTAGCCTATCACCTGGACCAGCAAAGGAATATTCAAGACTGGGAAATACACTTGGTTTATTGCCAAGAGTTAAATCAAAAGTTGAAACCACTGTCACGTCCGTACGGTAAATCTGAAGCTACAGCCAGTTAGCTTAGCGCAAATACTGGAAACAGGGGGAAACTGGCAACCTCACAGTGACGATACGAAGTCCCTGCATCCAGCTGAGAAACACATTACCCCATTTCCAGTCTTTGTGCTAAGCTAACCATCTGATAGCTCTATAGCTTCATTTTGAGGTACTTGATACATATATGAGAGTTGTATCGATCTTCTCATCTAACTCTCTACAAGAAAGCAAATAAGGGTATTTCCCAAAATGTCAAACATTTCCTTTAAAATGCTGCTAACACATCAATGTAGCAACAATTTAACACTTTGAAACTTAGCTACAGTTTCTGATACAGGTGTTTTACCTGTAATGCACAACCTTTCTATTGTGGTGCTGTTACTTCTACTTAAAGCTGCATGAATCAAATTTTGGCCACCAGGAGGCAGAAAAACATCAAAACAAACGACCAGATACACAGCCACCACCATATCAATGATTTAAGGTGAGGGTATGCTCGAAACAAACTAGTTTGAACCACATGTCATCCGACCATGTCTGAAGGCAAAAGTGTTCATACTGTAGCTGTTCCCAACGGCCACACTAAAAGGCGGGGCCAAGAGCCTGCCATCATAGAGAGGGGTGAGACAGCTCACACTTTCGGATAGCCTTTCCTCAAAGGCATTAATACTGTTGCACTCATCACACAAATGAAAAGTGATAGAAGTAGTTGTGTGAAAAATGAAACAAAGGGAAGCTTAAGAGAGAAGTTTAAGAGCTGCCTACTTTCTCACCTTCAGACACCTGGCTCCACCTGTCAACTCAGACATCAGAAGGGTGTGGGTCGAAGGGGTTTCCGATGCTGTTTAACCATCCAACAAGCACTTCAATTGCAGCATACTGACGCCTTCAGGCCGTGTTCAGATCGCCATTACACACTCTGAATCACGATGATATTGAATCAGGTGCCAAATACTTTCAATAACTGCAAACACAGCAAAAGAACAGTCTTGGATGACTACAGGGCTTGTAGCTCTCTATCTAGCTATCATAAACACTAATACATCATCATATGTAGTCTATGTCCATCATAAACAGCCAGAACAAATTAAATGCACAGCATAACTAAACATGTACATGAAATGAACCAATAGCACAAATATTAAACTGGCAGCGCATTCAATAACCAGTGGTGGAAAGTATTAACTCAAGTACTAAGTACAAGTTTGAGGTACTTGTAATTTACTTGAGTATTTCCATTTTCTGCTACTTTTTAACTTCACTACATTTCAAGTGAAAATATTGTACTTCTTACTTCACCACATTTATCTTACACCTGGAGTTACTGGTTACTTCACAGACAGCGAATTGATATAGAAAAGTATAAGAACTCATAAATATTATGTAATGCTTTAGATGAAACTACCCTGCTGTATATAAAGTAGTTGAATTTAGCTCCACCTCAACCAGCTACAACATTAAATGCTTACACTTTAAACTAATAGTATCATATATAATAGTATAACAGTGACAGGGGCCATTCTGCTGCATAATAAATACTTTTACTTTTGCTACGGTACGTAGGCTGTATTTTCCTGGTAATACATACTAACATTTTGATTACTGGACATTTACTTGTAAGATACTATTTATACCGTACATTGTGGTATGGCTATTTTTCTTAAGACAAAACCACTGTCAATAACAAAATACTATCTGTATCAGCTGCTCTCTATAGCACCTTGCATGTCAACAAAATAACCATCTACTACAAGTAAAGACTACATTAAGCAACAAAGCTAGCATGGTAGACTTGCCCAGAAAAGGTAGCCTAGGAAGTTAACTTAAATTAGCAACCTCATTTTCTAACACTGGTAAACGGCTCAACATAAAAATATAGCACCACAAATTACAATTAAACATAAACGTATACTTTATTTATTCACTTTCTCACCTGTAAACACAGCAAAACAACAGTTTTAGATGAATAAAGGCCTTGAAGCACACTGCTATTGAGACCGCTCTACATCAAAACACGAACCTGCGTTATTTTTTTTTTTTTTACTTTTTTACCAGTATTGGGTTGCGTCTTCAAAATGTATTTTCGTACTCTCACAGGTGTCTGCTATCTGCCCGGAATGATGGGATGAAAACAACGTTTTAATCCAATATTTCGACAAACCGGGGCACTACCGCTGCTCTTCTTCTTCGCTGGAATGTAAATTAAGTTCGTTGCACAGGCCGGCGCAGTGTTATGTTTCGGCGCAGTCTGTGAAAAGACACGATTTAAACTTGCTTTCTCCCTGGGCAGACATTATATGTTCCCGGGCGGACAGACAACATCTGTAGGATCAAGAAACTACCTCTGGAGATACAACCCCACTCTGGATAACAGGTAAATCGAAATAACGTCTTGACTTTCCTCTATTGAGGAAGGTCAAGACGGGATCCCAGCAGGGGATCCCGTCTTGACCGAATCACGCACTAGCTAACGTACAGAGTGCTGAGGTCACAAATGGGGCTTGTGTATGATAAGCCTTACCTTCAAACTCATCCAGCTATTTTATTCAAGCTGGACTTTCTGGATTATAATTCAATGTCTCACCTTTACCTGAAGCAACACGCCCACATCAGTGTACCGCCTAGTGCCTTTTAACAGTGTCGTTTTCTGTCTGAAAGTCTGCTTATAAAGTTGTGGCTAACCTGTTAACTCACCAAACAGTTACACATCCAGCAGACACAGAGCAACATTAACATTCATTTGGAGTCGTGTTTCTGGCCACCTGACAAATGAAAGTCCAATATTTACTCCACCAACTTCAGAGACAAGGTAGGACAGGTCATTTAATTAATTTAAATGATAATAAATGCAGCTTTAAGCACAATTTTGAATGCAGGGCTTCTACTTGTAATTGAGTATTTTTCTACTGTGGTACTGCTATATTTACGTAAGTAATGATCTGAATACTTGTTCTGTCACTGAAGGTTGTGATATTCAGAAAAAACATCTTGTGAGAGAGAGAGAGAAAACGTGCATCTGCGTGCTGCTGGCACTTCCTGTTTTTCTGAAAAGGCGTAGAATAAAGACCAAACACACTAGAAAATCTAATATCTGTTGTCTGTGCAGTCTGAAAACATTTCATGCATCTACTTTGAAACGAACATCTGTGAAGCAACATGCTGTAAATGTACCATGGAAGAAATGTTGGATATGAATTTTGTTTGTGTTAGTTTTATGTTTTGTTTCAGTTTTTCACATCTCTGTTGAGAAGCAGACACTTTTCAAGGACAAGTATGCCATCTGTGGCAAAGTTTGTTGCATTCCAAACACAAAACCACCAACTACTGAATTAATGAACTTAATTTAAAGTATGCCTCTCCTCTCCCACTGAGAATGAATAGTGTTATAATGCACAGCCAGAGTTTAGTAGTTAAAGGCACAAATTTGCAGACAACAGCAGTAGTACACAAGGAAGGTCACAAGGAAAATACTGACAGTTCTTGCAATCACTAAGATCTGTTTGTATGAGGCACTGTTAAAGCTAAAAATGTGTTGATGCGTACTGTTTTTGTATTTTTATGTAGTTGTAAAGTGTTTTATTTGTTTGCTTGTAGGCCTACAGTGTCTTGACTTCGGCTATAGTTTTTATTTTTTGACTTTGTCTTGCAACTTTTCCTATATCTGGTATGGCTATTAGGCATTTTTATGTGATTCATTTTATAATTCATAGTTCTATAATTCCATCTATGTTTATGTTTCTCCTTTTTCTAGCTAACTATGTAACTATGTATGTTGAAATTTTATGTTGATAGACCAAGAACCCTTTGAGGAACTCGGGAACTTTACCTGCGTTTCAACCGCAGGAACCAGGGACTAAATCAAGTTCCTCTACGATAATTTCAGGTGTGAAAAAAGTCCCTGCTTCGGAGGTGGAGTTTGCAGGGCTGACCATCGCTGGTGGTTCACAGACCCTGCAGCAACTAGGCTGCAACTTGTGTACCGCTTAATTCACAAAATATACCGTAAGGAAGAAAACAGTAAATGAGTAAGTTGATAGACAAAGTCAAGACCATGTACAACAGCAAGGACATGTATAACAAAAGATGATGAAAAAATACACACACAAAAAAAAAATCTATCAGTGCACAAAAACATGTTTGGTTTTTTTTCAGCACAAGTAGAACCTCACAGTTTGAACTGTAATATCTTTAATATGAAGCCTGAAGTGGATGCTTTTCTTCTGCAAGAAAAGAAAAGAATAGCTCCGCTTTCATTCTCCCGTGACATAAATCAACAATGCCCCTGTGCTGGGCTGGAAACACATTTGTCATTTTCCATTTCAGATGATCCGATCACTTTGTCAGCGCCGTGGTTTCTCTGAAACAGAGGAAACAGCGAGCAAAAAAAATCCCTCCAGCGCAATGATTTTCAGGTCATAATGAGGGGAGCAGTGTGTGGATCTTCAGTCATACATAACAGTACAGAGAACAAATGAACAATTGAACTCAACTGAGAAGTGGTGTTTAGTCCACCGCTGCTCCATTGCACTGTCCAATTGAGCTGCACTGATGTGAGGCGGATGGAGCTTCATCAAGCATGCAGGGAGGCAGAGTGTGAGATTTTAGCTCATTCATCTTCTATGTGGCAGAGAAATGGCGAGGTGTAACCACTACACAGGGCATCACAGGACAGGGCTTCTTTATGTGGGAATGTGTGTACATATGCATGACATGTATGTATGCGCACGTGTGTGTGTGTGTGTGTGTGTATCACCGTCACTGTCTGTAGCAGAGACTCATCCGTTACACTGATTGAGCACCAGGAAATGTGATGTCGGCAGCCGCTCCACAACCATCACTAAAACACTGGAGCGTGGCTGTTTTCAGTGGTGGTGACAGGAAACGGCCGTGTTTTACTGTGGTGAAGCTCTGCCACTTCCCTGTCAGGGAGTTCATTATGTTGAGAAAGAGATTCACAGTCCCGTAAAGTGGAGGCATTTCTTATTATAGAGTACAGTGGAGATATTTCAGACTGTCTCTTGTATGTTCTGGCTGAAACCTGCTGCAGAATTCACACATAAAATCCTTTTGTGGTGTAAATCTCAGAAAATTACAGTCACATGTACAGTTGCAGTTATGTATGTAAGCTTTGAAAAGCTCAGGATCACAGATCTGACTCTCTGCTGTTTTGCTTTGAAATGCTGCACACGTAACACGGTGTAATTCATTTGAATCATTTTCCCTTAAAAAGGGGAAAAAAAACCCAGAAAGAAATCATTGCTTTTATTGGGAGCTGTCATGCATGCAGGAATCATATAACATTTCAGAATTCCCAAGTGTGATTGCAAGTGGTAGGAAAAAAAAGCTTGCACATTTTAATAAAAGAAAATAATACTGGGGGCTTTTCTCATATCCTCTGACAGATCTGTTGGTTGTGCGTCTGTGACAGCAGGGAGGACTCAGCTGTGTGGCGGTTTGGCTGCAACAGACAGGTCTTTTCTCTTCCACCTCATATCCAAAGCAAATTTTAACTTTGATTTCAGCTTGTCAGGCCATTTGTATTATTAAAGCTGATAATGTAAGTTGTTGGTAGCAAAACCACGAGCGGTGGAATTTGTCAGCGGTTGTAATTTCTGTTGTAAGAAGAGAGAAATGATCGCAGAACAGACTGGACACTGGCTTCGCCTTAGAGACCGTGGAAGGTTCTCTGTGATACCTAACCCAAGACAGCTGAATTCTTACCTTTTTTTATTTCTGACTATTTCCACGGACTCTAAAGGGTTAGCATGTATTGTCTTTACAAACTACAACAACAGTAAGACTGTCTCTGGGCTCCAGCAACATATGACATCACTTCACCATCTTTGTGGAAATATCTGCTTCACAATCTGTTTGCAGAGTGAGTAGATGGACCAGTCAATGCATCCAGTTGCTCTATTTAAATGCCAAGCTGTAACAGACAGAAATTATCCCCAGAGAAGTCATTTAGGGCTCCTCTGTAGGATGAGCCTCCTCCCTCTGAATGCCAAGAGCCCATAAACTTGTTAGAGACATAATCTGGAAAAGTTAAGGTCCCTCACATCTGCGTGCCTCTTGAGGGTTTCTCTGAATAGCGCGGTGTTGCCGCATGTCTCCTTGCTTCACTTCACAGGCAACTCATCATCCACCAGCAGTCTGACCTAGATCCAGCCATCCCTGTGCTCACATCGTATACATATTCATTGGGCTCTCTTAATCATAAGACAGCCCCTTGAGCGGAAGAGAAAACTCTCTAATTAGTTGCTATCATCCGATGGCAGCTCTTTGGGCTGCGTTTGTCTTGCCTGCCACATGTTTTTGTCTCAGCATGATGCAGCAGTCGTTTTTGTGCAGGTTCAAGGCTGGCTGTCACCCGCCATGTCTGTGGTCACTCGTAATATAAGGGTCGTGATGAGTTCCTGTGACTCTCATTCTGCTGCATTATGTTTGGTAAAGTAAACACATGATGCATGCTTGAAGCTGCCCACTTCGTAGTTCAGAAACCACGCCACATGACCACGACTGACTGAAGTTTGTGGCTGCTTACTCTCAGAGAAATAAATCAAAAGTATGCTGGGCTTCCTCAGATTGTGTTACTGTTATCATCTCAGTCCAGACACCTACTGGTCTTTCATGCAAACTGTTTCCTGTAAATAAGAAAAGACACTAAGACCAAACCAAACCGGAATACAGAATGTTCTCCCCTCATTTTGTTCACAAAATGACTGCAGTGTCAGTCATATCAATGCAATCCAACAGATACAGTGAATTGCATCAGATTGCTGGTTGCATAAAAAATTCACACCATTGTTTGTGTCTGGGTTCGTAAAGCCCATTGACACATCGTGATGTTGGGATATAGAAATACATTTGACTCTGCAACATACAAAATTATCATGAAAGAACACATAATTACAGAAGGAGCAAACACCGCATTGCATTGCTCTGCATCTAAATTAAAACTGTCCTCCAGTTTAGTATTTTGTATTGTCCTTCCATTGTGAGAGACAGATTAGTCAAAGAATGGTTAAAGTCAGTATGGGTCAAGCTCCAAAAACACTGAAACCTACACCTCCCATCATGCATCTTGATAGAGTCTGTTGTTAGACCCTCGCTGTCTGGTAAACACCTACATCTTACAAATGTCACCTCTACTGTGTAACGCAGGATTTCTGTTAAAAATGTCTAGTCTCAAGCCAAAGCCAAGACACCCGAGTGATGCCACTTGAGTAGCTTTCTCAAAGCTTCATCCAGAGCCAAGGAAGACATTATACAACTGTTCAACTCCCAGAAATTACATCCATATTGGACGTTTCTACACTTCTCGATTTATATCCAATGCCCCAACCTTAACCTCTTCCAAAGTTGCCACGTGTAGATATTGTAAAAAGTGAGAATTGTAAAAGGTTGTCATTGAACGTGATCCGGGGTTTTGCAGAAGCTTTCAGCATCGATGTTCTTGTGTGGCGATAGCATTGAGTACACTCGTGACTGGTAAATTGACTTTGACATGTAAAATTGGTCGAGTGCCCCTTTAAATTGCAGGTTATTTTAAGCAGCTATTGAGGTCAAGCAGTCTCCTCTTCAATATGAAATGAATTCACAAGTATGAAATCCCTCCCCAGTAAGCTTTGGGCAACGGAGGTCAGACTTCATGAGGTATGAAGTTCAGGCACCTCAGTGATTAGACAGCTCCGTGGAGGATGGAGACAGTCCCTAAAAATATGATTGTGTACAGTCAAAACACTCTATCTACAAACCCAGAAAGAGCCACACTTTCTTCTGCAAAATTAGATGCAAAATAAAAGAGAGCTGTTCTTCTCCCAGTCTAAAGTTTGACAGAAACAGACATGTTGGAGGGTTTAATGGAAAAAAGTCTAATATCTTCAAAGGCTGCAAAAAGTAAAAATGTCAGAAAGACAAACAAAAGCAACACAAAGTTGACAGGTTCCTCCTGTGCTCTCCAAAAAGAAATTGATTATTGTTAACAAACACACATTTTTGTATTTCTATACTTGTGAGGACACTCGTTCTCTCTTTGAATCCACAGAGAATTATCACGCGACTCTTCAGTTCCCCTCAGCTTTATGAAGCTTTACAGTCTTTCAGCTCATTGTTTTGATTCACTCTCACTGCTCTCATCAGCGTTGTTTTCAGCCACATCAGACAGCTGTTTTCTAGAATTAAGCTCTAAAAACCCACTGTATGCTACCAGCCCAGCACCAAACGACAGACAAAGTTAGCAACCAGCTGGTAAACAGCATTTAGCAGCTAAAGAGCCAGATGTTTCTCTCAGGAGTTGGTAGAGACCAAAACCAGAGCTGAAATGAGAATAAAATTTGGGCTTTAATTCATCAGGTGCACAGAAACACGACTTCAAATGAATACTAATGCTGCTCCATATCTGCTGAATGTGTAAATAAGAAACTGTTTGCCAACAAGTTCGCCATATCAACTTAAAATGTGATAATATGTCAAAGTTGTGTTCACAGCTTGTTTATGCTGCCCCCAAGAGGTAAAAAAAATCAGTCATTGCAAGTTTAACTTAAACCTACAATTGTACACACACGTTTGTATTACTGTACTTGTGGCAGCACCATCAACATCACAACTACATGGCAAACCTTTACACCTAACTAGCCCTCAAACATGCCCTGGGAATAGTGAGCGCTGGTTAAAATCTCCTCTATCTGCAAACATGTCACTTTAAAAATAGTTTTCACAAAGTTAGAAATACAATAAAACACACACGCACGCACTTGCGACTACTTGGCAGCTTCCACAGAGTTAAAATGTATTTTTAGGAGCCGAATTGCAAGTCATTCCTTCATTACCGCTGTCTGCTTGCATGAACCGCAAACGTCACGGTGTCCAGTGTCAATCAATAAAAGAAAATGAATTGAATTAACTCAGAGGCAGGGAGCCTGAGAGAAATGTATCATCTGTTCATCCACCGAATCCCAGGCCACAGCATCATCTAAATTTTCCATTTCAGCTTCTACATTCAACAGAAACACACCCACTAATCATTCTACCTCAGAATGCTTACTGAAGCAATTTAGTTTGTGTTGACTGAAACTCTGCGGCTCCACTGCTCATCTTTAATGAAATAAGAATGATTTAGATGCTTTATAAAACTGCTTTAGTAAGTGGCATCATCACCATGGCTGAGACTAGTGTACAGTTTTTAGGGAGAAAAGAAGCGAGCCCCTCCCAAAGGATTTTGACCTCCATCTATTTGTTCAACAAGCAGTGGGGCTAATCTTAAATGCTGCACCCCTGTAGCCTCCTGCCCCCACGATGCCAGGAGGCATGGAGACATTTCCCTCCTACCCCTGATTAAAGTTTGCTTTCCGTCATGGGCGGGAGGGACTTTCATCACCGTGTTTTCTCAAAGCTATATCCATGCAAATTATTGCATTTATCCCCTGTGAAGTATGGGTGGAAATGAATACACAGCCAGTGATATGTGAACATTGCCATGGTAAGACTCGCAGCAGGCACAGTGCACCTCCAATGGCTCACTGAGGAGAACTAGCAGGATTCCTCCCACGCAGAGATCAGATGCAGGTGCAGGAGAGCACTGCTGAGCCGGAGCTGCAAAGGAAACCATTACAGCACACATCCCCAGATATTGTCAAAAGTGATCTGCCAGAAAAGTAGAAAAATATAGAGTGCCATAGTCCTGTGGTGTGTGCTTAAATACCACTGTGGTTGAGTGAGTGAGGACACTAGTTGTTGTCATCCTCAGAGCATTAGCATGTGAGGGCGTGAACTCCTGTCTCAGGAGTGGACCTGTACATGTGTGACAGCATGATTAATGTGACTCCACACCCTCTGCATTATTCGACCCTCGTGGCGCTCACATCTAGATAATGAGGAACGCCTGCTCGCCAGCTGAAGCACCCCCGCTCTCTGTGCACATGCCCTCTGGTGCAGCCATCACAGCCAGAGGATGCTCCGAGAAGGATTTGCCATTATGGTTTTCCTCATTACGGGAGCAGCGTGATTTTAGGAGTTGATGGGCTTCGCATGCTCACTGGGGCCCGGGGAAGTCATCGCTGTCAGGGAAAAAAACTCATCAGTGGCGAGTGCGGGTAGCGGTACGGGCCTGCTGTGGTGTTGTTAGCGCCAGCAGTCTTTAACCCCTTGAGCTATTCTTTACCACCCCACCACCAGCAGCTGCCACTTGACAATTTCCATAGAAATGACAGCTCGCTCGCCTCCATTGTTCTCCACAATCAAACTAGTCAAGAGGTGATGAAATGAAGGGACTCATTACTTGCATATTGTGAACACTTTTCTGCAATCACACAATGTTTACTGTTTGTCCTTTACACTTTTCAACAATTGATTGTTTGGCTTGGCTTATACTGTCAATACATTTCCATTGCCTTCATGTGTACTCTCTGTGAAAAAGCAGACATATCTTCAGTATGGTTTCCATGAGCAACCTGTAGGCCAGATGACAAAAGGACAGACAACCTGGATGCTGTTAGGCCCAATAAACGACAGTGTGTTGCACAAATTTAGATACCTAAAGAATGCCTGTATTTGATTGAAGAAACACATTAAAGACTTGTACTGGGTCAGAAAGAGCCTAATAAAGTTCTTAGATCCCCATTCCTGCTGTCCAGTATTTAGCCACCTCCACTGCTTTATGTGATAGAGCACCTCTCATTTCCTTTGTGGGTAAAAGAGAAGCAGTTAATGGCTAAACGCCCGGCGGTGTGAAGTGATTTAAAACTAAGCTGGTTTTTCTGTGCTCTTTTCTGCCAGTGCCTCCATTACTGCGATAAATCAACTCACAAAGCTAATACAAACTGTAATTCCAGGGTAAGAAAATCTCCAGTAGAGACACAAATACACAATGAAGAAAAGACAGCAGCACCAAAGGTTACTCAATCTGAAAAGTTGAGAGAATAGAATAGAAATGTCTCTGCATACCCAGCAACTACCTTTGAAGCTCGATCCAATCAGTCCCATCCCGGTTTACAGTCGGTTTACATGAACTGACATCATCATCAGTCACTGTTTCATCAGTGTTTGATGCAAATAGTGTTTGTTTGGATACTCTTCATCTGAACAGCCTTCTTGAAAAGGGGTTTTGAGTATGTGTGCGTTCACACTGCAACACTAAGTATATACTTAGTATGCTTTCTAAATTCACTTCACTTTTGAGTGTGCTGTTGGGCACTGCTGTCCCACAGTGCAATGCACAAAGGACGTCGAGGAGCGACTCACAGCTGCAGCACATTAAAATAAACTGCAGAGACCCCAAAAAACAAAAACAAAAAAATTAAGTAAATCTAAAGAAACCATTTTGCTTTCTTTTTAAAGGACACTTATCATTTTTCAAAATAGGCTTATTCACTTTCTTGGCGTTAGAGTTAGAGTTAGATGATAAGATCAATATCATTCTCATGTCTGTACCAGCAGCTGGTTAGCTTAGTTTAGCATAAAAACTGGAAACAGAAGGCAGTGTTGCCAGATTTGATTAACACCAAGTAGCCCAATCAAAGCCTCAAGCCCACCCAATCGTCATAAATGTAGCCCAATTTTTTAAAATGTTCTATTTGGATCTCGGATGGGTTTTTTTGTTCATCCATCCTGTTATTTTCTGTGGCTGAATACAAGCTCTATTAGTATATTATTAGTTTAATTAGGCGAACTAGTGAATTCAGTGCCCTGTCAATCCCATTAATACTAATTGGAGGAGAGGAGGAATATGGCCTAACTATTCAGTGGGGGAAACCGCCCAGATGACACAATCACATAAAAAGCTGCCCAATCTGGCAACACTGGCAGGGGGAAACAGCTAGCACACATCCTGGAGTGTCCGCTGGTTTTCTGGCAACGTCACAGTGACAACAAGACTCGAGGAAGTCACTGTGCCCAGCCAAGAAATAACCCATAAAACCACAACTTATCGTTTTTATACAATTATACAATTATTTTACATAATTATACAAACAAGATATTATGTGTATGTGTTAGTGAGCTTTTTTTTTTTTTTTTACTTTGGACAGAGCCAGGATAGCTGTTTCTCCCTAGCTGTTTCCAGTCTATATGCTGAGCAAAGATAATCGCCTGCTAGCTCTAGCTTCATATTTAGCGTACAGACATGAGAGTGCTATTGATCGTCTCATCTAACTCTCTGCCAGAAAAAAAGATATAAGGAAGCATCTTTCTCAAAATGTCAAACTATTCCTTTAACTGGCGGCGGTAGCTTTCCAGAGTGGCTTGTGTGACGACTGCCAGTGCATGTCTTGCATCATTTACAGTTAGTAGCTTACAAAACAGTAAACAACCCAGATTTTCTTCAAATCATGTATACTATGAATATTTTGCAGAACATGCTGAATACAATTATAGTATGGAATTGACATAGACAGAGAGAGAGAAATAGAGGGCATGCTGTAAAGTAATACCCCTTAACAATCCATGGTGTGAACTTGCAGAGTGGGCTGAATCTGCAGTAGAAATCCTTCACAGTCCAATTAACAGCAAGAATTTCCCCACAGCTCTTGCAGCATCGCCTCGCCAAATTTTACTGTCAGGGGGGGGGGTGTCCTCCTTCCAATCCCTTCTGCTACAAGGTTATATTACTGCTGGTGTGTCACATGCACACACACTGACAGAAAACCCACACTCTCACAGACACATGCAGTGACAATCTAAACATGAACACATCAACACACTTAGCACGAGAAATCATACAAAAACTAAATGAGCACCTACAAGAATAGAGAGAGAACAAAGATTGTTGTGTTCAGGGCACTTGACAGACATATGGTGACATTTCAAAAGGGCACAGCACATCATGATTGAAATTATAGGTGTGTTTTCTTTAATCATTGGAGGGCCTCTGCTATTATACAAGCGAGAGTATACACACGCAATCAAAGTTCAGAGCCTCAGGTCTTTGCACACCACCGAGTCAACCAGGGGAGGTTAGAAAGGAAAGAATAACGATGAGATTCACCCCCTAGATAAATATGCCTGCTTGTCACGCGTGCCCTTGCATAACTGCATCCCTACCTGATATTTTATGCAGCGTGTGTGAGCTCGGAGATGAAGATAGCAGCTGTGCTGGGAGAGGCAGCAGCGGTGTTTTCACTGTCAGGAGGACTGAACGATGACCCCCATCTCACACTCGGTATCATGTTCACACACACGCCGGGCTCCAGTCCCAGAATCAAAGAGGTGCATCTGCAAGACGTCCAGGAAATAAACGCATTATTCACAATTCCAAATGAGGGAGAAAGACAAGGAGTGAGGCAGTGAGGGAATGACTTTTAAAGTAGATGTTTGAATATGAAAATCAAAGCGACTGATTGATACAGTCACACTGGAGGATTCAGACGCCTCTTCAAAGAACATTACACCACAAAGGATTTATGTAAAATACACCCAGGGTCCTTTTTAACATCAAAAGATAACACAGGCATACCCTGCAAGAAAAAAAAACACATTACAGGACTCTCAAAAGGTATGTTTTAAAAAGGAAATCAATTTTCTAAACACTACACACGTGTGAACAGTAAGGAGTCTGTTCCTTTGTTTTTTGAGTGGAAGTGTGGGAAGAGTACA
This sequence comes from Macquaria ambigua, assembly GCA_008360985.2. Classification (NCBI taxonomy): domain Eukaryota; kingdom Metazoa; phylum Chordata; class Actinopteri; order Centrarchiformes; family Percichthyidae; genus Macquaria; species Macquaria ambigua. Next base: position 751,775 of record VMKM01000033.1, on the reverse strand, counting down.
CACTTAATCTATCCTCTGGCCATACTCTCTAATAAGTGACCTGCCTCAATACACTTAATGGCATACTGCCCCCTCATGGACAATCTTGGCTAATAAAATATTTTTTCATCAACGCAATGAGAGCTCACAAACAGAGAAAAAGCACTTTGAGGCATTTCCCGGGTTTTCATTTATTCTTTTTCACACAAAAGCCGAGCATCTGTGGTGGAAAAGAAATCTCATTAGTGTGACACCAAACACACATTCCAAGAGCCGTGACCATCGCGGATGCCTCAGTTATCCCAGATACAGTGGTGCTGGGTCGCTGAGGGTGTGAAAGCCCATTGTGCTGTCTTTTCACTGTCTGAAATAACAAGATGCGTCTGGCTGAGGTCTGGATCGGCCCCTGCTCTCTGCTGCCAAACCACGCCGATTCTAACAGAGATGGGATGAAAGAAAATTGGCCTCCGAGCCGGCTGGACAAGCATCTATGAAGCTGCTGTGCCATAACGAAGGGGAGACAACATTAGCGTGAGGTCAGGCTTCAGGAGTGGGAGGATGAGCTTTGGGTTGTTTTCGTGAAGACAAGCTGTTGCTCAAAAATGTGGATGCTCATCTCTTGTGCTTGGGCAGAGCTGCTGCAACATTGCACTAAACTCCCAGAGTTCATTATCTTCAAACATTGTTGCTGCAGGGAAACAAAGCCACAATACAGCTGAGGGTCAAGGTTATTCATACAACACAAGGGGGTGTTTAGAAGGATATTACAATATACACAAGGCCAGTGAGATTAAAACTATAAAAATGAAGGGAGATACACTTAGAGACAGTTTGCCCTCCTGCAACAACCCTCCTGCATGCTGATTGGAGTGGTCTATTAAACTGAATACTAAGTAGAGAATAACTAAATCTTATTATTCTCCTCAAACCAGCATCAATGGGCAGCACTCTCCTCTGGGCCAATCATAACAGAAATCAGTGACTGACTTTAAATGACTGTTAACATTCAGATGAAATGCCTCTTCATCTCTAATTGGCACTGGCATCTAAATCTACTGGAGTATAGTGAGAACTGCTTGTTTGTTACGAATCCAGAGGCTGAAAACAGCATCTTTTACAAAGACAGACAGACGCTTTGGTGGGGAGGAAGAAGAGTCGCATAACATTAAACAGCAATGCAGCAAAAATAACACATGATGATGATGGAATATCCATCACATTTCCAGAAAACATTATGATGTACTCTGCTCTCCGTCTCAGCAGCAGACCTTAATCACATCAAGGAATAAGCATGTCGCTCATTTGATGAAAGCTGGCCATAAATGTAATAAAGCTACCAAGGTTATTAGAAGTGCCACAGGCCATTTTACAGCAGCTCACACACCTCGTATTGGATTATGGAGAGAAATATGATGAACCAAGGAAGTAGAACTTACCCATTTACAAAGGACCAGGGGAGGTTTAATGGCTTGTGACTGAATCCAGGCATACATTAATTCCTAAAGCAATGACAGTCTGCAGTGGTTTGTCTCAGCTCGGTGAAAACTCGAAGATATCCTTTTAAGGAGTGCTGCAATTCAACTGCCTGTCCATGTCAGCCATGTGTTGCCTGCGTACAACATATACAGTAGACTCCACTGGAAAAACCTCTATAGCTCTGATCACAGGTTACATCCAGCAAATTCCCCTTTGTTAATAAGAGTTCAGTTGTAAAGTAAAGGGTATTTAGGGTTTTAAGACTGGTTTTGGAGTTGATAAGGCTCTGGAGTGACCAAGAACTACATATTAAAGTGTTTGTCTAGCGCAGTTTGGGACAGATTAGCCTTGATTTTTACAATTAAATAAACACTAAAGACTAATTGTCCCATTAAACCTCCCCTGGCCCTCTGTTTTGTTAATGGGCGAGTTCTGCTTCCATGGTTACTGGTCAATTGTTCCCATTAATGTTTTGTGTATCATATGGTTTGGTTTTGATGTCGTTTCATTGTTTTGTTTTGTTTTTTATTAACCTTTTATTGGGAATACAGAAAAAATACAGAAGTATAAAATTACAAATATTTTATTTTAATAACTGCTTTCATAAACAAATTGAAGGGATCCGCATCAGAAATTTGTTGTTGAGTTTTATGATAAAAAACAAATCTCAGCTCATATAACAGCCTCAGAATTCCAGTGTCAGTCGGACAATAGTGAACAACATGAACCCCAGAAAGAGTTGTTGTTGCCAAGGTAACAAACAAAAAGGATCCAAATAAACAATAAAAATAATGTTGCTGATTATACTGTACTGTATGCCCATGAAGACACACTGTGGGGAGAAAAAACTAATGTACAGTACCTCTATGGGTAACATGATGTACTGAAACATGTAAAGTTGTGTCCTTTTAAGAATAAAATCACAGTTTTAGACATGTAAGAAAACGTCTTCCCATTTATTTAATGCCATGTATTTATCCGTCACTTTATTTGTGCTCTGCGATCTGTCGTTTGCAGAGAGCCGGGTGAAAAATGTTCACTTACTTGTAACCCTCTTCACTTTTCTCTTGCTCGCCTCTCTAGCTTGTGAATTTGCTGCACAGGAAACTGGCAGATCGCGTTAACAGCCTCTCTGAACTGCAGTGAGCCACAGGAACTATTGAACAAACAGATAAACAAACCTGACTCCTCGAGGTAGAAGAATGACAAGGCAGAAGAGCTCAGACATCAGGTTTGCTTAAACATTCACTCATCTGTGCCTGAGTGAATGTCTGTGGCTCTTACACAGTATGTTCAGGTAGTTGATTCCCAGGTTGTACATGCAACAATTAAAGGTGTCTCATTCTAACAGCAATTCATTATTTCTCGTTCACTTTCAAGACAGGCAAAGATATTGTTTGGGTGTCCCTTAGGGGTCTAAGACAATATGTAATTGCAACATTTACTTTTTAATAAAGGCAAAAAATGCCCAGAAAAACACACAGTGCCTGTCACATAACCCTTACGTGTCTGAACAAACTTTCAGAAGACAGGATTCCGGGTCGATTTTCTGCCAGTTTTCTGTCAGCTGGTTGCAGACAGAAAATCTGCATTTGGGCAAAAGGATGGAGCCTCGATGGGGTGACAGCTAGGATGGATTCCCAACCACGCCAAGCAGCTGTCTGAGAGCCCCCAGGGGTGCCAAAAGCCTCGGATTCACTGTGTGTCAGTTGGTTTGTGGTAATCTAATTGTGGCTCCTTTCTTATTTGGGGGCTCTTATTTGTAGAAGATCTGTACAAAACTGTAGCTTTGTAACATTCTTTATTATTTCAGTTGATATTTTGTTGAAATTGTGTATATTCCCAAACAAATTTGCATTTAAGTAAATGACCACAAACAAACTGACACAAGGCCAGTACTGAGGCCAGTATTCCAGGACAGGAGTGCTGGTTGGTCTCTGGTGCTGCAGGCAAAAATATAATTAAGATGGAGTGTTTATTCTACTGTCTGACAGCGGTGGAGGAAGTATTCAGATCCTTTACTTAAGTAAACTAATCGATACTTCACTAGCTGTAAAAATACAAGTACGTATGTGCATTAATGAGTAAGCAGAATTTTACTGTTGTAGCTGGTGAAGGTGGAGCTAGTTTGTGCTGTGTAGTTTAATCTTTAACATTGCACCATATTTTATACACACAATTGTGTGTTTAGTGTGTAAAACCTTCATTTGTAAAGTATCTAACTAAAGCTGTCAAATAAATGCACAATATTTACCTCTGAATTATTGTCAAGCAGAAGTATAAAGTAGCATGAAATGGAAATACTCAAGTAAAGTGCAAGTACCTCAGATTTGTACATAAGTACAGTACTTGAGTAAACACTACACTACGAGGAAAAGGGTAATTAGCAGCCCTCATCTCATTTTTGTCTCAGGGGCCGCTTGCAGGTTAATCCAGCCACCGTGGCTGATAATGGATGGATGATGATGTTTGAAGAGCAGGCAGCTATCACCATGGCCAAACATTAATCAACATTAATTGGGGGGCAAAAATGTAAAGTCATCAAGTAAGCTGAAATTAGCTGCTGATCAACTTCTTGTGGGGAAAAAAATGTTATTGACTTTGTATTTCTAGAGATAAACTGAGGTATTTTCTCATTTACCGTAACACAGTTTTTGGACCGACAGCAGACAACTCACACAACTTGAAATTTACTATTTTAAACAGGGAAATGCAAACCACATCAATTCAGATAGATGGATAGATTTCAGATAGATTTCAGATAGATTCCAAAGTTCAAATTTAACTTTAAGCTTTGTGGCACAAAGAGAAATTATTTAAAAACCAAAACAAAAAGAAAGATCTTTTCTGCTCTATTCAGTACACAAAAAGAGCTGAAAGTTAGGGAGTGACAGACGGTGGAATGACTGAAAAGCCAATGCAAACAGTGTTTCATTCTCCTCAGTAAAGTGAAAGACAAATGCTACTTTAATTTATATTCAGCAGAATGTCACACCTCTAAAATTAAAGCTTCTTTTTAAGTTTGAAATAAAATGAGAAAATGGTTAAACACCTTTATCCCTCTGCTAATGTCAGATCCTGTCTGTGATGGGAAAAAAGGTTGTAAAATCAAAAGGGGTTTAGAAAAGTTTTATTGCCCACCTTGTGTTAACATCTGCAATTTATCCAGCCCATCAACCCTTAAGATAGACATCACATTTTATCTTCATTTGGGAGCTGTAACACAGCAGCGCTGCTCTGGGTCAAAAGCAGATGGTCATGGATTTATCTTTTAATTCATAACCAGGGGTTCTGAATGCAACATAAGTGGGTTTTTGGATTTCACCAATTCCCACATATCACTGCGGGCTTTCATTATTTTGACTTTAAAACGAGCCTGGAACAAGGTTTCATGTCAGCCAACAAAAAAAGACAAATAAAGAAGTGAATCCTGCTAAAAGTGTAAGGTATATCTGTGTTTGTGTGTGCGTGAAGCCTTTTGATTCGCTGACCTTCTTCAACCTTTTTTTTTTTTTTTTTCCACCAAGATGTTTGCACCACATCTCCTCTTCAAGGCATCACTGAAGAAATAGCAGGCTTGATGAAATCTTGACAAGACAGTCAGACGCTTCAGAGGCTGTCACACGTATGAGGGATTACGCCTCATTAGAGCAGCACTCAAAAGCAGCTCCCCCACATTTTTCCTCCACGGACTGAGTTTGATTAGTCTTTTTATCTAAACTGCGACATCTCCTCTCCATCTCTCTCTCTCTCTCTCTCTCTCTCTCTCTCTCTCTCTCTCTCTCTCTGTGTCTTCCAGGCAGCGCTCTTGTCCCCCCCCCACCAGCAGCTGACTGTCCCTCCTGAGCTGCAGGGAGCCATCAGGGATCCCCCGGGGACAACGGCTCATCCTTGAGGACTTTTCTCTACACATGGCACAGTGTCATGTAGGAGGCCCTCAAGCTACTTGTTATGAACGCTGACTGGAGGGTGAAGGGTGCAGATGGTGGCATGCTCTGTCCGGCTGCCCCTGTCAGCCTTGAGCCATAGTTGTCATCCCAAACTGAATATGGCACCATAAAAAATACATGTGCAAGGAGTGAAACCATATGTGTTGTTGTGATTTAATGGAAACTGTTGAATGAAAACACACCAGTAATTTAGACTGATGAATTAGAAAGTGGGACTGCAGCAAGAGAGATTCACAGTTTTTGCCCAAAATGTCATTCTGGTGTTGAATGCGGTCACTTATGAGCCCACAGAGGGGCAATTAAAATGGAAAAAGCCTGTCTCCTGAACAGCAGTGACTGAGAGACTGTGTGTAGTGTTAGGTTTGTCACATCTGTGCCATTTCTAAGCCGCTACAGACTCCACTGTTGTTCAGCACACTGTGATGCAACTGAACTCACCGACAATCAAACACCATAATCTATCCATGTGAGAGTTTGTTTGTTTTTTAATTTATTTATCAAAATAAAATCATTATTGTGTTTCTGTCACTGGCAGTAAGTTTTCAGATAAGCAGAACTCCAATAAGCAGACTCAGCTGCAACAATATTGAATTCGATATCAGCAAATCTTTATTTTAAGCTTCCTGTGTATCAGCCATAATAAACCTCAGCAAACCGCCAGGCAGAACCCAAATCCATGGGTTTTTAGAAGCTCACTAAATATCACATTATGAAATTTAAAAAATATTGGAAGAAATATTGGAATGAAGAGGGGTTTGTACTAAATGAAAACAACAAAACTATCCAGTAAAGCTGCAGTGTGAATATAAAAATAACCCCTAAACATTTAAATGTGTGATAAATGTATGTGGTTTTCTTGGTGATCAATTAGTTTGAACCAAAAGTAGCATCTGTATTTGTTTTTTGAAGAAACACAAGCGTTATGGTTTAGGCTATATATACTTTCCAAGGGGAAAGATGTACTTTTACAAAATTGTAGGTTACATTTAATTGCATAATAACAAAACTGTAGGGTTTACATTATACATATATGCTTATCTAATTCTCCTAGTTACTGTATATTATATTGATATTTAAATGATGATCTAATTTGAAAAGAAAACAGGCCAAATTAAGATCAGTTTCCTTGAGAATTAAATCTAAAAACAGTCTTCAAAAGGGACACGTTGTGGTTTTAACTGTGTTTGTAACAAGTGGCCAGAATGACCTTCTTTTTACATTAAAGCATCTTAAGAGTTTGCCCTAAAAAGAAAAAGACAAGCAAACTTGAATTGAGGAGTTTCCTAATAGTGCTGCTTATTCTTTCCTGTCCAAAATCAATTAGTTACCATACTTAATAATTAGGAGACTCAATCAATTGAAGCACTGCATGAAAAAAAAAGCCCAGCCCAGTTACAGTAAAGAAAGTATTTAGGGACTCTCCACCACTGCAGTGAAGCCTGTGTTTTTTCAGTTTGTGATCCCACGTTGTCAGACGGCTGTCAATCTCTGACGTCAGAGCAGCGTCATTAATTAGAGAGGAGAGGGTGCTGTCCGGGGTGCTGAATCCTGAGCCAGGTCTTTAGATGCAAAGCAGCCACGGTCGCAACAGGTGTGCGTGTGTTTGTGTGCGTGTGTGTGTTGTGGCGTTCAAAGACTCGGGACATGTGGATGGATTATACAAACCTATTAGAGAAATGTTCACGGGTTTACTGAAGATAGAGAATATTTAAGAAAAGTTCCGACACAAACTTTTTCTTCTTTCTGCTCGCTAACATGGATCTGCTCCCAGCCCAGGAGGCTGCTAAAATCTACCACACGAACTACGTGAGAAACTCCCGAGCCATCGGCGTCATGTGGGCCGTGTTCACCATCTGCTTCGTCATCATCACCGTGGTGGTCTTCATCCAGCCCTTCTGGATCGGGGACAGCGTCAACACCCCGCAGGCCGGGTACTTCGGCCTCTTCTACTACTGCATCGGCAACGCGCTCACCTCGGAGCTCATCTGCAAGGGCAGCGTGTTCGACTTCGGTTCCATCCCTTCACCGGCCTTCAGGACCGCCATGTTCTTCGTGGGGACCTCCATGCTGCTGATTGTCGGCACCATGGTCTGCTTCAGCTTGTTCTTCTTCTGCAACGCCGGGAACGTGTACAGGATCTGTGCATGGATGCAGCTGGCCTCAGGTGAGGAGGAGGAGGAAGAGGAGGAGTGTGGTTCTTCAGGAAGGTTTACTGCAGTACTGTATAAAGTACAATTTTCAAGTACTTGTACTTTACTCAGAACTTCCATTTTAGTACTTAACACTTCCACTCCACTACATCTCAGAGGTTAATATTATATGTTTTACTCCACTACATTTATTTGACAGTTACTGTTCAGATTAAGCTTTTACATAAAAATATGTGATCAATGTATAAAATATGATGCGTAGTTATTGATTAAAGTACCCAGCAGCATATAAAGTTGTTAAACTAGTTAAACCTCCACCAGCTACATTAAAATGCTGTTTACATGTTAGTGCATCAGTAATAATAATGTAATTATATAATAATATAACATAATGAGCATAATGAGTGCTTTCACTTTTGATACTTAAAGTACATTTTGCTAGCAATGCTTACTGTATGTACTTTTTGAATGCAGAACTTTAACTTGTAATGGAGTATTTTTACATGGGGATATTACTACTTCTACTTAAGTAAAGAAACTGATAACTTCTTCTTTAGGGTGAATAATCAGTAGCTAAAGACATCGTTTTGTATTATTTAATGAGTTATGTTTTGGTCACACTTTATTTTGTAGTCCAGAAGTGATACTAAACTAAACTGAGTGAAGAGAATAATGCCGATTATTTACTATGAGGCTGGATATCAATTGGCAGTACACCAATCCCTGCAATATCATCAGATCACTGATATTGAGGCATTGTGTGAAAAATACTGTGGTAGTTGATTTTGTAACTTATGTCACCGAAAAGTCTACTGGGTGTAATATGAAGGTTTGAAAAAAAACAAAAAAACAAAAAAGAAGTCTATTGCTATTCAGTTTATGAGTTATGGTTAAACTGGAGTCAGAGGTCAAAGGTCACATTCCACGGAGAAACACTAAGTAGGCAAGTGGCTCCACCACTTATAGTTATATAGTTTGACTTATAGTTGCTTTAGTATCAGCATCTAAGTATCCAAATAAAGACCAATTGTTTTTTCTTTTACATTTGGTCGTGAAAGCACACATTCCACAAAACCTTTCAGAGTTTGGCACCTGAACATCAGAACTGAAGCAGTGGGTCTGAAGGATGAGTGAGACCTGTGCCTCTCTTATGAACTGTACCGGCTGAATTGAGCGTGAGGTGATAAACTCATCCTGTCACGAGCCGCCTACTCACATCTCTGGTTTCAGGCGTGGTGCGGTGTTTGTGTTGGATGTGTTGTTCTTCACTGTGAAAGCCAATAGGGGATCCAGTTTCAGCCCAGACTCTGACACCTCTGAGGGTGGATTGGTTACATGTAACAAGATCAGGTGTTGCTGTGTTGTTAACTGATCTAAACTTGCACCTGAAACATACCAGATTCCAAGGAAACTAGCCATGTGATATAGGCCTTTATGGGTGTAAGAAGTACTCACTCAGATCCTTTACTTTAGTAAAAATACCAATACAACAATGTAAAAATACTACATTACAAGTAAAAGTCCATTCAAAATCCTACTTAAGTAAAAGTACAGAAGTATTATCAACAAATATACATAAAGTATCAAAAGTAATAGTACTCTGCAGTAAAATGTCCCCTGTGACTGATATATGATCATATATTATTTCATTTCTGCTACTGATGCAACAATGTGTAAGCAGCATTTTTCTCTTGTAGCTTGTTGAGGTGCAGCTAGTTTGAACTTTTCTTTTCTTCAGGTCAGGAAGCTTTGTCCAATGGTTTCCAATCTAGGGGTTGGGCCCCTCCAAGGGGTCACCAGATAAACCTGAGAGGTCATGAGATGTTTAATGGGAGACAAAAACAAATTTCTGTGACATAAATTTGTGTTATTTATTTATTTATTTATTTTTTTACTTTTCTCTAATCTTTAAATTAAGATACCTTCTTGGCCCATGAAAAGTTATTTAAGCAAAACCATCTGAGAAGTTTAGGGGAGAAAAGTGTTTTTTATTGAACTGCTAACAACTCAGAGACATCTGAGACATGACAAGGGGCCCCAACCAGACACTATGTTTTCATAAGGGGTCACAAGCCAAACGTTTGGCAACCAATGTAAAATTAAATCTGTAAAGTTACTAGTGACTACATCTTAAATGTAGTGGAGTAAAAAGTACAATATTTGCCCCTGAAATGAAGAGGAGTATAAAGTAACATAAAATGGAAATACTTGAGTACAAGTACCTCAAAAGTACAGTTCTTGAGTAAATCTACTTGGTTACTTTCCACCACTGTACATAACTTGGCACTTCCTTGAAATGCACATAGCTGCAAAATGCAGATTTTAATCTAGGTTTGTGAAGTAGCTACCCAGAGGAAACTTAACCAGATGAAGAGCCTTTAACATTCAAGAACTTTCATAACAGTGCATCATGCAAACAGCACCACTGAGCATCCTTTGCCACGCTGCACCATAAATGAATTAAGCCTTTGGCTTTATGGGGGTACATCACGCCTTATCTTGCACTGGGGGCTCAGAAGAACCTCCCTAATAATTATTTATCAAAGTAAAAGCACACAAGGGGTGATTATTGCAAAACATTTCAGTGTCCTTCTTCCCCCGTAGCTGCGTTGATGGTGATGGGCTGCATGATCTACCCGGACGGCTGGGACTCTCCGGAGGTGAAGAGGATGTGTGGCCAGTTGACGGATAAGTACTCCCTGGGGAACTGCACGGTCCGCTGGGCCTACATCCTGGCCATCATCAGCATCCTGGACGCCCTCCTCCTGGCATTTCTGTCCTTCACCCTCGGCAACCGGCAGGACAAACTGCTGCCGGATGACTTCGAGGTGGAGGGAGGAGGTAAGGGTTAATGCAAACAGGTGAAGGGTGTGGGTGTAGACCAAAGCAGGGACGTAACCGCTTGGTATTAGAAGTCTGAATGCTGGTTGTAGGCCTTTTTCACAGCAGACATTTTGACTTGTCGCAGTAGGAAAAGCACAGGCGTTACTAATAACATTAACAATGGCTCCGTTTTATTTAAGTGTGAATCTTAAATTTTACTCGCTTACACTTAAATTTACACTTGAATTTCATTCAGTGCTTAAACTTTAACTTCTTTCAGCACTTCCATTTTAACTGCTATTTTAACTTCTTTCAGTATTTGTATTTCGACTGCCACTTGAACTATGACTTCAACTGTTTCAGCATTTCAAATATGGCAAATGTTTCAACTGAGCACACGTACATTTTTTTACCTTTTGTCAAAGGTTTGAGAAGGATTAAACATTCTTGACCTTGGAAACAGCAGGTGACATAATAATCCCACCTCAAGGTCCATTTAGTGTCTGGGCTTCATATTATATAATCTTCATCAGCAAATGGAGTTTGCACAGTTGTCATGGAAATTGTAGTTTTCTATTTTTTTTTTTTCCTGAGCACTTAAGTCCTTTAAACTTTCCAAATTGGATTTCTTTTTAGATTTTCCTATTGTCTAATTATACTATACTATACGTATACTGGGAAAGAATATATCAGAAATATATTTTTTCCACTTATTTACTCGCTCATAGCTCAGGTGAAAATATTATTATTGATAGTTATCCTACAGTATTGTAATATGTTGTTTTTATTATCGTGCAGCCTGTTTTGCATGACCAGTTGGTAGTAGTGGAAGTTTTCTATACTGTTGCAGAATCATCATGATTTAAGAATGGGGCCAACTGACTATTTTGTATGGATTATTTTAATTCAGTGGTTTCTTTACATCATACACATAATTTCATCCATCCAGTTGCCTCGGAGGCTATAAATATGATGTCATGCTTTTTCCTTAAAGCTCAGAAGAAGGCAAACTCAAACTCAGCTCATGGAATTAAGTCTAAGCAGCATATCCATCATTTAAGTTATTAAACTAGTTTTCTCCCTATACTTTAAACTTTAGTTTGAGTGTCTACTAACCAGTATTATGGAGTTGGTTTAGTAGCCAGCAAAGGCCCACTGTCTGAAATCCATTACATAAAATGTATCTGAGTGTTTTTCCTCTTTTACAGAAAATAAATGATGAACACAGACCTCCAGGACCACAGTGTGATGCAGATGTACTTCGATGGCAATTAACAAGTATCCTGAAATGTCTCAATGTAGTTTAGATCAAACTGTTCACCTGACTTGCCTTTTTTTTTTAATGTTTTCTCCTATTTTCATACTTAAATATATCAGCCCTTTACTGCTTCACAGGATATTCAGTTTTAATTCTGTACTTCATGTCAAACGCGTAATAAACTCAGAGAAACAAGCTTGACACAGTCACTTTGTGTTGTATGAACATCTGTTTTATTGTATGGTGTGTTGTACAGTTTTGTAAATTGACAGCTCTCATAAAGTCTATTTCCTTGAATTTCACACTGGTGAAGATTTTGTTTATACCCAGGCCTCAACAGATACATAGGTTACTTTGATATGATCAATTTGGGACACCATTACATAACATCATATCTCACCATTTCTATGGTAAAAACAGTTGACATTATTGAACAGTTGGCCATACATACAACTGAGCTCGAACACATCTTCCATACCCTTTATTAAAACACAGCTACCCAGCTAAATAATTTTAGCTAAGATATAAGATTTGTTAAAAACTGTACATAACTGTAATATACATAAAGGCAAACTCTTTGGTACAGATATATACAGTTTATTTTCAACTTTTTTTCCTTTAAATTGGGCTTCTTAACATGTCGTCTTGTTGAAACCTTTAAAACACTATATTCCTGAATTGTAATAGGTGTATGAGAATACCAGCCTCCCATGAGAATGAAAGATCTCATTTATTATAATTAACTAACCACACTAAATACCAGGTGACAACGGATTTGTTATGGCTAAATAATATGACCTACGTTATCAGACAGTGGCTGTCTCAGTAAGAAACTAGAGAGTCTGTCTGGAGAAATGCTATTACCACAGTCAGTGTAAATGTCAGCCCAGTGTGCAACTTCCTAAGCCTACTTTACAAATACAAAATATATAACTAACGTGTAATATAAAGGTAAAATAATCCATTAAAAAAAAAAAAAAAAAAACACAACAACACAGCACTAATGAAAATGAACGAGAAAAGAAGCGATAGCGAGTCCTTTTTTAAGGGGACAAAAATGACCAATAAAGGCTACATATCCTTAATTTGTTTGGGTTTTAGTGCAGGAGTGTAACAAACAAGGATGAGTCACTAGCAGTACAATAACAGGTTTGCTTAGTTGGGTTGGTGAACGGAGCACAGCAGTTGGAGCCAACATGACCACAAAGTAATATAATCCACTGGATTCCTGACGTCATCACGCCAAGAGAAGAACCGACAAATACAAAGCAAACGTACACAGAAGCATTAGTTTGCGAACAAGGACATAAGAAATCCAAAACAACGAAACAAAAAGAGAAATAAATATTCATCTGATATGCCCAAACTGGAAAGTGATCTGTTGCAGTCTCTGGAGAACGTGAGAGGGAAGGGAGGTGCAATTGCTGGAGGTCTCCACTAGAGGGAGAGCCAGGGGTGGCGCAAGCACTCTGCAGCCGTGGCTCTCTTCTCTGGGATCAGCTCCAGCATGGGAATCAGGAAGTCGGTGAAGCACTCTGCTTCTTCGCGGGGCCACTCGTACTTGTCAATCAGCACCTCCAGCAGGCCCCACGGCTTCAGCTTGGTGATGTGTTTCAAATCACCTGCAGACAACCACAGTCAGTCAGACAGCGTTGTATCAGAGAGCACAACAATTTTGTGTAAATACACAACAGCAAAGTAGTTAAGTCTGTGAAAACATAATCAAATATATAGATATGACAACAATAAAAGTGAAAAACTTACTTTAAAATTTTTAACAGATGTGTGAAAATAGTTATAAGCGGCTCTAGGGCATGATCCTTACAGACAGAAAACCTTCTCTGATCTTGACACTGGTGCTTCCTTTTTTTTTACCTTTCTTGGTGAAAAAATCCTTGGAATATTTGCCGTTCATTATGAGTTTGCGTGGGACGCTCCCCAGCAGCTCAATGATCAGCGCTATATGGTCTACAACGGCAGACGATTGCAAGAGGAGAGGGGAAGACAGACAAGACAAACAACAGATTCGTCAGACAGTGTCCCAGTCACAGGCCCACTCTGGGTGTGTGTGTGGGGGGGAGGTTCTGAGGAAGCGAGGGGTCAGGCTGACAGCACACACACACACACACACACACACACACACACACACACACACACACACGGGCCAGATTGTTGCGGAGGTTGGGCTGCACAGACCTACAGTTAGAAATCAGGTTATCAAACATGGCCACCAGACATGACAAGAGCTGTAAGGTTCTTAAGCTTTTTCCAGCTCAGCGTCAAGAATCAGTAGATTCAGTTTTGCCATTGCAGTCAATCAGACAGTGGATGGGATAATTACAAAATTCCCATATTGCAGATGACAAATTCATACTACAACAGAAGTGGAGTATGAAGAGGATCAGTAAATACTCTTTCTGAGATCCGTAATCAGCCTTTTACTGTTCTTATACTTCAAGCTCGAAGCAAAAACTTTCAGTTGCTCACGTTAAGTTATAGTAGTGTTTTATTACATTTCACCGGCTACAACTAAAGGTATCAATTATACCTTAAACTCACTGATCTTTGGCATATGAATATATTTAAATCAAGAGTATTTATCATACACCTGTTGTTTATACCTGTTGAAGCCATTTATACAACAGCTTCAGCCTCATTTTCACAGAAACATTCTTGGGTGTAAACATAGAGGTCTTGACACTTTAAACGCTTCACTATATCAACACATTTTAGTGCACTAAAGCATTTCAACAAACAGGCAGGCATCTGGAGCAGTAAGGTTCTCAAGCTATTCCAGGCCAGGGATCTTTTATGGGTGAGATATTTTTTTTAAGGCTCTTCCAAAATTATCACATTGTTGTACACGATTATTAACACATGCACTTTTTGATGCCAGTTTATCTGCTGAAACTCCTATCTTATACACGTCAGGCCTGTGATTAAGAGAAACACTGCAACAAAGATCAGCATTTTCTCTGGTTGCTTTTTCTGCGATCTTATAATTCTATTAAATTAAAGTTAAATGCATTTTAAGAAATCTGCTGTGGCTGACCTTACACTCTTGACTCCCATGTGGAGGAAAAAAAGTCATGAGAATTTCCCCTACAGGGATCAATACAGTATCAAGAGTCCAGCCAAGTCCTCTGGCTACAACTAAGGAGGTACTGAATGTACCTCTGCCAGGAAGTCTTTGGCAGAACTACTGACACTTGAATCAATGTCTGATGGCACTGTTCAAAGTAACATTCATTTATTGGTCTGTATTCATCATTTTGCCCACTGGCCTGCACACACACACACACACACACACCAACAACTTTGGTAGATCTGAATGTGCTGACAAGAACCGCCCCCCTTCATCTCCCCCATCCACCGTTCCCAGAGCGGGCCACAGACAGAGGGGTAGCATACCTCTCTTGGTGAAGTATTCCTGTGAGTATTTCCCACTCAGAGCATAGTGACGAGGGATTTTACCGAGCAACTCAATCATGAGAGCAAGATGGTCTGGAAATGAGGCACATCAGAGGAGGAGAGGGAGGACAGAGAGTCAGAGGGTAACAGTTTGGAGATAGGAGGAGAAATGAGGGAATGAGGGAGGGGATAGGAGAGAGATGGCAAACAGTCATGTGGTACAATGGATTAGGAACAATGGATGATGACAGCCTCGTATGACAAGAAGCACTTTATGGGATGCCTGTATTATTTTTTGACATCAAAGGCTATTACAAACATTTGAACACATGTGGGCCATTCACTTTCTTATAGGAAAACAAACCATGAAGACTGAATCAGATTGAAAATCACAGCCATCAAAGCCATATGCACTAAAGCCTGTACAGCAGATTCTGATACAGGATGAGGGATTAGTAAGTAAGTCACACAACAGAGAAAGCTGTGGAAGAATATTAAGCAATGGCCTCATGAGTTCATGTACTGTAGGTGAAAAAGCAGATTCACAGCTGCAGGGCATGCGCCAATAAACTTAAGGTTGAATCTCAGCACATACCTGACATGCTGCAGCAGAATCAAGTCAGTACAGAAACCTCAAGCTAACGCAGCAAGCAAATATGAACGTCAAGAAAGCATATGGAGGAGAATTCGGAAACGTGGACAGTGAGTGAGTGAGGAGATGAAGAAAAGATGAGCAAGGAAGTGAGAGATGGCCCCGTCTCCAGTGCGGCAAAAATATGGTTTGAGGTGTTAGAGAGGAAATAAACACAGGAACGTTGGTATTCATCATCATCACATGATTCACATCTACATTTCCTCTAAATTTGAAATCCCTGTAATGGGAGTACCTCATTTAAGTGTTAACACTGAACAATTAAGCAAAGGGCACTGCAACTTATTGTGCAAACTGCACAATAATTTGGAGTGAAGGTCACAACTGGCCATGCTTACTGTGAAACTCTGTGTGGATGTTTTCATTAATTCGTAATGGCAATAAAACACCAATGAGGACCAATTTAACAAGAGAAACATCATGAAGCTTTTCACAGTAGCAATTACCAGTGAAGCATACATTTCAAAAATATGTCTAAATATAGCACTTAGGATTAATGCTGTGCAGTTATAACTGAATACAACAGAGAATGGACAGGAAGAGGAAGTCCCAGCAATACCTTCATCCCTGGAATAATCTTCCCCAGAATGTGGTTCAAACAAGTAGTCCCCTGTGGCAAGCTCAAAGGCCTGAGGAGACAACACAAATCATCATAAACACAGGAAAAGACTGTATACGAAGGGAAATATTTACTCCCTCCCACCACTTGCTGCACTCTCATAACCCTACTGAGGCCTTTTCAAACTACACTATTTTTTTTTCTCCTCAGGTTTTGACACAGTGCGATAGTTGATTGTCAGTGCAATTTCTCACCATGCAGGCTGTGCTCCAAATATCGGCCGGCGTGCTGTATCCAGAACCAATGAGTACCTCTAAGGACCGGTACTGCCGTGTCTGGATGTCTTCTGTAAAGTGCTTGTGCTGAGAGTGAGAGAGAGAGATGGAGGAGATGAAACAAATCCTAAACAAACAAGATTCTATAACGTGTAAGTAAGAATGATGGGAGAAATATATTCAAGAATTAGAAGTGTGTGGACTCTGCAGAAGCCTAGAGGACTAGGAGAGCTGTATCTACCATCCCATCTCAAAATCTAGATCAATACCACAAATTAAACAAAGAGCTGGTGGATTAAAGTATTTCTATTTCGGTAGCTAGATGACACTGGATATGTCCCTAGCTGGAAGGCGTCATCACTAATCAGGCAATCCCTCAGGTCATTAGTAGGCTACTCACCACCCAGCAGGCATTTCCCAAGTCTGCAATCTTGACCTTGATCTGGTCTGCATTGAGTGGCTCAAGGGGGTTAACTAGCAGGGATCCTGCTGTTAGCTTGCCTATATCAGAGCAGAGAGAGAGACAGAGAAAGAGAGATAAAGATGGACTAAACATCTAATAAAAGAAGAGCCTAACGATCAATATTTCAAAGGTTTCAAGTTCACATGGCTGAGCCTTTATTAAACTTCCAAAGCAACCCAGCCACAGCAAACAGCTACCCTAAAGATCCTCTTTGCAGTTAGCAGATGTACTGATTTTGGCTGACTGACCGTTTCTCAGCCTTTCCTGCGTTGTATATTGACAGTCAGGCCCGTCCTCTTCTTCCTCCTGCAAAATGCTTCGCTCCAGCTCTCCCTCCTCCAATTCAGCAGGAAGGCGTCTCTCAGCTACTCCACTGCTGTGAGCACCCCTGCATTCAGTCTCAGTGTCCAGCTCCTTGAGATCTGCAGAGTCCACAACACCGTTGCAGCTGGGGTGGACAGGCGACTCCTGCTCCTCCTGACTGGCACCTTTCTCTGGGGGCTCCGCGTTGCCGTTGTGTTGGTCTTCTTCCCTCCACTGGGACTGCCTCTGGTCCACCTCCACGTGGCCATTACAGTTCACCTCTGACAGCCCTTCTGGTCCCACCCTTGTGAGATCTGCATTCACACTGCTCTCTGAAAGCATCAGGAAAAGACAGATGTCAGTTCTTTTCAAATGACTCATACCAGGGATTTTATTACTGTCTTACAACCATGAAAGAACTTTAGCCAGCGACAATAAAAATATAAGAAGCATTACTCCTGTGATGTTGGCTTCTTACCCTCTGTTTCCTCATTTCCTAGCTCCAGAAGAGACACCTGTCTGAGAGGAGAGCAGGCCCGTCCCTTTGGAGACTGTGGGTCCTCGTCTTCATCCTCTTCCTCCTCTCGTGTCTCTGTGGTCTTTTCCATCTCCTCCAGGTCCATGATGCACTTTTCCAGCAGCTCCGCCTGACGCTTCTGCTTCTTTTTTAACTTCTTCTTCTTGTTCTTGGACATTTTTACTGTCTGCCAGGGATGAACATAAGAAATAAAATAGCTCTCATGGATAGTTGCTTTAAATGTGGGGTTATACTGAAAATGTGGGAGGCTGATGCAAAAAGTAAATAATAAAAGGTTTTACCTGTTTTGGAGCAGGCGCTGTGCTTACTGAAAAGAGAATATCAGATGAGTACAAACTGTTACCAAACTGTGCACGTGAATGCACATGCGAATGTGTGTGTGTTTGTGTGTGTGTCTCATACTTGCTGAACCAGAGGGGGGAGGAGCCCCAGCCCTCTGCCACTCTGTGGCTTCAGCTGCAAGCTTCCGGACATAAGGCTCATCGACACTCATCAGGATATTCTCCGGCTTGATGTCTGTGTGGATGATCTCACACTTTGTGTGCAGGTAGTCCAGGCCTTGGAGTACCTGGAAAATGAATAAATGGAGACTGATCGCCTGATTGTAAAAGTTTAACTGTATATTTGAACTGAAATAAACACTTTTTAATATTTCAATATCCTTTTCTCCAGGCCTCATTTGGTTTTTCCACACGGTTCAAATATATAGAATAAAAGGCTGATACACATGCGCCTCATAGGAACATAAATCTTGGCAATAAGCAAACTAAAATACAAAAAAAATGTAATTTGCTATTTTTGGTAAAGATATCCGATCAATTATCCAAGCGTAAATAAAGAGTAATACTTGCCAGTGTATATATAATTTATCGCAGTGGAGTCTTTTGCAATATATTGCTGGATCAGCTATTCGTTCCATCATGACAAAGGCCCCCCTAGTTGCAAAAATGCAAACACCACTATTTTTCTCACTCCATCTGTCGTGTCAAGAGGCATGTTTTACTTGCTTACTGTTTATATGCTCAATTATCACAAAATGCTCCACCCTGACTGGTTTTCCACCTGTCAAACAGCCTGGAGGCTACCATGCTACAACTGAACCTTCATCACGAGTCACCAGCATACAAAATGCGTAACACTGTGGCTCTTGCGTTACCTGTCTTACGATGCTCTTCACACACGGCAGGGGCAGCCCTTGGTAATTTGACTTAATTATCCACTTTAATAAGTGATGCCCCAACACCTCAAACACCATGCAGACATCTGAAGATCACAGCAGTTAAGATAATAACAAAGCAATACAAGTAAAGCCAAACTGAAAACCCTTTAGAAAAAAACAATGTACTAAAACAATGAGGCCCTGTGGTCATTCACCTACATGAGAAGTAGCATTATTTACACTGAAAAGAGGGCAGGTCAAAGGAGTGCAAACACTACAGTGTTGTTAGGGAGTCTCATATTACAGCTCCAGCAATCCGTGTGGCATTCAGGGGGTCTTACTAAGCCAACGTTTGTGATAGGTGGAGGTCTGTTTGGGACACACATGGTTCCCTTTAGTACACCCATCACCTGTTGTTTACTTCACTTTACTCAAGCTAAATTTGACACCAGGGGGAAAGATTGATCCTTTCCTTGACAAAGTATTTTTCTAAGAATTAAAAGCTTTAGTCTTCCCAGTAGGAAGCAATTAAACAGATCAAACCTGAGTCATAAAAAAAAGGCAAAGAAGCTTTATTTGCAATATTTGGCTGTAAAGGATACGAGTTCCATTAACACCAGAGATCTTGAAGTCGTCTAGCAGCTGGACCACCATCTCCCGGTTGGGATCATTGGGGTCTGAGTTTCTTACCTGGGGACAAAGAAAAGATACAACGCAACCACAACAATCAGGATTAACACTTACTAATGTTAGACTGGACCAATAGAGGATTGGCATACGTGTCTCTTTATCTGGAGTCATGTAATACTGCTTGAACACACATGCCTAACATGCTGAATGTAACACAGTACTGTATGTGAAACATTATGTAAAGTCTGTCATGGCTTGCACTGTAAGCAAGGTCCTGTTGTCCTTGTTCTATATGTGTTATCATGAACTGTGACTGATGTGTCTGCACTGATGTCATCACTGTACTTCCTGATTTATCTGCACTGATGTCATCACTGTACTTCCTGATTTATCTGCACTGATGTCATCACTGTACTTCCTGATTTATGTGATTCCAACTCACAAACCCTACTGGTGTGCAAATAACTCAGCTACTTACAGATCTGAGGAGTTTGATCTCATCCACTGCCGTCTCCGTGTAGTGCTCCGCACTCTTCACCACCTTCATTGCAACAAACCTCTTCACCCTGCAACCACAGAGCAAGTAACGTTCACTAACAGGAAGCACCGTACAAGGTCCTACCACAACAGTCTCACAGTCAGCTGCTACTGAATCTGCATCCAACTTCAGGACTCAAAAACAAAACAGTGCAGTAAGAATGTGCAGTAAAGATTTTCTCGTACTGGATGTCCCAGGCGAGCCACACGGTGGAGAAGTGTCCCCAGCCCAGTTTCCGGATGACATGGTATTTTCCGTTGTAAAGGTCTCCTACTTTCACATGGTGGTAGCCACCTAGATGAGAAGAAAATGCATGTTGACTAAACAGATCAACAACTAATGTACAAATAGTCAGTCAGTGCATGTAATAATTGATTACAACCTAACCAAGGCAATACTCTGATTATTGTAACCATCATATAAACAGCTTGAATGGGTTATCTTAGTAAAATAAACTAATTTATTAGGGAAGTTTATTTACTGCAAACCATACAAACGCTTTAATCAAGTGTTTCAATCTGGTTATTCACAATAACTGGGTTATAGTGTGCATGTAAACATACTAAGTAAGATGGAACTCACCTTTGCAGTAGTCATTGGGGTCCTCCTGCTCCTCATCATCTGAGCCGAGAATCTCCTCAGGTTCCTCGGGTTCCTGAGGTGAGGCTTCTAGCTGGGGCTGCTGTCGACTTCTGGGATTGGCTGGCTGCCTGATGCACAAACACACGCACACCAACCATCAAAGTCTTCATTAGGAACAAAGTGCCTGACATGTTTCGTGCCGAGGGGCCTTTGAGTATTAACTTTCACAGCAACTCTTACCAACAACCAGTCTTAATAATTGAAATGCATTCCTGTTTGGCAAATGTTTCACAAGGGTAACAGACAATTTCTACCTCTTCTGCAGAGTTGGTGAACAGTTAACCTTCATTAGCCTCCACCCCACAAATTTAACCACACCCAAATGCTTAATGCATTACAGGTAACTGTTGCCAAGACAAAACAAAAGAGCAGAAGTTGGCATTATTCTCACAGGACTGCTGTACTGGCCACAGTGGCCAGACACCAGACCTTTAAACCTGTGGCAGGTTGTTAATTTGAATCACGCCACCTGGGAATTAAGTTGTGAGCTTTGGTGAAACTGCTAACATGTGTCTTGGTTTGGCCTTGATGTCACCATAAGAAAGTGTATCTGTCCTGGTCTAACCAATTGAATTTAAGCTAAACTTTTAATTTAATGTTAAACACCATTCAGTATGTTCTATAATTTGAATGAGTTTGAACTACATTAGCTCAGACAAACAGTGGGAATGTCCAGAGCTAACCTACAAATTTGTTGTTAAAAATCAACCATTTTTAATTGAGCTGTATCTGCTATAAACAAAAAAAACCCTCAAACAAATGACAGAGACTGCAAGTGAGCGATGCAAGCGAATACACCTGGAGTTGTAAAAACATTTTTCAGGTGGACCACGCCTTTAAAGTGCTGCTGATGATTGAAAACTGCATTTAAACTTCTATATTTTGTTCATGCTGGCAATGAAGAGAGGCTGTCGAAACTGTGTCAAAACCTTCCTGCCACAACAGATCCACACTGACAAGCCTCCTTCTACAGATATCACACTTAAAGACGCAATACAAAATATAGGAAACACGAGATCTGTGCTGCAGGCTATATTTTCTTAATGCACAGCTATTCAGCTGTCAACATATGTCTGAATAAGAATGGCTTGCAGCTGCATTGAAGGAGAAAGAAAATATATGCATCCTCATTAAGAAAGATTAGGGTGTAAGCCTGTGTGTCACTGGTCTCACTGGTTGCTATTACAAAGCTCAATTATTTTGTCATTATGTCAGGTTGTCAGATGGAAGAGACAAAGTACATCTAGAGCAAGTCACAGAAGGTTGAGCAAAAATGAATATGTTAAGAAAAGAGTATTAAGAATATGGCCCAAGGTCTTGTCGACAACTACAGATAAAAAAATGCAGTCAAATATTAATATTGAATGCACTACAAGTCTAGAAAAAAAACTGACAGGTAAGTATCCAAACACAATTAATGTTTGGCTTTTAGCACACTAAGAAAGGCAATGTATGAAAATCTGGGCATATTAAAAATTTGGATCTTTTAAATCTGTAGGTGTTTTGATCATAATTGCAGCTAAAAATCTATCAAAGCAGGCATCACTGAACAGCAGGAAGGCCTAGCCTAGGGTAGGTGTACATTTGAATATATAATGCCCTTCATAAGGGGATATTTTTGCTTTATAAAAGGGGGATGTACCACAAATGTTTAATGATATTAATCCCTCATTTGAGGTTTCATTAATTTAGTCACACAAATCTTTAAATGTGATATTAAAATATAACGGTTCCGGCGTTTCAGCCAAGCACAATAGGGAATTTTTGACAGCCAATGTGTAGGATTGAAAATGGATCAGGCTTTACAGCTCAGAAGGACATCTCTAATCACAAAACAACATATTCAGTCATTTATATAATAACAAAAATCTCATGTGAGCACTCTCTGTGTTTATAGTATGTGCAACACCCTATAATCTGTGTTTGCCAACAGATCAGTTGCTAATATTAACTTGAAAGCCAAACAGCCTGATGTTACTTCCTCCACAGAGGAGATTAAGGCTGCTCATCACCATGGAAGCCAAGAGAGCCGAGATCACATTCAAATAAATGCCTGAACTGGTCTGTGGTGTCTCACAAATGGGCTGCTTGTTTTCCAATAATCTGCAACCTACTTATTCATGCCTGACACGGTTATTTGTAGCAGAGAGGTTTTACCGCACCATGTTTGTGCACCAATGACAAGAACAAACAGCTGCAATTATTTGCCGAATTATCTTAACTGAATTTTGACTTTCTAATGACGTTTTTACCATGTGAAATGCATTCGCTACTCTTGCATCACTGCAATTCTTGTAATTAATAACACTTTTGTAGGAAGCAATCAGAATTGGTACTTATAATTCATCTTCTCAATGCTCATACTCAGTCACGGCTCTTCATTGACTATCGAAGAATGAAGACAGGGATGAACCACAGGAATATCATTACTGAAATGCGGAGCCAGACACAACTCCAATTAGAGATCTTTTTATGAAAAGAAAACATGGGCTGCTCTAATTTTGGGTCTGTGTTTTTATTTTTTGCTGGTGCTCTTCACTTTGGGTGTGAAGGCAGCTGTGTGTCCAGTACTCAAGTTGTTCTGATGTACGTTTTCCCTGAGAGGCTTACATTAAACTGATACTTATCCTGACAACTGATTCAGAGCCATAGTTCCTCCACTCCGCTATGTCCTTAACATGACTGAGAGTGTTACTGCTCTTCTATACATATGGTGCTAAGCATGCAAGGATGACTGTGGCATGCAACGGTACTGTTTTAAGTTATATTTAGTTCCTTAGGATCATAGGAATCTTATGTCTAATATACATGCCAGTTTCAGCCATGACGATAACACTGTCAGGAGATGAGTATCTGCAATAGTGCTGTTTTCAGTTAAACACCATGCTTCGGTGGGCTGATGTGGGCTTCTTCATTCTCTGGTTTTAAATATAGCACAGGCTGTTATGCAACACTCTGTCGAAGGATGCCACTGATGGCATGATTAGTAGATTGTTAGGTACACCAAAACAATCGGTATTGGAGACCAAGGCTTGAGTGGTCTATTTTGAGCAATAAATGTTGCATTATCTTAATGCAATCATTCTTAAACTATTTTGATAGCAGGGCATAGCCTGTGGGTCATTTATTACTGGCACAGCATACTGCACATTCTATATAGATAGCTTACAACTTATATCTTACTAAAATAACTGTGCAAATGAATTATGGTACTGCCCTTACTTGAAACTCCATGCAAAAATGGAAAGCTATGGATACCAACCCAATCTAATGATTCGTTCTTGTATATACACGGTGTATAGAAGAATGACAATAAACAAATACTTGACTTGACTTTTGAGATATGTTAGTCTTTCACTTCTTTATCTTTGGATCATGCACAGACCAAAATAAAGTATGAGTGCAAGCATGCAGTCAAGGACACAGTTTCACATCTAAAAGTCTGGACCATGTACAGACAGCACGTGTGTCAAACTGCTGAGTACAAATGACAAAAGGCATGCTTCAGGGTGTCATGTACAACATGACGAGACGACGAGCTTTAACTGTGGCAAAAACTCACTTTTTGATGGTCTTCTTTGCTTTCGCCCTCTTCTTCCTCGCCTGGAGTGCTAGAACTGTCAAGACACCATGACCAATTATTTTGCCATCGTCTGGCTGCCGTTTGTTTGTCTAGCTGACACTCAAGACAAAAAAAGGATGACATTGTCTGAGGCAAGGGATACAACTACCTCATACTACAGCTCAGGAACTCGGTCATTTTGCACTGTATCATGTCATATTTGCAACTACCAATATCTAGATCACAACTGTAATGCATCTGTCGGTCTGCCAGTCAGCCGGTTTGATATTGGAAGCCATCTAACGTTAAGTTACATCACTAAGCTACCCATCTAGGTAACCGTTCATCTAAAAGACTGTAACGATAGTGTGACATGAAGTAATTTCACACACTCGGGTGGCTAGCTTGTCGACGGCTGGTTAATGTTGTCGGTGTTTTAGGTTGTGTGTACAATGTAAAGAGCTAGAAAGTTATACGTAGCTAGATAATCCTGACATGTCCCATTGAAGCTAAAGCTAATGTCTAGAGAGCTAACGTAGCTCGCTCCAGCTCAACAGTGCGTGACAGACCCGTTCAATTAAACCACCATCTCAATGTATGCAGCTCGGCTAAACTTTACATTTGTGACTGCGGAGGAACACCAACTGCAGTGTCAACACACACACGGGCTAACATTACTCATACAGTGTACGGCGTGTCGGTGTAAAGATTTACCTTTTCTCTCCATGTTGGCTGGATTCGTAGCCTAGCCGTTAGCTACACCACCAGTGATCGAATGTTCCACGCATGCGCACTGGTTCGTTTTGCTCAAGGGAAGCTTCCCCTGTGATGTCTCCACCTGGGCATCAAACCATTTTTTATATGATTTTGACTACAATGAAGCTGCAGGGCAGAGGCAGTGAACAGCCTTATAACGAAGTATTTATGTGGTAGTACTGATATAATTTCCAATTCATTTTTTAACCTTTTATTTACTTTTATTGTATGACAATGGCTACAACATGTTGACTTAAAGTGTGTCCAATGAGTAAAACTGGCAGGTACAGGTGAGGTGATTCAATAGTTTGTGCCCATATAACACAAATGAACAACTAGATGAAATAATTCTGGGAGTAGGTATCTGTGGACTGTGTTACATTTTAGTACTTACAATAATAAAGTAATACATTAAGTTTGTATCACAAACAGGCTGTCAGATGGTTATACAAGTCCACTTAAGAGACAGAAATTGACAGTGATCTGCACAGACATGGGGGTATGCATGGGCCAATTCTCTATAAGCCCCCACCCACAACATCACCAGCATTATGTCATAGCATTGGCAGGGTCATACTTGGTCCCATACTACAGCCCAACTGATACTGGATTCTTGAGGCAGATATCAATAAATATTTGAAAGTTAAACATTTGCCAATTTTTCTGACATGTAGCATTATGCATAAACATTTCTGGCAAGGATCCCTTAAAAAGTTGTGACCTAAATATGTACTGAGAGGGACATTTCACAGTTAAAAAACACACTTGTCACAAACTGTAATGGGGATACCATTTTTAAACTACCATTAAAACATAACTTTACTTTCCACTGTAATTTCTTGTTACTTTTTTGGCCAACATATGTGTCAAAACAACATTATCTGTTTTAAGTTAATATCACCTGATGTCAGGGCTCTGGTCCATAAACCAGGGCAGGGTATAATTTTAGCATTATTTTGTCAGCATCTTGTGTTACAAAATTGTGGATTAATGGGCATTTGACAGTCAATTGACAATGTGGCACTTAAGTGAAATACTGTGGATAAAGACATTGATTTTCCATTTGAAAAAAAAGTACTGCTGAACCACAGAAGAAAATGTAGCAGTCACCTCCTCCTCCTATAATTTTATTTAGTAGTTTTTCTGTTTATCACTGATTTGCTCAAGAACACTTAAGCTGGGCAGATACAGCACATGTCATCATTGTGAGTGCTTGAGAGAAAGTCAAAATATGCATTAAGTAAATGGTGTAACACATCATGAATTTTCAAAAGACAAAATAAATCAAGTGAAATCACTGAGGATTGGCACTGCTGATAAAAATCTGTTTGGATGTTAGGAAATAAAACATGCCGTAGTGGAAATTGGAAAAAAAAAAAACAGGTCTCTTAAAAATAAGTCTTTATTTTGTTAAACAAAGGACTGAAGATAGTAGTTACTCTGCTGGACTGAAAATAGTTTAAGGGATCTTTCGATTGTTGTTTATAAATACCACCTCCACAAAGTATAAATACATCTGAAATCCCTCTTTTACACATTTAAGCAGTATTTCTATTAGAGGTTTTAGCATGACACTTAAAATTCCTGTAAACCAAGAACACACTCTCAAACGCACACGAAGTCTTTAACTGATGTACATACTAAAAGTGATTGCTTCATAACATAACCACAATAAGTCAAAGATTTAAAAAAAAATATATATGGCACAGATATTTACATATTTTTGAGCAGAGTGTGTACCCATGAATTGTTTTTTCCTATTTAGGTGCCTTGTTGAATAGTGCTGTCCTTAAACAGCAGAGGCTCAGATTTTTTCTGTGTAGCCAAAATATGAAGTGTCTCACTGAGCATCTAGACTATCAAAATGAACATTAAAATGTGTGAAATGCAGTTGGAGAGCACTAAAGGTCAGTGACTACACAGAACAGGCACATTCTCAAATTATCAAATACCTAAAAACATAAAATCTACTGTCACAGATATGAAACCCTTCAAAGTTGTCTTTTAAAATATAGGAACAATCATGGCGATAACTGAATTCATGTGACCCAGTTCTATACGTGACAGCTTGGCAGGGTGAGTGGTAGACTAGCATAATCCCTTTTCAATTGATAGACACAAAAGCTTATTCATAAGTTACTCAATAGAAAATTTAAAACACAAAATAGCACAGCTGTAGGTCCAGGTGTTTCAGCATTTCAGTGTCACAGTGATGAAAGTCTAAATTTAAAAAAAATCTGAATATAAAATGATTTCAGCAATTGGCAAGAAGTGACATTTCCCAGCAACAGACCATCAACATTAGTGGTTCATAAATAAGAATAATGATAACTGGTCAAGCTCTTCCCTGTGCTGGTAATGATCTCCTTACAAGAGCTAATCGTGGACATTGTTTTCTCGGTTAATAAACACTGACAAAGGTTGGCAGGCACTCTGATACAAGTGTTTTAGAGTTTCTTTAACACTAATGCACATGTTCGAGGTTGTTACAAATTGTCAGAGGCTGGGGTCGAAGTGGGTAGCACGTCTCATTACTCCATGTCATCAAAGATGGGTGGCTCAAAACTACACACCTCCTCGTAGGTTAATCCTGCAAGAAACGAGAAAATGTTCAAACACATATCAGGGTTTCTATACTGTCAGTACGGTAAATATCAATACCTTTTTCTTTACAGATGAACGGGCACATGAATAGATTTCTTCTGATTTTTTTGTAGTATTAAGAGTTTCTGTGCAGAATAATGACGTACGTTTCCACTCTTCAATCTCTAGCTCGCGGCTCTCAAAGCTCTGGTCGTACGGCTCGGCCTCGGGCTCGTCGTCTGGGTCGTGGTACTGAGCGAAGTAGGGGTGAGCCAGAGCCTCGGCTGCTGTTATCCGCTTGTCTGTGTCCAGAACCAGCATTTTCTCCAAAAGGTCCACAGCTTAAAAACATGTCAACATGTGAATGAGCCAAATCTCAAACTATGGTCTATGATTCATTAAAAATCCTAGTGTCCTGTCATGTAGAGGTTTGGCCAAAGTTTCAATTTTGAACCAATATTACTCACAAAGAAAAGCCAAATCTATTAACAGGGTTCATACAGCTTTTTAAGAGTAAAATTCAAGCACTTTCAAGGTACCTAAACCAAAAATGTCCAGATTCTCAAAGCCCTTAATTGTTACTATAAATGCCAGGAGACAACAAACAAATATGACGACAGGATCGTTTCATTTCAAATATTAAAAGATTTTTGGTTTACATGAGTGATTGTGTAGCTGAAACACCAGATTATGTTGAAAATCAAGCATTTTTCAAGGCGTATATTCAAATAAAGAATATCCCCAACCTTGAAAACATAATGGTTGAAATTAAGCACTTTCCAAACTTTCAAGACGTTGTATGAACCCTGTATTAAGGGGAATTTAAAACAATTATTAATTGCAGTTAGCAGTTGCATCATAACACAATACAACCGGTGTTGAGAACATCCTGTTTTTCCTGGTATTACCTTGTGGGTTGGCACCTATGAACACGTCAGCAAAGTTCCTCTTGGGCATGTGTGGCAAGGAGCTGATGTAGTTCCGAGCCTGGGAAAATACATACAGTAACTCAAATGTCAGCTCCCACTAGCAGCAACATGTCGCCCACATTTATTACATTTCTATCTACAGATGTGACTACACTGTATCGCATAACCCTGAATATATATAAATACTACAAAGAGTATATAAGTTGGTGTTAAAGCTCAAGCCCTCTGCAGTATACTTAAGGCTCATTGTTTTGGTTTTGTACAGATTTTCACTGAAAAATAATTATATTCACCCGTATTTTTATGTCCCCACGCACCCAAAGGTTGTTGTGTTTCCTCATGCATGACGACAGTTTACAGTAAACAAGTTCCTCCTGTGACGAGGAGCAGTCCTTTTTACAATGACGTAAGAAAAAGAACTCCAAGTGTTAAAAAGAGATTAGCGAGACACTTGAAGTTTCAGGTAAGTTTTTAGATCTGATTGCCTGTTACCAAGGGGTTTTTTGACTGCCTGAAGTGAGACGCAAGCAGTCAAAAACAGATAAACAGCTGCTGTTGATAGATATGTGTAGCTTGCGGCAAACACGTGATTGACAGCCCTGATGTGTTGCCTGGTAACAGCAAGATGTCTTGGTGTGTGGTCAAAATCAGAGCTGCAGGAGGAAAAACATTGCGGTGCGGCTCTCTTTTTAAGACATCCGTGTTGACGCGGCAAATACTATTTTTAATACTGAATTTTCATCATGATTTTTGAGTTCTATTTGAATACAATTTTGAAAAACAAAACTACATAACTTCCCAAAAAGATTCTTGAAAATTAAAGAACAAAAACAATGAGCCCCAAGTATCCTGTAAAAAGAAAAGACCCAGCTGTCCTCGTCTCCTGTGTGAGTGAAGACTCAACACCAATAACAGAAAGATGATTTATTTATTTTATTTTATTTTACCTCTCAGTGTTATCAGAAAAGTTTAGGCTGCATACTGGGAATTATTCTATCATTTGGAATGAAAAATAACATGTAAATTACACAAAACCTTGTTGAGAGAAGCAAGACGGCAAGATTCAAGAAATGTGCACCAAAAACCACAGAACGAAGCACACAGAAAATATTGTTAGTAACTACTGTATCGCCTAGCTATTGCACACAGTGTGCATGTTTAAAAAGAGACATTTTAATACAGAAATGCATTTATCGCATGAGTTCGGAGCCACTTCTGGCAATGATTGTTACAATCACATGCAGCAAGCGTGTCAAGACACCACACAATTACTATGATTAAACTAACTAAAAATCTTAAATCCCTGGTAGCGGTCCCTAGAGGCCGTGCTGCTCCTTACACCACACTGAGTGCCACCCTTAGAGCCCAGAGCTCTCATTAGTGTGGCCATTAACACCTTCATTGCCTTATCACTTAAGACAATTAGAGTTAAATAAAGATTAATCTTGGCATCAAATGTTACTGCTGTTATTCTTCTATATATGGATATGTTAGTATGGAAAACTGTCGTAGCGTTTTGGGGTATGACTCAGGATAAATAGAGGATACTAAGCCAAGAGCTGCGTTGCTTTAAAAGCGAAGAAAAAGTGAGTTACAGCAGGACTGACTGTCCTCCTGCCCCGGTCTGCTGTGTGGTCTAAAGAAAGCAACTGTGGATCCTGCTCACCTCATGGCTGGGCATCCTGCTTATTAGAGATGCTGGGGGTGTTCCTGTCAGACGCATTATCTGCTGAAGCTGGTTTATATCTATGAAGCTTGTGTCAAGGGGAGTATAGCGACAGAGCGGAGTTGGTTAGGAAGCTGCTTCTCAATCTAACATGGAGTGGCTTAACTCTGGATGCACTACGATGTTATGTTTAAAAGCAAAACTTCAAGCTTTGAAGCAAAATGTGACAAAAAAGTTAAGAGGAGGGATCGACAGATTTGGAGGAAAGACACACACACACATACACACAATACTTTGCATTACAGTCAAATCAGTGAAAGCCAGAGTTCAATCACCTGTGCCCTAGTCATATCACAGCAAAAGGAAATTAATACACCCAGTTAAAGAGGCAGAAAGCAAGTCTCAAACCCACAAAGCTGACATGCTGTCAGTTAGGTAGCAGATACACCAAGTTATTGTACAGCAGAGTGGCAAGTTTGCAGCAGAAAACTGGTTAGAGAAAAACCTTGCATGACTTTGTGAACTCACAGACTCTGAAGATATTTTCATCAAGAGCTCGGGCCCTGGTGTTCCGACGAGCAGCATGATTAGCTTCAACTGATCAATGTCTACCGGCACACGGTAAAGGAAGACCAGATGCTGGACAAGGGAGAACTTGTAATCTGACCTGTTAGTCTTCATCCTCCATGTGAAACTTATGTCACTTAAAAAACCATCTGTGATGTTAAATTTCACTATATTTACTTTATATTTCACACACGAGATGCGACAGAAGAAAAGGCCTACACGAAAGTCTGCACAGAGGAGAGAAGATAAGAGTATTTGAAATATAACCTGTGGACAACATGACAGCGGACAGCCCTGTTGTGCACTTAGCTTAGAAGCTCAGCCGTTAGTCTGAAAACACTGGCAGGGGGAGAGAAAGATAAACAAAATCTTGAGCACAGACGCCGCAAATTGAAAGACTGGCAGTGGTGCAGGCAGAAAGTGGACCAGAGCCAACAATGCATACTGACGGTGTAGGAAGCGTTGAAGCATGCCAGTGGAAACATTAGAGGGAAGTGCGGAAACAGGTATTATCTGTGTTACATTTTTAATATAAAAAAATGCCTCAGGCAGCGTCATGTTGGACAAGAAAAGCAAAAAAGCAGGTTTCCATGAGAGGACACAGAAAAGAAGCATTGGAGGTCAGTTTCTGCTACTGTGCTGGCAATAAACATAATAAACCAGATCTTCCACATCAATGTGCATTTAACCTGTTTGATTTGTTATGCAAATGGTGTGTCACAAGCTACGGGAGCTCTGTACATACTGTACTCTCAATTGAAAAGGATACGGTCTGTACCAGGAAACAGAGTTTTTCCAGTGAGGAGTTCTGCCATTATACACCCCACTGACCAAATATCCACTGAAACACAGAAAGGCAGGACACAAACATTAAGATTCACTTGTCAAACAACTCTTCTATCATAACGTATAGCTGCAGAAAGTCACTGGGGGAGATCAAAGGAGCTTTTTAATGTCATCTACCTGTCATGTTGTAATGCATCCAGTTCAACATGATCTCTGGGGCACGATACCAGCGGGTGGCCACATAGCCGGTCATCTCATCATCAGTGTGCCGCGCCAAACCAAAGTCCAAAATCTGGGCGTAATGGAAGCGCAAAAAAAAAAAGCTGAGTTGTTTACAAAATATTCACATTTGTGGATAAACCGTTGTTTTAAATGAGATAAACAGTTCACTGACCTTCAGCTCACAGTCTTCATTCACCGCCAGATTACTAGGTTTCAAATCCTGAAGGGAGGAAAAACACCTAATTTAAGTTCAGGTGATGAGCATAATTTTTGGATAGACATTTGTAACCTTTTCTGGAGAAATATTCCTACTTTTCATGAATCAAAACAAATCTGTCCCTTCTTTGTCAATATTAGAATAAAAGCATTACATCATTAACATCATGTAAAAGGTCCTGTTTATGACTTCCGTTCCCTTCAGTGTTTGCACAAGGCACAGGCCCAACTCTGCCAAGTGGAAGACGTCATAAACCCTGACACTTTTATTTTTACCCAATCAGGGTCAAAGACAAAGTAACATTTGTCAGACAAAAATTTAAACATGGCACTTACTCTGTGAATGATGTCTGCTGAATGGATATACTGGAGAGAGATGGAGGAGAAAATGTGTATTAAATTACATTATCAGTTTAAAGATGTATTGATTTATCACTACATAAAATGTCAGAGGCACTGCAGTACAATGTAGAAACCACTGATTCATCTAACATTTAGGGAAAAACGCTTATGTGCTTTCTTGCCGAGAGTTAGAAGAGAGGATTGATACCACTCTCATGTCTGTCTGTTCAATACATACAGGAGACGGTTAGCTTAGCATGTTATATCTTGTTTGTTTAATCTGTACAAAAACTGAAGTGTAAAAAGTTGTGGTGTGTGCCGGACTATTTCTTGGCTGGGCACAGTGACTGCCTGTGGTCTTATTGTCACTGTGAGGTTGCCAGGCAACCAGCAGAGACTTCAGGACACTAGTCTTTATGCTAAGCTAAGCAAGCTAAGATATGACAGTGGTGTCAATCTTCTCATCTAACTCTTGGCAAGAGAACAAATGAGCATATTTCCCTAAACTATCCCTTTAATAAGCTCACCTTTAACCCTCTGAGGATCTGGTATATGAGGAACTGCACATGGTCATCTGTGAGTTTCTGACATTTCACTATGTTGTTGAGATCTGCTCCCATTAAGTGAGTCACAAGATACCTGTCAATCATAAAAGATTGTCAACACAGTTTAAACAGACACAAATATCAGAAGGGATGTCAATGTTTTCTCACTTCACAAAAAGCCAGATGGATATAAATGAATATATTTGCACGTCCAACTAATCTTTCCAGAGTTGTTTGCAGTCTGAAACTAATTTCCCGTATGGCTATGTGAGCTTAAACCGGTTTAGCTGCTACTTCTTTTCACTCTCACTTCCCTCCAGAGGCACTGAAAGGCCAAGCCCTTCACAAATGGAATGTAATTTAACAACAAACCCAGATAAATGGGCTTAATGGGACTGCATCAGTGGATAGTTCAAATCTAATCCCAAAGCTGTTTAAAATGCCCAAACAGCACTTATGGAAGAAGGCAAGAGCAGGATGCTACAGTGGCAGTTTCACAGCCAAAATACACAGAGCCATGTGCTGCTTCGTCAGTCTGCTGCTCAACAACTTTCATGAATACTCTTCTATTCTCACACAGTACAGAGAGCAGGGTCTTAAAATAGCATCTGGTTACGCTTTAACTTGTTCTCAGCAGCACACAGGGACACAGACGCTCTCCAAAGTTCACCCGCCTAGGAAAAAAAAGGGATATAAATAGTGACCTCTGTTTTCCGCTCTCCTATAGAAACAGGAGCATGGCTGGAGCTCTGAGGAGCCTTACCACAACGTTGTGACTCAGCCTGTATTTTTAGAGGGCGAAGGGAACCACACTTAGAGCACCTGCATATCTGAGATTTTTCCTGGATATCATACGGCATTCAGAACATTTCCAATGTTCCAGCAGATGTGCAGATAAAGAGAGCCATATTTCCTTCACACAACCTGTTACTCAGTATTTATTCTTCTATGTAGCATGGGAAACTTCATAGCATGAGTTTCTGTTTCCACACCACCCACCAATTCTCTCTCCCTCTTTTTCTTTTTATTGTTCCTTTCTCTCAGGAGCCCAGTCTCACGCACAGTCTACATGTGTGACCTTGTATTGCCTTCAGTCCTCCATGACATTATGCTAGGCTGGGAGGAGGGTGGGTGTGGATGGCTCTCCATTTCAACAGCAAACACAGCCACCACTGCTCAACGTGTGAGGAAGAAGTCTCAGTATGTTTCTATGTTAAGTGCTCTTCCAATTTGGGATATATTGCCATTCTGCAAAAATGCTGCACATTAAAAGAGTACTCCACCGATTTAGCATTGTACTTCTATAACACTGTCGGACTCACAATTTGACTGCCGACAGTTCGGTCATAGATTCGGGTGTGTTATGCCAGTAGCAGCTAATGTAGCCTCGGGCCGCTAGCCTCAAGTAGCGATGAAGAGCAAGCTGCAGAGGTCTGGCAACCTCACATCTTTCTAACTCTACACCCCCAGACAGTCTACGACCTCAACCGACATGACATCACTTGAGGCAATTTATCAGATTTCACACAGCTCACTCTGGAGCCACAAAAGGCTTTATACAACTTTTTTCACATATGCAGTAATACTCGCCCAAGGTTTGTAAACAGCCCATTTTCATGTCAGATATGAAAAGGCCATGTAGACACACTGCATGGGAGAGAGGCTATTTGGGGACATGGCTTCAGCACACTTCACTACTCTGCATCAGCCCCAGCTGTCAATGTCTGAAGCCCTTTTCACATTGCACGTTGCATTCAAATGTATCTTGGGTGATCTCACAGTGGACAGCTCTCAATACAGGCATTAATTCACCTGAGACATGGGGAGGCCTGGGGCCGCATATGTAGTGTAGCATGGATGCAGGGTTTCCTGCAGTGTTTTATAGCAAAAGTGGGCCGCCTCCTCTGATACAAACAAAACCACCTTCACTGACATCAGAAATGAATACACTTAAAGTGACCGTATGTATTCCTGGCGGTCAAGAAGAATGAAATTAAACATTAACCTTTGGGGGAAAGAGCAGGGGTGCCATTTCACAAAGCAAATGCCATTTATTAATGAGTGTGGAAACCCTGCATTGCAAGTACATCCCTGAACACACTGACAGAAACTCACTAAACTCTGTAGTGTTTATGTGACTCAAATAACTCCCTAGCACAAGTGAATATAGATGATTTGCATATGCCATACTACCATAGTACTGCCATAGGTTGTGAAATCCTTACTTAAGATGACATACCAAATAGGTACCACTTCCTCATCTGTGGTTGTATGATTAAGCTCACATGTGCGTCATTTTCTGTTTTGCAGTCATTGCAGTTTCCCAGTGTTAAAAATCAGGGAGAACTGTCTCCTATCCTCAAAACTAGAATTTCCTGGGTTCTGGTCTTGGAGGTTTACATGTTCTCCCAGTATTTGTGTGGGTTTCCTCCCACACAAAATGACATGCATGTTAGGTATTAGAAATTATCCTGCCAATGCTGTTGACCAAGGCCTCAGACATGAGGTTGGGCCCCGGGTGCTGCACTGCCCACTCCTCAACTGCTCCAAAATACTTAGAATGAGTCAAATCTTGAGGAATAGTTTTCCATACAGGGAGGTATTAAGTATGAAATCAAATGTGAGTGGGGAAGAGGAATGTGACTCCAAGTAGTTAGTTGAGACACATTCTTATGTCGGGTGTCGACTGTACGCTCAGTCACAATTTGATCTTGATACAAGTCACTAAGTGTTTGTAGAGAAGAGAAAGAGCCTGATATTCCACACACGACAGAGGAAGGCAGCACACACGTCTGAGGATTGAGTCACTGTCTAGCTGTCCTCTTCCCATTTCTAACAACTTTCAACGTCAACAAACAATAACTACCTGTTTGCAGCAAAGCAGATTTGTTTCACAATGCCAGAAAGCAGGAAGCAAAGGGAAGGAAGCTGGTGGTGAAATAACTCTTGTAGCAGCCAGAGAGTGAATAGCTAACTGAGTGGACAGTCTAAGAAATGTTCCACTGTGTTTAGTCAGCTGGCCTGTCTCCAGGTGTTTCCCAGCCACAGTTAGGATTGTCTGCTGCTGAGAAACTACAGGCTGCAGTTTGCTGAACATATATATATATTTTTTTTTTTTAAATTGTGCACAAGTGTTGCTGAGGTGATCCTGAGCCAAAGGGCAGAGGGAAACCTGGGATAATGGTAATTATTTTAAACAAACACACTCAACTTACACATCAGTGAATTCCTTCAGAGAAGTAGCCGGGGTGAAGACATCTAGGAGGCCAATCACCTGCAAAAATATGAAAACCACTGTCAAGTTAACAACACAGAGAGCGACAGGCAGCAACTACAACCTTAATTAAAGTGCAGATTTTTTAAGCAAACAAAAACAACTTTGTTTTTTTTTTATGCCTGTTCACCACCAGACAGAACAAAGGGAAGTGAAAACAAGTGGACACTCACATTTTCATGTTTCATGTGCTTTAGCAACCGCAGCTCTCTGTATGTTCTCTTGGCATGGATGATGGACTGAAATGGGCGAGAGAGCTTCTTCACAGCTACATTCAAACCAGTCTTCATATCATATGCAGAACTGTTAAAAAAAGTAGGCAAACATGTAAGCTTAAATCTCATCAGTAATAATACACTTGTCACCATAACCCTACTTACACACAACCATTTATTGTCAGCATGAACTGATTTAAAGAATAAGACCTAGAAGTGATGAACATCTATTGCACACTTTGAACTAGAAATGAACTAGAAATGAAATGCAAGCTTGTCATTTCATTTGTAGGCAGATGAGAAAAACTGTTTCTGCTCATAATGGGCTGAGTTTGCTCTCAAAACCAAACTAGGTGCAGTAAGAGCTGCTGAAGGCTGGAAAAGGGCGACATCAGCAGAAAATGTCATCTCTCAGCAGATTGGGAGCAGCCGTGCCTGCAGACTGTCCTGCTCTCTAAAGGCTGACTGTCTCTAACCCAAACTACACACTTCCTCCTGCTCAGCTCACCTAATCATAGTCATAGCCAGTGGACACACACCTATGACTCCTGCTGGGACTCAGAAAGCAGTGTGACCAGGGATGCACCAATATCACAAGTTGTTGAAGCTGAAAGGTCCAATATTTTCCATCCATATCAACCATTACCAATGTGTTTTTTGTCAGTCGTAAATACAAATGTGGGTGCATATGTGTCAAGCTATTAAAACATGCATTTATAAAATTATTAATTAATTATAGCAATTATAAATATAGATAATCTATAAAGACAACAAATGCATTGCAGAGAGAGAAACTGGGTGCTCAACTTCAAATGTATAAATCAGTTATCAAAGTAGAAAAAGGAGCTTCCAAAGGCCAAAAGGTGTCAGTAATTTTATTTTAAGAAAGAAATGAAGCTGCACAGACATTTTCAGGTATGTGCCATCTCAACATTGTACAACGTAGTTTAGCTGGGCGACCAATTAAAGCTGTGCAGTGCTAGTGTAAATAAACTGGTCGGAGATTCACAGTAAACTTAGGGTAGAGTCCTTCATGTCAACACTGACAATATAAGCCAGTGTACCGTTTGGAAGAAAAAAAAAAACAATCACAGTCAATGCACTGGTGAGCGGACAGTAATCTGACCAGCAACAGATTATCCTATTGCCCAGCAACAGCACAGCTGTCCGCCTCCATTTGCAAAACAAACATCTGCCCACTAAATCAAGTATACTGCTGACAATGTTGTGTCCTAGATAGTATCAGCACAACCTATTTAATCAGCAGGGTCGTTCCTGTGAAAGCTTACGCTTTTGCCACAAAGCAGCCTTAAGAAAATCCACCTTACCAGCAAGGTCTTTTAAAAAACTCAAGAGGCATGATCCCATCTCCACTGCAAATTCAAATACCTCTGTGCTGCAAATTTGTTTATCATTACTGGAAAGGACTGAGCTGTTTTCATTAAGGCTGGAAAATATATTTAAATTATATTGATATTTTGATGAGACTACCATCATTTGGGATTTGGAAGGCTGTCCTTTCCTGGTCTTATTGGCTGTACTACAGTTAAGTCATACAACTGTCTGGACTAGGGCTGCAACTAACAATTATTTTCATTATCAACCAGTCTGTCAATTATTTATACAATTATTTTAATTATCATTTAGTCTTTAAAAAAGCTTTTAAAAAAACTATTTAGACATTTTTCCTCGCTAAATGACGATTAATCATTATCAAAATGGTTTATGATGAATTTAAACTATTTTACATGAGTGAAAATAACTTTGAAAGAGTCTATCTTCTTTTACTCTGAGACAATATCAGTTCATATTAAATAGTTATATGAAGGCAACAATAATAGAAATCTTGTCACATTATCAACATCAATGTAGTGAGTGAAAAACATATTTGTAATATTTGTTCTCGAGATCCTTCCAAAGCACATTAACAACACTCAACAATATCCGTTAACCTCATCCTTACTTACTCTGATTACATCACCTATTGGTGGGACTTTACACTAAAATGTAAATAAAATCTCTTTTTCCAAACCAGATGACATTAAAGTAACCTCTGGAAACAGGATCTGCAGCTACAGTGTGCGAATAATTAGAAATACTGATTTATCAGTCCGTTCTGTGATTGTAACATGCCCACTGATCAGATCAAGACTTGCATACTTTTTCAACAGTTCAACGTTATTGTAAGAGAGCAGTTTCCTGCAGTACGGCTTGTGTGAATATATATGAAGTTAGACATGTTAATTACAAGTTTCACAAGTGGATAATACGAGATAGATAACAAGTCAACAGGTTTTCTTGTTGAAAGGCACATCGTGGCTCCACCTTGCTAGCCAACAATCGGGACGAGCTAACCTAACTTTAGCATCTGCAGCACAGGCCTCGTCTAACGTTAAATGAATGGAGGTTAAGTTAGGTGACTAGGCTACACACACGTTCACAAACTAACATAAAAAGTGATTTACCTCACGGATCCGTAGGCGCCAGAGCCAACCGGAGAAAGGTTTTGGTATTGCTCCGGGACTTCCCATATCGTCTTGTTGACGTCCTGTCGATAAAACTTGGGTCTCTCTTTCTGCGACATTCCTGCAGAACCAACTGTCGACCACCGACTTGACTTTCTGCTCCGAGGTGGGTACTCAGAGCCGTGCAGCCTGAGTTAAACTTTCCCCAAGTTACGAAAAGAGAAGGTAAATTAAATGTTTGTCGTCGTTAGAGAACTTTAAGTAATCAAAAGTTACCGGGCTGCCTTCTTGCGAAATGTTGCAGAATCACCGTCTGCTAAATGCACGTTTTTAAATCTTCACGCTATTTGTTCCTCTCTCCGCTTGCTTTCAGACAGCTCCCGAAATTTCACCCCGCTTGCAACACGTCGCAAGTCTCGCGAGAGAAAAACCAGCCAAGCAAGCCGACGAAAGAAACTGAACCCCGTGCAGCTTTCAGGTGCTACACGGAAAAACAATAAATGAGAATCCTACTCAACACAATAGTCAAAACCGTGCAATTATAAAACGACAGTGAGTGTTGGAATGATTATTTAGGTCCTTTATTTGAGTAACAACAGCAGAAAAACAATGCAGAAATACTCCATTACAAGTAAAAGTAAGGCATTCAAAAATGTACTTATGTAAAAGTACAAAATTATTATCAGCGAAATGTACCTAAAGTATCAAAACTAAAAATATCCATAATGCAGCAGAATGTCCCCTGCCAGTGTTATATTATTGTATAGAATATTACTGGATGATTACTACTAATATATTGACGTGTAAACAGAATTTTAATGTTGTAAATGGTCATGGTGGAGTTCTTTTTTAACAGTTTAATATACTGTTGGGTATTTAATCTATAACAATACATCAAATTTATAAAATGACTGCATGTTTTGTATGTAAAATCTGAATCTGCAATGTAACTAGTATCTACAGCTGTCAGATAAATGTAAAAGAAGTAAAAAGTACAGGATTTCATTCTGAGTTGTAGTGATGTAAATGTATAAAGTAGCAGTGCTTGAGTAAATATTGTTAGTTACATTCCACCATTGCTTATAATGATACTTGATTTACTAAGATGTGACATTTAAAGTGTGAGACAAAAAAAGAGATACATTATGATTATTAATATCGTGTGTTTCTGTTTGACCATGTTGAACTTATCATGACATGTATATTCAGCACTCTTTGGTAAAATATTTTAAACATGTTTTACATGTGCATATTCTTGTTTTTGACTGAGTTAAAATTCACCCTGTTTGTATTTTTCTTAATTTAACCAAAAACCACAAAATTACTTTTGATATAGAGGTATTTTCTTCAATCAACAGCACATGAAAACACATATAAACATATAAAGTAGTGACATAAAAGTATTCAAAGTATAAAATAATATACGTAATGTGAAGTGACAGATTATTTTCATGCTCTGCAATATGATCTTACAAAGAGCAAAAGAGCACCTGAAGGCAGCATTAGAGGTCACTCATAAGTCCTAGAGATGCACATTTGTTTTGTTTTCTTATTGTAGAAAATGTTTTCACAATAAAGCAAGATGATATCACAATCTTAGGTGCAGCAGAAAAGGTTATCCAAAGCTGTAGCAAATATATTTCACATATTGCCAAATAACATCATAAGACTGAACTAATAAAAAACAGGATAGCCTAATAAAAAATAAAAGAAGACACAGTTACACAGTTATGTAAAATGTACACAAACTCACACATCTACAACAATTGCAACGTTATCCACAGTTTGGTTCTTATATAATTTTGAAATACACCATTGGGCTTTGAAAATACAGAGTATCCCCAATATGGAGACTTGCAATATTAGGTTTGGCAACTGAACATATGAAAAATAATACTAAATAAAATTGTCACTCTTTGCATTATTTTTAAAACTCCCTTAGTGAGCCTATATCTTTTTTAATAAATACAATGGAGTCACTATTTTCTGTGACTCCATCTGTTGGAGCTGCTTGATGTGAAACCGTTTATCTAAAAAAACTCTTCCTCTGCGCTCTGTGTAGAAGGATCTATTCATCCTCTGAATTAAGCATCATCTGAGTCTTCCTCCTCTCTTTGCTGGCATGAAGATGATGACTTAAGTGGAACCGAGTCAAATCCGTCTGATGTCCTCTGAAAACACATTGATGATAACACAAAGCATGAAAAGTTGCCTTATACGTAGCTCAATTTATGTGTGAATGAAGGGGTTACTGACCTCTCGTGAGAAGGACTTAATTTTGGTGAAGAAGGATTTCTTGGTGAGGTACATGACGTCGTCTTCTGCGTCCTCTCCCTCCATTATTGCACAGCTGTCCGCAGTGGGCAGCTCACACTCTTTACCCCCAGAGCTCATCATCAGCTTGGAGTACTTATACTGCAACCTGCAGACACAGAGAATGACAGGAATAACATCTTGTCAACATAAATTACAGTTTCTTCTTTAGAGTTTTCATACTATTGGCTCAGGTTTTAGCTTTAATCTTATTTACTAGTATGATATATCAGTGCTTCAACAAACACCAAAGGAAATGTGAATCTCAGTAGTCTCACTTGCGTGTCTTCTTCCAGAAATAGCAGCTGATACTGATGAGCAGCACAGCAGCGATCGTTCCCGTGGAAACACCAAACTTGAGCCAGAAATCCAGAGTCACACAAGCACTGACTTTTTGTGCCGGTAGTGACTCTCCTCCATAACACTGCAGCGGCTGCTGCCACACATAGGTGGTTCTCTGAAACACACACACAGATAGTTTGTTTTCAGTATTTTCCTTACAAGAATAGTTCGCCAATTACACTTATTTGATTTGTGGCGGAGAGTTAGATGACAGATTGATACAACTCTCATATCTGGCCGTTAAATATAAAGATACAGCCATCAGCCAGTTAGCTGAAATTAATAAAAAAACTGGAAACAGCCGAAAACAGCTAGCCTGGCTCTGGTTGCTGCTCAGTCCGACACAAAGCCCCCATAAAACTGCAAATTGAAGTTTTTACACTTTGTTTTTTGTACGGATTAAAAAAACAAGATGTAACTTGTTAATTAATGAGTTTTAGAGGTGTTGGTAGGCTAATTTTGTTCAAATTTGACAGAGCAAGGCTAGCTGTTTCCCCCTGTTTCCAGTCTTTGTGCTAAGCTAAGCTTACTGGCCGCTACATGTAGCTTTATATTTAACGGACAGACATGATAGTGATACCAATCTTCTCATCTAACTCTTCACCCAGAAAGTGAATAAGCGTATTTCTAACTATTCCTTTAAATGTAAAAGTTAGATAAAACATTATGTATCTGCGAGTCCCAGTGCTTCACTGTATCTGTACCACACTTACAGTACCTTAAGTGAAATGCAAGATGCACCCTCTTTGGGGCTAAATTATCAAATGAAATGGAAAATTCACATTGTCCTGTATATCATTTTTTTTTTTTTTCCTGTAATACAATTTGACATAATTGAAAATTTTAGAATCTTTAAGCATTTCTTTCCACACAACAAGCGTGTGTGATGGACCTGTGATGGGTTTGTGGGGTTGAGGAGGTAAAATTATTTTTGTCAATATGTCCATGTCAGTGCAGCTTTACCTGTATCCCCTGGACGCAAGCGCTGACAATCTCTCTGTAGTGGTTTTTGGTGCAGAGTGGACATGCATGCTGGCTCTGCCACAAAAAGTGGAAAGTACAACCATCACACGTCCCCTCTGAACAGTTACTGTGGAGGAAAACAAGGTAAGAGAGATTATTACAAACTTTACGTGATCTCCAAGGAGTCACTTTGTCCAAGGTTCAGACTCACAGAGCTCAGTATGTGACATGTAAGTGCCAAATATGGCTGTTGTAATACAGTATATGTGTCATATTAAATGCTGTCTGGACAACTCTTGTAAGGTCAAAAGTTGAGCTTGGTCACAGTGACAGATACCTTGGCAGCGTGATGAGGTCTTTAGCGGTCACTGTGGGGTTGCATCTCAGTCTGACGGTGGCTGACCTGCCTTGTTTACAAGCCTGAGTCGTCTCACTGGACCTGGAAACATCACAAACATGAGCAACATAAAGGTCTTAAATTGCACAATGTGATATATTTTAAGACTTACTTTGATTCGCAGTTATATTTCATAATTAAACAAGTGATCTAACTTTCAACATCAAATATTTACTATTAAAAACATGGAATTGAAAGCACCACAGTGGATGAATGAAACAAAATAAATGAAAAATTGTGATCTTATTTACTTGTAATAGAATATGACATCTGGCAGGCCGGACGCAGAGGGAAACAGCCATTTTGGAGAGGAGATGCTACTCAGGGTTGTGTCAGTGGTCACGCCTGCAGAATAAGAAGACATGTACATATATTTTTATCTGATATATGGCATTCACACAATAGCAGGTCTAATGTTTACCATGTTCGCCATCTTAGTTTAGTGTGTTAGCACGCTAACATTTGCTTATTAGCACTAAATACAAAGTACCGCTGAGGCTGATGGGAACAACGTTAGTTTTGTAGGTATTTGGTCATAAACCAAAGTTGGACAAATCAAAAATCTGACCTGATGTTGGCACTGGTTGAAAAAGTCAGAGGATCACCAAAGTTATTACAATTCATCCTGACGGGAGCACAAACGTTTGTACCAAATTTCATGGCAATCCATCCAATAGTTGTTAGACAATTCATTTAAAACCACAAATAATCAGCCTCATGGTGGTGCAAGTGGAAATTTCAGGGGATCACCAAAATCAATAAATATAGGATTCAACCTCTGGGAGCCATGAACATTCATAGCATCTATCCAACAGCATCTTTCCCCAAATGACAAATCTTACAAACATCGTCTCATTTACAGCAATAGACGGGTGCCGCATTCAGTCCATACCGATGAGTGAGTCACCAATAAGGAAAGCCTGGGAGGACACCATGGTCTTACTCCTGATGTCAGAGGGAACCACAGTGGACTGACAGACATAACCTTTGACCTCTCTCCTGCTCTCTGAGACATTGTCCACACAGGTAGCCGGCACTCTGCCCTGTAAGAGAGGCACAGCAGGTTAAATTGTACGTCAAACTGACATTTTACAAAATCCAAAGTCAGGATCAGGATCGCAGCTTCTCACCTCTTTCCCACACAGGCCCAAATTAAAGCGATGGAAATATCTTAGGCCTTTGCTGGTGAAGCGGGGGCTGCTGTGGAAGCCGGTGATGTTGGCCAGAGAAGAGAAGTCGTAGT
The DNA here is from genome assembly GCA_008360985.2 of Macquaria ambigua. Classification (NCBI taxonomy): domain Eukaryota; kingdom Metazoa; phylum Chordata; class Actinopteri; order Centrarchiformes; family Percichthyidae; genus Macquaria; species Macquaria ambigua. The sequence goes on along the minus strand of VMKM01000033.1, from coordinate 707,583 downwards.
GCAGCAGTGCTCCCCCTCCTGTCTGCACGTCCAGCCTGCAGTCACTGAGACAAGCAGCGTGGGCCTGGAGGATGGAGAGATAGGTGCATTTATATACATCACATTATGTTTACAGTGGGTGGAATAATCTCATGTACCAGCTGTGGGAAACCCAAATAATACAACTGGTGTACACTAATATTAGCTGGAATATAGAGGCAAGTAAACACCTTATTCTGTCTGCTGTTACAGCAGAGGGCGACTTTTCTGTGTCTTTATTTTGTTTAGAATTAGCTGTGAAGGCTATATGATGTGGGTCGATATATATTTAAGAAGTATTATAAAAGAAGGCAAGTAAGCAGTAAATAGCACCTTAGCCAGACCAACGTTATTTCTGGTAAATTAACTAAACAGTAAAAAATCAAATATGGCAGAAAATAGTATCAATATGAGAATTTCTCACTTTTGAGTAGAAGAAGAAACAATTATTTTATTGTGCGTTTTGTGGATGGCAGAAAGTCTTCCAACTGTGATAACTTTATGTGTACATAAGAGAGGCAGGGTACCAAAGAGTTAGTTGTATATTTTCATTTATATGGATATAGATTAATTCAGGGCCATAGCCAGGGTTTTAGAAATGCCGAGGTCATGAGTCCAAATTCCCCAATGCAACCTCACCTTTCTTATTCATTTTCAACAGGCCACCAAAAAGGCTGTAAAAGTTTTTTTTTCACATTTTCTTTATTCATTCAACTGTCCAATTATATTTTCTGTAAATGTTTATTCCCTCAGTGATGTTTTTAAAGCTCTCTGCACATTGCCAGGAATATATATTCAATTTATTTTATTTTTATTTTATCTCTTTGAAAATCAGCCTTTAAAGATCCCCACAGTGTATAATTGATTTATTAGTCTTTGTAAAAAGTGAACTCCTCTCAGGTCGTTAAAGCTCAAATTCCCAGTAAAAACCCTGAGGACATGACTTCTGTGTCCTCAACAGCTCTGCGTACACCCACGCACTGACAGATTAAGTCAGGGCTTGTATTTAGAGTTGTTCAGTGGAAAGTATTTTGTTCCCATTACCTTGTTACTCTTCGTGTTTGGGCCACACTGAACACAAGCGGCCTCTCCGACGGGATGATCAGCCCTGATGATGGTGTTTGGCGGGCAGCTCATACACACTCCTGTCCCATTGACCATGTAGTGCCCCGGCGGGCAGGGAACACAGGCGGAGCCCGCGTTAGAAGACCTCAGGGCACAGCGGCGACACTGAGAGGCCACGCCTCCGATCACATTGGTGATGTGGATGGAGTAGATCTTTGCAACATCACCGCTGTATTTCCTCTCCTGGGGGAAGAGAAACGCGAGGCATCATTCAGTAGCTGAGTCGCTCTACACACAAAGTTGTGCTCTGTGCTGCTTGAAGGAAATTTATCACTGTAAATTGACAGTATTTATCGCTGAATTTGGCGCTTCATCTTCTTGTCCTCTTGCAAATCCTCATGCATCATATAAATGAAAAACCTTTATAATGGCTAGTGTGTCAGGATTCCTCTCACACGTCTGTCACTAAGCAAACTTTACAGTTACAGTTAAAGTGTTGTGAAGAAGGAGAAAAGAAAAAGAGGAAACAATGAGAGAGACAAACAGAGAGACAGAGAGTAAAACAATATATATGTATAAAATGTACGTATAGAAACACAGACACAAAGTGCACATACTATAAGATGAAGACAACTTGAATTCACTATGATAGACTGCTGTTGCACTGTCTTTGGCTGTCTAGTAAGAAGGATGGATGACTGTGAAAATAAAATAACTATGTACCACTTGACCACTGAATGAGATAGTGATTCACTTTTTCCTAACTATTCCTTTAAAAATGATTTTTAAGGCTGGGGGAGTGAAGCTGTCGGAGGGTCACAGATCAAGAGTGATATTCGGGATGTGTGATTGTGTCTCACCGTCTTAAATTTCTCCGTCCGTTGAAACGTCCAGGTGAAGCTGACGGTGCTGTTGCTCTGGATCAGGTAGGAGTACGACTGTTTCCTGTTGCTGCCTTTCCACTGCTCCACCACATCATTATTCCACTGATTATAACCCTGCAGAGAAATACACTCACCTTATATAGATTCATACTGATGCCAAGCTTGTTTATACGTATACATAATGAAGCTTATATATGTGAGAAGAAATGTTCCCTCACCGTCAGGAAGTAGAATTTGCAGTCAGCTGTACATATGGTCTCAAAAACGAAGGTGATGCGAGATAGTTCGCTCCTTTCACTGTCTTTGGCCATTGACTGAGGCAGCCTGTGGAAACAAGTGACATTTCATTTAACTTTTCCAACTGCGATACAGTGTGTGCGTATATAGACTTTTATGTGGAATTCCTTTAAGAGACATGTTTGACTTCACCTGTATCCAGGGACGTTGAGCGTGAGCATCAGGTAGTCTGAGTCCTGATCCCCGGGGGTGGTGTAGACATACTCTCCAGCCACCTCCCATGCTGTCATTAGAAATAAATTTAAAAAAGAAAACAACAACACGCTCCACTATGCTATCCCTCTAGCAATGCAGACACACACAGTAATTCAGGTGGACATATATAAGGTCCACCTTAGTAGCTTTTGGACATCTGTACTTAGATTATTTTGTCAAATGCTGGAGCTGATTTGTTTGTTATTTTATGAGAGATACGTCCTGTATTTTATTCTCTATCCTCTTTGTCCTTATCTTACATTTTTCTCTTCAGGATAATTGCTTTTTGGGAGTTCAATTGTGCTATCCTTCAACCTCTGGCTGTTTTAGTCATTCTGGTGCCCTTCTGCGCCTCACCCGTGCTTTGTTCAGAGTTGCTGAACTCTTGACGGAAGATGGAGCTCTTCATGTTGCTCGGCATCGTGTTCCACCATTTGTACTCGAAACCCACCACTGGCTCCATGCCAACAGGGCACTTGGAACAGGCTGTAAGTAAAATAATGTGTTATTATGTCAGGGTATACATGTACTAAAAAACTGGAAAATAAAACAGGAATGATGACACTTAGGGTTTACATTAAAGGTAAAAAGGACTGGAGCACACAACAATTTCTTTGTGTCTTAAATGCATAAAAGGCTGCAAATCAATCTGTGTGCTTGAGTCCTTTTTTTCCCTTTGAAGTTTGTTGCCTGATTCAGCTGCATATTCACCAGGGTTTACGTTAAGTTTGAATATGACAGTATGAAACATCCAGCACCAAATAAATGTCAGTGTTTACAGCCTTTATGAACAGGTGCAAACTGTCCATTTAAAATACTACATGGCTTTGCTGAATACTTAATTCTAATTAGTCAATGTGTTTGGACCTGGATCACAGTTTTTATACTTTATATATATATATATATATATCACGATATATATATATATATATATATATATATATATCACGCTGTGATCAAGAAGTCAAGAAGAAGAAATCAATTTTGGTGATTTTTACAGCCACACCTTTGCTACTGTAGGGCTCCTTTTAGCACAAAGGTTGTAAATGAGCTTTTGTTAAAATCATATTAATTGATATTTAGTGTCAAATGATCACCGTCTTTGGTAAGAAAATAAGCCCCTCAGTCTGACAAGCATGTTACATAGAGTATAAGGAGTGTACGGATCCTGCACCTGTTCCGTTTGAGTAGAAACCTTTGTCACAGGGTTCACAGGTGGAAGAGTTGGTGACAAAGAAACCCGTGTTACATGGGGGACAGGTTTGCTTCTCCCCTGATGCGGGCAGATTCACAGCTCCTTTGACGGTCTCACTGCAGATCTTGGGCTCGATCCACTTGTACATGAGCTGAGTCTGAGGCACACAGCAAGCCAGACATGAATACATGAAAGAAGCCACCAGTGGCTCTGTGGGCATACACAATCAGCCCAGACAATGGATATTTAAAGAAATCTAATAGTTACACCAGATGGTTGCTAGCAGGATGTTCAAAGTGAAATCTCTCTTCTCTCTCTCTCTCTTCCTGTTCACCTCTGCTGAACCTGCATGAACGTCATTTTTGTACATTACCTTTCTCTCAGAGTCACAGGGAGTGTGGGTGTAGAAGTAGTCACTGTTTGTACATGCAGGTCTCGGTTTGCAGCTCCCTGAACCAGCCTCTGGAAAAATAGAAACCAAGGGGAAAGAGAGGGCGGGGACGAGGGAAAACACACAGCTCACATTAAGATCCAGTGATAAGACAAACCTTACACACTCTGTAACCACTTAAGCAGTAAAGGCAGTATTTGCATGCAGATTGCTTTGCATGTGTGTGTGTGTGTGGCAACATGCAAATACGTAATGGTTGTAAGTTTAGACATATCTACAAGAATTATGTCAAGTTTAAGAGCAGACAGAGCATTACAAATGCAAACATGCAAACCTGCATATGTGTCTGATTCACACTGATGGCAAACAGTGGCACCCTTGTTGGAGTAGGTTTCAGCGGGGCAGGGGGTACAGCGGGCAGATCCTTGTTTTGCACTGTGGGTGCCAGGTTTACAGTGGAAACACTCTGATGTGTAGGCCACCCCTGAAAGAAAAAAACATCAACCCACTTGTAATCATTAACAGGAAAAAGGAGTTGAGGAGTGAACAAAAACTGCTGCGACACACTACAGGCGATAACCTACCTGAGATGGCAACGTTTCTTAACAGCACAGGTTTGACAGCACTGTCCTGCAGAGTATACGTAGTGGTTCTCCAATACAGCACATTGTTGCCGCTACTCAGCTCAACCTGCACAGAGTGAATGTGAACATGAGAAAGTGGGTTTGAGAGCTCTTCTGGTCTGAATTCTCCAGCAAGTGACAAACAGATGCCAGCAGGTGTAATGAAGTGCTAAAGATACACTCAGACAAACCCTGTATTTGCTCCAGTTGCTCTCAGAGGTCTTCATCCACCGGCTTTCAGAGTCCGTAGACTGACACTGGTCATTCTGAACCTACAGGAGGGGGAGAAAAAAACACACCAGAAGTTACCAAATATCCCCCCTAAAAACAGCCATCTATATCAACATCAAAATCATTCTTAAAACACTTACAAAGAACTCAAAGTAAATGCTCTGGTCAGGGTAGAAATATTCAAAGGACACAGTTCCAGGTTTCTTCAGGCTCACAGCATAGGACAGCATAGCAGTGCACTCATCTGCGTTTGAGGCTATGTAATCACCCTTTGGTGTCCAGGTTGAGCTGGAGAAACATCAGCAGCAGAAATAGATTAATAAGCCTCTAAAAACTAGGAAAACAGTGAGAGCTTCGATTGATCAATAAAAACCAAGTCGCATGAAAAACAAAACCCCCTGCTTTTAAGATAAAAACAAGCGAGGCATATACTAACTTGGAGCAGTCATTGTGGGCATCCCCACTGTTTGTGGTCACCCCATGGGTGACAAAACCAGATGGCAGGCTGCCCCACTCATCAAAGGCCACGCTGGTGCCCAGAGAGTAGGTGCCTGCAGCACACTTCTGACACCGCTGTGACTGCATGTCGAGGAACTCCCCCTCCGCACAGGAGAAGTCTATAAGAGAAAAAGAAAGAGCAAAAAGAGAAATGAGAGGCCACATTGGAAAGGTATAATGGAGATGTGGACAACATGGCAAGGAACAGATAGAAGATGAAGTGCAGTAACAATTTATTATTTACACATTAAAGCTGTGATATAGATTGATGGTGTGAAGAAAATGTAGGAAATGAGATGTAAGAGTAGGACACTCACTGCATTCAGTGCCTTTGACTGGATCTGGGAGGCCTGTGCATGTGTCAACTTTGTTGGGAATTGCCACTCTCCATCGTGACCCATGTACATCACACTCTGTGTACTCAAAGTGATAATCTGACTGCAGGGACAAAACACAGGTGTTGAGTTTCACACAGCTGGATAAAAACGCACCATACACACACTGTATGCACTAGAAATACTTAAAATACGTTTTATTGATACATGAAGATAAAAGTCATCATGCATGTGAAATGAAAATTGAGCTGTTATTACAAACAGGTCACCGGATTGTTTTATACCTCAGGAATCTTTTTCCAAAACCAGGCAAGCCTCTTTTCCAAATAAAAGTTGCGGCTAATATTTGCCCAGGAGGCCGTCTCAACTGTCTTAATCTCACTCATCAAGGATGTGCTCAACACCAGCGAGACTCCCTTCAGGGTTTATTTACTTAGCCAAGGGGGAGAAATGCTGATTCATCCAATCCTTTTGTAAACATTTCATTTCAGCGTTGTCGCAGGACTTTGGAGACAGCAGGAGCTCAGGTGCAAAGCTTTTGGTGTATTTGTCTGTCGTGTTTTGATGCCTTTTGGAGATACTTACAGTAGGTGACTGACAAACTCACCCATAATGATGTCATTTTGGATGTGAGATAACGTTAAAGGTTATCTTGCTGATCTGAAACCTTCTGAAACACACAGTGTAATCTTGGTCCAAGGAAAGTCACTCAGCAGACTAATCCAAGCCCACACACAGCCTTGTGGGATTAATAGTTAACAGAAACACACCAGCAGCACCAGCAGCAGCACTCCTCTGGGTCTGTGTTTTCGATTAGAGCTGCTACATTAGCCTTGGTTGGGGTATCAGATGAACACGGGTCTGGGTGGGAGGATCTGATGTAAAAATGCATCAAACTGGGGATGTGCTGTAGCCTAATCGCCTCCTTTAAACAAACATGAGGAAACCAAGGCAACGGGACATAATGGCCACTGTGCCTCATGGTCAATGGACTGGCATGGAAACAAACTCCCCTGATGAAAGTAGCTGCTACCAGAGCCTCTTCTCTAAATCATCATCATTATCTATAAGCCCAATAGACTCAAAATAAAAGACTACAGGTCTCTTGTGCTAACTTTTCCCTTACAGCTCCGATATCTTAAGTCCACACATTCTGTTGTAATGTTCAGAGTAGGCTATGCTGATAAAAAAAACAAAAAAAGAAATGTTCGGAGTATTATCAAACGGTAATGTTGTTATGCAAATTGAAAACAGATATAGAAGGGCGAGGAGAGCACAGTAGAGCAGTGTAACATATGGTTCTAGTAAGTTCTAGTAAAACAAGTGTGTGATAACCATAACAACAGTGAAGCAAGCCGAAGGGAAGTGACTAATGCAATGTAGCCTATTTCAAACACTTGCTAGCGAAACATATGTTCATTTCCCACACACAATATGTGAAGGAGGCCAAAGTGTTTTACTAGTCCTGCTAAAATCAATACTGTTGGATTGTGTCAATTCAAACATCCCATCAAAAAATGTACACTTGACTAAAGTCAAATTATACTTGAACATGTTTCTTTGCATTAACAGACATAACTGGGTGAAGCTTTAGGTCACCTTTCTTTCAAAATGTTTCATGTCTCCCACCTCAGAGCAACAAATTTCATATTTTGCTGGATTTAAATTCAATTTACACCTTCTGCTCATCCATAATTTACCTGATGAAACTTTAACATGCACATTAAATTGTCATAATACAAACAATTGACACCTATGAGTCCTTTTAGTTTTTGATGGGTTGTTATTCTGTAGAAATGGCTGACAATAAAACAATATGAATCTCCTCACCTCTTTGCACATAGGCAAATCCGCAGAGGTTACTGCAAAAAGCAGCCACAGTAAAAGGGGACTCAGGTGTATCGGGCCTGGCTGCATCGTCGCCTCCTGTCAGCGCTGAAGTGATGGAGACGGAGGAGCAGCCGGTTGACCTGCGCCCTCAGGTGCTGCCCGCCCGGCGGCTGGAGGCGCGGCTTCCCCCTGAACGGTGAACAAGTACCGGGAGGTGATTGGCTCTGATGCCTGTTTATACTCTGAATCATCATTTAATGCCTGACTGACTGTTTAAACACAGACTGGTATTTTACATGCCTTCTGCTAGTATTATTTGGACATTTACTGTAGAAGTGAGCCGTTATCGGTATTAATCTTCAAGAAAAAAACACGACTTTGCACGTCTTTTTTGGCAACTGATGGTTTATAATGTGGTGGGCTTCAAAAAAAGTCTTAATTTTAAAGTAGCAAGTGGCCATTTTGTCATTGTTACAAACGGACATAGCAGGTAGATGTGTGGAAATAATTTGTTAACACCTCTGGTTTAATAAAGACAGCGTCCGACTCAAATGGACCCATAACATGTGGGAGGAGGAAAACACTCGGCAACAATCGTTTTCTTTTGAAAGGTTCAACCGGAAGTTTGTGGTTGCTTAGAAACCAGGTTGTAAACACCGCAGGAGAGTTATTTAGCTAGAATAAAAGCTAACAACACATTTCCAGACATATTGTGTTTTTCGTCCTCCGAGCTCCGTGTTGTCATTAAAGATGCCAGGCCGAGATCCTTTCCCCTCCCCAAAGTTTGAAAACGGCTTCACTCTCAGCGGCTTCAGGCCGCAGCAGGTGGGTTTTTCTACTGATAATAACTTACTAGGCCTATGTGTCTGGTATTCGTGTTACCTTAACAAAACATGAGCTAAAGGCTAAACTAAACGCCACTTGATGTGCAGAGATTTATTTTAAAATACGCATTTCATCCTGATTCCATCTTTTTTGAATGAACATCATCAACTATATTATGTGTTTTTGTTGTCAGTTTAATACTGGGAATTAGCTACATGGCCATATTAACCTGCTAGGGGCCCCTATCATCCCCCTGCTGAAATATTACATGACCTACAGCTAACTGTGTGATAATTTGATTAAACACAAATCAGTTTAAGTTTTAAGACCAGGTAATAAAGCAGGTCTGGCCTTAAGGCCGTGATCACTTGATACTGTGCTTTAGTGGTGCATATTCCCATATCCCCAAACAAAGTTAGCATTAAATTATCACAAACCAGTTGCTGCACAGTGAACCTGGGAACCTTTGAAGGCCCATGGGACCTTGCCCAGTTAGATAATCAAGCCTTGGTAAATCAAATGATGGCATTCAAACAGCCTTGTCCTGTGCAGCAATTAAACACATCAGAATACTTCAAATAGCAAATGCTAAAGATTAAAGAAAAAAGTATATTTTATCTAAATGTAAATATACAGAGTATATAAGTATACAGCAAAACACCAAATATTTCAAGAAAAACATTTTTGCTACCATTTTAACTCTTCGACTAAACAAACATTTTATCTACCCCAAATAGTCCCAACTGTTTCTCTGATTCACATTTATATACATTTTGCATAAAACATTTAAATTTTGAAGTGTGTTTGTTCACTATAGGTGTTACATAAAGCAACATGCTTGTGTGACATGTTTGAGCTCAGTCATTGTTGGCTCAATGTGTCGATTAAAAATCTAACAAAATTAACATCTATGGTGACTAAAGTCAAATAATACAAGTTATTAATGAGCACTATTGCACTACATTTGTAGGAATTCTCTCTAAAGCATATCCACTTTTGAAAACTCTTGCCTGAAACATATCAGTCCAGACATTAAAACGACCCTTAGCAATAAAAGTGACCCATCATGTGATTTACATTTGCGCCAACTATCAAAAACATAATTTCTTTGTAAATTTGGAATTCATTTTTTCTCCTTTCCCATTGTGTAGAGGAAAACATGTGATAAACCAACTCACATTGCCCAAACAGAGGAACCCTGGAGTCGCCTCCATGATACAGCCACTTTGGCCAGCACCCGGCGGAGTGCCATACATTATGAGCGTCAGGTAACCTCCAGGGAGCATGAGTTTGACCTTCACTTATGAAACCAGAAAAATATTACTTTGAATGCACCGCTCTTTTCTCCACCCCAGGCTCCAAACAACAGCCTCGACTTCCAACTAAAGTCTGTCTACGATCACCACAAGGACTTCTTCTGGAGAAAGAACCAGATTTTATACCAAAAGGAGACCGTCTCTGAGGACCGAAGGTGGGTGTTTGTGATGTTAAGTTCCCAGCCTGGCAGTTCAACTTCACTGTGTCGGCGGTGGCATTTCAGGAGCCAAATTCAACCGCGTTAATGTATAATTTTTCATGTTAATTTACAGGAAACAGGAAAACTTAAAGGACATGCCAGAAAAGGAACAAGACATCAAAGTGTGGGTCGATCCACAGAGGCGCTCCATTTACAGCATTAAATGAAGCACAGGTGAGGTTCAGTTATACTGTATTATGATCCAGTCATTGCAGCAGATGTCTGTGTGGAGAAACATTAACAAACCTAATACTCTCAGACTGGTGGAATCTGACTCCAACCTAAACCTAGTGAGTCGGGGGAGAATCTGGCTTTGTCTGGAGCAAGGTGTGTCCCAAATATCAATACAATGCCCTTTTTTTCTCTCCACAGGCTTTTTCAAACAAGGGCCACGCCTGGGAGAAGGATGGCAGCTTCTATTCGACACGAAGCCTCCAGTACTACTAGCAACATCAGAGCTCTGTAAATAAATGAGTTCTTTCAGTGCATTTTTGTACTGCTTGTGTTCTTCCAAATGCCTTACGAAAAATTCTGATTGCTGAAACGTGATTAATGGAAAGCAAACACTGTGAAAAAAAGGATGATTTCATACACATTTAAGCCCAATGACACGTCTAACACATGCCCCTTTCCTTCCTATTTTCTATGGCATTTTGCATGCAAAAACATCTGTTCATATGCATTTTGCAGAAAATATCATTACCTACTTCATACTGCACTGCGTATTGATGCAGTATTCAAGCAAAGAATACCAGCTATCAGATATTTAATGAATATTCAAAATAAATGTAATATACCCATTCAGAACAGAAACAGCAGAATATTTTATTCAAATATACAGTATAAACATGTGCATGTGAAGTGTTAAGGAAGAGATGAAACAGTTGGACATATTTTGTATTATCTAAACAGTTAACCTGTTGCTGCATAAATAGAAAAACCTGTTTTATAAATGTCCATCCTATTTGAAACAAAAAAAAAACTTAAACAAATGAATAAAAGGAACATATTGTTTACCCTTCAACAGAACAAAACTAAAACCTTCTCTTTCCAAGCTTCATATAGTATATTCTATCTGAAACAGAACAGCTAAGGAGAACCATCTTTATAACAACTGATAAACATCAGTTTCACTTCTACAGTTGTACATTTTGAACTCAATGAACTGGAAACTAATCGAATCCAGGCAGGACAGGTCGGCCTGGTGGACTCATGCCCTGGCTTTTCTTTGGCGACGCCGTCTGATGAAAGCATTCCTGTCCCATTGGTTGGGGGCAATCATGTGGGTGCCGTTATGGACAAAAAGGACGGTCATCTCGTGATCGTACTGAAGATTCTGCAGCAGCTGAAGACAAACACGGCAGGAGTGAAAGTTCAGGAAAACAAACAGCACGGACTCTCATGTTGTGCACCAATATCATACAGCAGATACAGTTTCACACAAAACATTTTAAACCTCACCATCATCATTTTTTTAAGTTGATATAGCAAACTTGTTAGCAAACAGTTGCTTTTATATAAACCCGGCAGATACAGATCAACGTTGGCATTTATTTGGAGTCATGTTTACGGCCACCTGATGAATGTAAGTCCAATAATTACTCTGTTTTTGCTCTTCACCACTCCACTCCTTTATGTATTTATTCATTTTGACTTTTTCGTGTGTGTGTGTGTGTGTGTGTGTGTGTGTGTGTGTGTGTGTGTGTGAAGCACTTTGTAACTGTGTGTTTTAAAAAGTGCTATATAAATAAAGCTTCACTTACTTACCATCTGAACACTCGCTCATTAGAAGGTACCAACACTTACTTTGGGTGTTATGAAGAAGTATTGGGACGTTGTCTTTTTGCAGGCTGTGCTGACCACAATGTCAAAGACTCTTCTCTCATTTACAGGATCCATTCCCTACACAAAAGAGACAAACAGTCTCAGTCACATCCACATAAGCAAGCAGGTGACAACCACCTTTATTAAATGCTTGCAGGAGGAGTATATAAACTCCAGAGGCCGTATTCATAAAGCTTCCTAGTACAAAGAGTTGCTCCTAGTGACGAAATTCTAAGAAAATTAGAATAATGACGTTTTCTACGAATTTCCCCTTACAGTTAAGACTCGATCCTGGCTACTATTCAACTGAGATGTTCATTACATAAAATAGTATTCATAATTACACCATGTCTTAATAGAGACTAAATTATATTATTAGGCCTATCGATTTCACTGTCCATTCCACGCCCATTATCACTAAGAGTGCAATTTTCTGTCTTTATTTTTTGATCAACCATTCACACCTTTTAAAATAATGTGTCATACCTAGCAACAGGGTCAACCACACCACCTCACTAAGGTGAAAGTTTCTGTCCCCTCCTTGCTCAGAGTTGCTCTGAGAATTATCCTAAATCACTCCTATGCTAGGACTCCTTGCTAGAAATGTTTTAGGCCAAGTTAGGAGCTCTCTGAGAGTATTCTCAGAATGTTTGTGGATACGGCTCCAGGTCCTGACAAATCTGTCTGTGTTAATGTTTTGCTCATTTTGAGGATGTATGTGTAGAAAAAGTGAACAATTAGCTGCTTTGCTAATAAATTATATTAGTGAAGAAAAAGCAAAGTTTGTTAAATCACTAAAACATGCAAAAGAGGATAGAACAAACCGATATGAAACATGATTTGTGCATTGTCCCTGCATGTATTAGTTTGTTTTATCATCTGAAGATGTACTACATTATTGCCTCATGAATACCTAAATTTGGTGAAGTTAGACCTAAGGAACCAGTGATTCATTTTTGGTGCAGTTTGGACCCTAGAGCACCACTACATGGCCGTTTATAAAGCACTTAACGTTTTGGCGCATGATTCCTAAAATGTAAGACAAAGAAGCAAATCTGTTTTTCCTCACTCAGGGTAGGTCATGCTTTTTTTTTGCACCTCTTAGAATGTTTTCTAGTCTTTTTCGAGTTTCATATTTTGGCACTGTCCCTAAATTATATGTATTTCTAAGAAAAAAGCTGTTATGGCTGTGTGTGTGTGTGTGTGTGTGTGTGTGTGTGTGTGTGTGTGTGTGTGTGTGTGTGTGTGTGTGTGTGTGTGTGTGTGTGTGAGAGAGAGAGAGCGCGCACTACCTGGTTGATTTCGTCCACCACTCTGAAGGGGCAGCGGTTGAGCTCCTGCAGGGCCATGAGGTAGAGCATTGTGGAGACGCTGCGCTCTCCGCCGCTCTGATGGTAGGCCGTCAGCTCGTGGAGCTGAGTGCTGCTGTGAAACTTCACCCGAATTCGGATCCCATACTTGTCATACTCCTCCTGCGGCAGACGGCAGTCATTTAATGGGGGAATAATGACAGGATTACGTACACCTGTGCGTAATTCAGTTGGTTGACTGTGAAATACCAGTTACATACCAACATCTTATGTGAATGATTAATTATGAGCAACCCTCATAAGCTTACATGAATTAAAGGAGACGACCAATGAAATCGCCCTTTGACCCTCAGATGTCAAATTAATTATGTGTGCTGTTTCATGTGTGAGCATTTACCTCATTCTCTGAGTGCAGATCAACCTCTCCTGCACACTGCATGGAGCGGAAGAAATCACTGAACTTGTCATTAATCTGTTCAACCAGCTGCTTCAGAGGGTTCAGCCAACGCTCCTTAGCCTGAGAGACACACACAGAAATCATCATCACATTTATACACAGGATGACCATGCTGTCATCTGAAATCACAGACTGAACCATATTTCTCAACAAAACAGAGGAGTGGCAGTGACATCTCATGTACCTCCGATATGTTCTGTCGGTAGGCGCTCAGGGCGTTGCTCTTATCTTCCAGCTCTTTCTCCAGATGTTTGATCTCCTGCTCTCTCCTGTTGTACTCGTCGACAACCTTCAAAGCAAAGAGAATTAACGTGAGAAACATTTACACTCCGAGGGCACATGCCACGATGTGTTCAGACTCGCAATTTATGGCCAAAGAAGAAAGAAAGCAAACAATGAATAAATTGCTAAGAATAAAGTAATAAATAACAATAGAACGGCTTGTATGGTCTGATCCCACTTTCCTGCAGAGATTTTAAAAAAGCCTGTTTCTAAGGTTTCCAAATCAAAACAGGATTTCCAGGCCAGAACAGATGGTTTGGAGCTAGAGAAGATAGTATCAAAATGTATCTATTTTCTGAGGAAACTATGATTATGTAGGAAAAAAACCACAATGAAGTAAAAACAAATAAAACCCTCAGCTGATCCTCATGTGCTCTTACACTTTCACTGAGGCCAGTGAAGCACTCAGCTCTGGACCGCTCCTCGTTCAGCATGGCATCGATCTCGTCCAGCGTGTCAGGCAGCTTGCTGAAAGCCTGCATTAACAAAAAAACAAGAACCATGAATATTTTATAAAGTAATATTAATAATAAGTTCAGAAGGCATCCAGAGCAGCGATTGGACCACATTACAAGGATAATATTCCATAGAAAGTGATAGAAGGGGAAGAGGCTTGTTTTATTCAGTGATATAATAAACAAACACCCACATTACGCAGGTCTTCAGGTAATGACTCATCAGGTTGCATCCTGCAGATCGACTTTGCTCTCTTCAGCAGGCCTTTGCATTGTTCTGTCAGCTGGACCTTCCTCTGCTCCAGACGGCTGCATTTTTGCTGCAAGAACACATTGAGACTGTCAGCATACAGCAGTGATACAGAACCAGTTGATCATGAGATACAGGGCAGATGTATATAAAAGGTATGTATGTGTGTGTGTGTGTGTGTGTGAAACACTTACATCAGTGGTCTTGAGTTCAGTGGCGCCTTCTCTACAATCACTCTCCAGCTTGGCCTTCTCAGCTGTCAGCCCCACCGTCTCCAGAGCCAGGTACACCTTCTCCATAGTCAGCTTGGCCCTCAGCTACAGACGATGGAGAGGCAACAGAAATGGAGGGCACAAAGAGAGTCAGGCACTTAAAGACAGAAAGTAGGCAGATAAAGATTATGAGGACAGGTTTGCACTTTTACAGCAAGACATGACAAAAGCTATATCCATAAAAATTAATTAAAGTTTGACTTAATGTCTGCTAGAAGGTTGAGTTCCGGTCCAATAAATACAGAAATAGCATTAAAACATAGAAGGGAGGTAAATGCAGAGACACAGAAAAGTCCCATTGTTGAAGTACAGTAATTAAGAGAAAATAATCCAAGAGAGAGAAGGAAACAACAGGCCATTTGACAATATAAAAAAAAATCTAAATGTCATCCTACCACAGCTATCAAATGCAAAGCAGTCACATACAGGTCCTAAGTTCTAAGTTCATTTATCCATACCTTCATTTGGACTATGAACGCTGTGACTATGGACACCTTCTGGGAATTGACAGCAGCAATTTTCTCTTTAGTCTCCTCTTCGATCTTCTGCAGGTCGATAACACTCTGCTCCATCTGCTTCAGGCTAAACACGTGGGAAGAGGGAGTTAGTCCAATTCCAATATATTTGCATTAACCAAACTAACACATCTCTATAGAGACAATTTACTAATCAAGTCATATATGTCAACATATTACAAGATACAGAGGAAAACCTTTAATTCAGTGGTTATTTGGCCTTTTGAGTATCTAAGACAGACTTGCCTGTCCTGTTTGGTACTGATTTTCTGCTCCAGTTGTCTCTTTTTGCCCTTTAGTTCAGAGAGCTGCTTCTTCTCCGCCAACAATTCATTGTCACGGTGATCCAGTGCGGCAGCTTCCTTTTGCAGGGCCTTCATGCGCTCATCAATGTCTTTCAACTTCGACTCACAGGCCTGGTCACAGCGGGGGTTAACAGTTAAACTCTCGCCTCAGTTAACCTCTTAAAACAAAGAAACTGTAACATATTGAGATGCCTCAAGGTACTGTATATTTATCGGAGTACCAGATACTAGATTTATGAGATGTTGCAGTTAAAGAAAAGGGCCTGGGCTGTGCTTTCAAATGTGTCTCTCCCTTACCTTCATCTGCTGCTCCAGCTGCCGTTTCTCTTCAGCGTCCACAGTGATGGTGAGGTACTGGGAAGGGTGCACCGCAGAGTTACTAGTGCTTATCTTGTTGGAGTAAAAGGACCTCTTCAGTGTGTACCTCTCCTCTGTTGTGTATAACACCTTGAGGTAGGGCTCCTCAATCACCTGTGAGAAATAAAAAGGACACAAAGATTAAGGTCAGCGCAGATGCTTTATTAATAAAAAGCTGGGAAATATCAGAAGAAAAATGTACGGCAGTCAGATTGAACTTACCCGACGTAAAATACAGTAAATTTAAATCTGACAGTAATAAAATGCCTCTTTGATTAAAACACAATCAAATGTTCAATTCAGCAACTAAATTTTTTGACATCAAATTATAGAATGCAACTTTCTGACATCTCTGAAAGGCACAAGGTCAAAATGCATCATTTAAAGAGGTGATTATATCATGTTTAAGGGTGGTGCCTATTTACAGACCTCACTGACATATCCAGTTTCACCCTACAAAATTTCTCTTGATATCCAACCTATAACACCAAAGACAGGGTTCATACAGCTTTTTAAGAGTAAAATTCAAGCACATTTCAAGCACTTTCAAGGTACCTAAACCAAACATTTCCAGACTCTCGAAGCCTTTATCGTCACATCTAAATTGTTACTGTTTTGATTATGATTATTTAATGCTTCCTAATTTCCAGAGTAAGGGATCAACAGAGGACTTGACGAGTGATCACAAGAAAAGAACTTCATTATGTTGCAAATCAAGCATTTTTCAAGGAGTATATTCGAATTCAAGCATATTCCTAACCTTGAATAACGGTTAAAATTAAGCATTAAGCAAGACTTTGTACAAACCCCGCAAAGAGATTGAATTTTAAATTACATTCATTTTCCTAAATCTCTGTTGCAGTGTTCTGAGAACTTAAATAGTTTGTAAAGAGGAACGTACCGTTCTTATCATGGCTTTAGTTTGATCGTTGCCCACAGGGACGTCATGCACCCTGTACTGGTGACAGAGGTAACTCATCACCTCATCAGGGGCGTCAAACATCTCACGTAGGTAGGTGAAGAACCCAAAACGCCTACACATGAAAAGTACGAAAATTAAAAATAACAAAGTATATTAAAAAAAAGTAATGGTCACAGACAAATACACAGTTACACAAAGAAATAGATAGATGAGGTCATTACCTCAAGGACTCAATATTTCGGGATGGCTGCCGCTTAGAACACGACTCATCCGGAGCAGAAATGGAGTTCACCTTCAAGTTCATCTTGTCACGGACCTGAGGGTCAGGACAGATCAAACTAAATTGATCAAACTAAATTTATTATTTGGTAGGGTAATTAATAATAATTATTAATAATAATTGGATGTGCCACTCTAAGTTCGGATTTGTCTGACGTTAAGCTTAACTATAATTTGCATTCAGAAGGATTTTTTCATCCTCCACCCAGAGTCAACATGACAGTCATAATGTGCAGCACCCTGACCTCAGTCATGAACCTCTCCATGTCGTCTTTTCTCTGGAAGACAAACGCCCGCAGATCGTGGAATGAGATGTGGTTCTCCACGTACTTAGCAAAGCGATGATCTTTCACATTGATCTGGGGAATGAGGAAGGATTAGCATGCAGGCAATGTAATTGATACAAAAAGCATCAGAAGCGCAATACTGACTGCTGTCAAATCAGCAAAGCTTCAGTTGCTGGAGGGAAGGTGTCCTAAATAGATTCCTTAACAATCTTTCAAGTGTTTTATGAAAAAACACTGTTAAGAGAAGAACTCTCCCCAAAGTCAAGAAAGTGAATCCCAACCGACCACATTGAACAAACACACTTGTCTTATTTGGTCATCCTGCTATTGTGGTAACACTTTATTTTAACCCCCCATTTAGCATTTATAAGCCCTATATAAACATTGAATAAATGGTTTAGAACACTATAATGTAGTTGTACACAGACGTAAGAACATTTTTAAGTTCTTATTAATGTACAGTATTTGTCAAAAATTGTAACCTTTCCTATGAAAACATATTTTGTATAATTACAACTGTGTTTTACTTTATTGTCATTCACCTGTTTATACACCAGCCTCCATGGGTGGCCACAGGAGGAGGTATAGTTGTTGACAACTACATTAACACTTATAACTGCTTATATACACTTATATCTACATTATAGTGTCATTACATTTATTAAATGTTTATATACAGCTTATATATGCTAAATGGGGTGGGGGTAAAGTATCACCCACATGGTTTACTGGGACTCACCACCAGCATCATGGGCTCATGGACATTTCCACTAAAGAGGTGTCTGTTCTTTCTGAGCCACTGGAGGGCAGTGTGCGTGTCCTTGTGGCGTCCTCGCAGCTTCTCCTCTTTGGCATTCATCATGTTGTTCATGTCATTAAGCTTTTTCTCCAACACTGGCAATAAAAATAAACAAACATTATCTACATGAACCATATCGGCCTATCGCGTGCTCTTTGGCTGACACTAGCCAAGTTAAAGTACCTATGTGAGCATCATGTGTTAAATCATTTGATCTTTGTTTATGTAAACTGGTTCAGACTCTCACTTTTGGACTCAGCATAGAGGTTGTCCTTCTCCCTGCGCAGGTCAGACTTCTCTCCTTCGATCTTGGCTCTCTCCAGCTGGATGCGCCTCAGCTCGACATTGACAGCATTGATCCGCGGTGTCACATCTGGTTGGTTGCCAACTTTGGCAAGCTCTGTCTTCAAGTCCTCAATGGTCCGCCTGGTGTTGCTGATTCGCTTCTGATGGTCTTCCTCCTCCATCTGCTTCAGCCTCAGCGTTTGTTTAATATCTTCAATCTGTAGAGAAGAACAGGGAGAGTTGTCATTTATAACGAACAACACACAGCTGCAGATAAAGTCTGTTTTACTCTGTGATAAAGGCACACTGAACAGAAGAAGTCAGCAACATAGACTACATGAAGTAGGATTGTATCATAAAAATACTAATTCTATCATTCAAATGGTAATTTCTCTTATCATCTCTTCTTTACTACATACAAAGCTAGGAATACATATGTTATTGTTCAATTAACTGAGATAATTTCGGACTTTTTCAAAAAATAGCTGTAATTGGTTAAAGAACTCAATAAATGTGAAGTGTGAAGGAAGTGTAAACCACGAAAGATACAAAATGAGGACATTCTCAGGTGCTGAATCTCAGACAGAAGTGCATGTTAGTGTATAGTGGCATGTTTATTGTATGCTTCACATTGTTACAGAATGGATCAGATTTTGACCTTTAATGTTCTGTTCACTCACAAATATGAAGCCCCAGTTCAATAATATCTTTTTAAAAAATTATAATAAATGCATATTGCAATTCAAAAAGGGGATGTTATTGTAGATGACAACAACATAGATTACGTATTATCGGCGCTGAAGGCTGTCGATTTTCTTCCTCTTTCTGAGTACAAAGAAAAGTGCTATCTCACCTCTTTGTGTTTTCGATCCAGCTGATCTTGTTTCTGTTTGCACTTCAGAGAGGCTTCTTTGATGGCGAGAGTCTGAAAAACAACAAGCTCATAGTTATCATCATGAGAGCATCACAAACCTTACATTCCAGTATTCATTGTACTGCAGAAAAACATGCTCAAAAACTAGCCTCTAATGTTTTAAAGACGACCATAAAACATCTTTCAGAAGGTTTATAATTCATTTTAATTACTTGTGCTTCACATTCAGTGAAGATGAATTTAAGAAAAAAACCCTGACTATAATGTAAATAGCTGGCAGGATTCTCAAGTGTGCCACTCAAAACATTTTATTATGGGTTGATTCATGCTCCGATTCATTCATCTAGCACTTACAATTCATGAATGCCCAAAAAGGCTTTCCATAAAACCATTCAAGTGCACTTATTGTGGATACCTGATTCAGAACCATCAGTGAGAGCTAATGGCTAGACCCCTCAAGTACATAAATACGCTCCGATCATACGTTGAAAGTACAAAACATGTTTTTCAACACATAAGTTTTCCATATTTCTCTGTCATACTGTCGACCTATAAAAGAGTAACATTAAGACTTTTCACCTTCGCCTTTATTTGTGCCTCAGTGGGCTTCAGCTGGTCGTCAATCAGCTGGATCTTCCTCAGCATGGGCGCCTGTGCCTGCTTCAGGGCAGAAAGCTCCTTCTTCGCCTCGTCTCGCTCTTTCTTCACACCCTCAAGCTCCTTACGGGTGGTCTCGTACTCCTAGCACCAGAGGGAAAGAGTCAGAGCTAACACAGTCAGAAGAACACAGTTTTACTCTGACTGCGTACTGTGTTTATTTGTCAACGTTTCATTTCCATCGCTCACCACCCACGGTTTCTTCTTGTCAAGCAACTCGATCACGTCCAGATGCCTCTTCTTTTCGTAGTAGCGGTTCACATCATGTTTGTTCCTCTCATTCCTCTGCTTGGCCTTCTCCAGAAAGCTGGCCTTCTCCTTTACGACGTTCTGAAGGGAAACAAACCACAGACAACACTGAAAAACCTACAAGAGCTTGAGGTCTGCAATGCTGCCCTTATATATTTTTTAAATATGGAAAAAAAGTTAAATAATCAATGGTGCAACTGTGATTGTGAGTGTTGACAGACAAACAGAAGCATTCAATTCTTCAACAAATTGTATTCAAATATTTTTTCCCCCAATCAAATTTTCGGTCACGCCTAAATGAGACGCTCAACCTAAACAAACTGGCACAAGCCGCTGCACGCTGTATGTCCCTACAAGCCTCATGTTTACCTCCAGCTCTCGTTCTCTGTTGCGGAAGTTTTTGAGCTCACAGTGGTACTCGTACATCTCTGGTGGTCCCACAGACTTCTCAGTTGCCTCCAGCAACTCAATTTTGGACATCTTGGCAAACTCTCCCACTTTTTCCTGTAGGGGACAAACCAACCACATCAACAGAAAAGACGGAAACAGTGAGGAAAGCATCATTAGCGGTAACAGACACGTTAGAATCTTGCCTCCCACGCTTTAAGTACAAATTTGTATGAATGAAATACAATGTTATGTGTCCTCCACATCCACACACTGACACATTGCTTAAATATTGAAAGCTATGGTTGAAAAATAGGAAGAAACGATCATCAAAAAATCTTTAGATTACAAACCACGTAGCATGCACTGTGCAAATATCCTACAATGTGACAACGTTAATTAAACAGCCTGACCTCCATAGAAATTTTCAGCAGCTGTTACTCTAATTCACTGCACCTGTGCAGCCTTATATTGCAGTGACACAAACATACCTGTGGCAGAAACTGGCAGAGGTTGCTGACTTGGATATGTAGAGCCTTAACCTCCTCTTCCACTGCCTTCTGGTTGCAGTGTCTTCCATTCAGCATCCACAGCGACTGATTGTTCTCCACATGGATCTCTCTGTTAATCACTACATTACCACCCTTCTTGTACCTGGAATAACAACAAAGAGTTTGATTCTACAATCGGATATATATATCTAGGGAGAATTGACAGAATGTTAGCATAATTCCTAAAATCCTTAAATGGCTGATGTAACACTACACACAAAACAGTAGCATCATTTAAGGTTGAACTGTCTGTATATTTAAAATGCTGAGTTATGTCAACAAGATTAATATTCCATGATTTCTAAATGGATTCATCAGGCTTTTCTGAATGAATGCAACACAAATGTGTTTCACCTATAAGTAACAGTGTGTGTCTGCAAACTCTTTCACATAACTTACAGTTCAATCTCAATGAATCCTTTATGGCACCCGCGTTTGACATAGAGACCAACCTACAGAAATAAAAAACAAATCCTTTTAATAATCGTCATCAGAATTGTAATTAGTTGATTTGTCAGCTAAAATAACTGTATAATAATTTGACTGACTGACACTGGTGCAGGGATCTGAAACCAACATCACATGCAGTGCAAGAGGATAATGAAAGACATTCAAATAACAGTATGAAATCAAGGCCTGAACAAGTTCAGTGGTTGTGTTACTCTGCTGTTTACCTTGTCGCCTCTGCCCAGGATAGCGGTCTTGCCAGCCAGACCCAGACAGATGGCACACACAATGCTAGACTTGCCAGTTCCATTGGCTCCAACAATCATGTTGAGAGTAGGTCCAGGATGCACCACAGAGTAGTCATAGGTCCTGCCAGGGTACAAGGTACATATTTAAGGTTTTCCTGCAGTGTTTTATAGCAGAGGTGGGCCACCTTGCCTGAAATAAAGGCCACCTCCACTAACATAATAAAAAAGTCATATATACTATTATGAATTAAAATCTTAATCTTCAGATAGCAGGAGTGGCATTTCATACAGCAAATGCCATATCTAACAAGTGTGGCTTTTGTTTAGGTTGCCATCTACTGACTAAACTGATCATTAGACATGACTACTTTATACTAACACTCCATTTCAGGGGGAAATATTGTACTTTTTTACTCCACTACATTTATTTGACAGTTATAGGTACTAGTTATTTTTCAGATTAATATTTCACATTAAAAAAAACATATTAATCCAGTGGTTCCCAACCTTTTTGACTTGTGACCTCTTACAAAAAAAGCAGGAGTACCTTTACTTGTAATTATGCATTTTTTCATTGTGGTATTGGTACTTTTACTTAAATAATGAATTTGAGTACTTCTTCCACCACTGGTTTTAAACAAGCTGTACATGATAAACTGGCACCTGAATGTACGGTATATATTCTAAAGTGACAACTGTAGAAATAGCCATTATGAGCGATTGTGGAAACTTGACTTGGACTCCTCCCTCAAGATCTTGAGACATGATTTGGGCTCCAACTCCAGACCTGACTAGAATTTGTGCCTTAAAATCTTAAGATTTAATTGGAACTTAAAATATCTGATTTGGACTTGAAGTTGTGACTTACGGTGTGAATACATCAGTTTTACGAGACAGTCGTGGCACCACTGACACCTCTCTGCGTTAGCTGGTTTCTAACAGCTTAACTCAGTGGGTATACGAGTTGGTCATGTTTATAGATAGAGGTCAAAGCATCCTGGTTCAGTGCCAGGTATCGCTAATAATATGTTAGCATGTCTAGCTAGCTTAGCCGTCTAGCTATGATCAGGGTCTATCATATTCTTCCATGCTGGCGTCAGTTGACTTTGGGTTGTTCTGTGTTGCTAAACAGCTCAGGTGCAGTAACTTACAGGAAGTTTTTCATGGCGATGCGAAGTATGGATCCCTCCACCAAACAACCCACTTCTCCGGTTCCATCGGGCTGACTACCAGAAGTTTGTGAACTGCTGTTAACATGACTGATTCGCCGTCTTTTCCCGGGCTCAGCCATAGTGAATTAAAAGAGTTATTTGCCAAGCAACTACATGTACTTTCGTTCTCAGTTCGCCCTCGCGCGCTTCCCTGAGTGGTTGTTGGAAGCTGGTTGGACCAAAGGCGTCACGTGTATACACAACGACTGACGTCATCGTCAAAGCTAACGTTCATTGTCGCGAGACACTATGTACAGATTGATAAATAACTCTCCTCAATATATCCATGAATAAAACGTTTTTCAACAAACTGTCCACAACCAAACTGCAGTCAACCCCATATATTTGTTTGATATGGGCATCTGTAAAACATTAACAAATAATATAATCACGTGTCTAATAAAATATTGATTTGAGCAGAAAATATATTACAGATATAAACAGAATACAAAGCAATAATATAAGCTACTCAAAATCTTAACTTGACAACTCAGCAGTTGTTGGATAGCAGGTGATAAATATTGTGTTAGTATTATTATACGAGAATATTCTTGTGAGTTCTGGAGAGTAAAAAGAAACCATTTGTCCATCTGTTCCTTCATTATATATATATACAAAAATATTCTGGATGGACCTTAGGAATTTTAGAAGAGGAAAGACTGAGTGAATGATCAAGCAACAGCATAAAGACAGATTTTATTTTCATTGTACAATTGGTTTTATTAATGGGGAAATTCCACACACATAAAATGAAATGGACTGACTCAAATAACTTTGGACAGCTTTGACAAATAACTATTTGAATAAAGCACCACAATGTAATGTTATGAACAACCATATGGTGAAAATGTATGATTTTTGTTTAGTTTTATTCATTAGTTTATTCTATTCATTAATAGTCCCAGGTTATATCCCAGTTACTGGGACTGGTGTGGTTATATGTATGTTGTACACTCAGTTACCAGTTTATCCAGTACACCTAGTTAAAACTAATGCAGTCCAATTTGTATTAGACAGCATTGTGTACTTTCATGAAGGTTATGTTGTTCATGTTTTGTTGAAACCATTTTAGTGCCAATTCAACTTTATAGTTATTTTAGAAAACATCATTTGTGGTGCTGTTGAAAAGTGTTGCATTATAATGAAAGATGTTTTAGTACTTAGTCTACCACTATTGCTATAGATGTGGTGGAGAAAATATCAGAAACACTGCCATAAATCAATTTCAACAAAAGCATAACCCTTATTAAAAGGTAGGATTCATTGCATAGTATTGTATTAAGACTGAATTAGAATTAGCTAGGTGTACCTGATAAACTGGCCATTGAGTGTATATATATACTGTTCCGTTTATTTGAAAAAAAGTGGCAGAGAGTTGAGTAATGTTGCACAGAGGAAGAAAGAAAAAAAAAAGAGAAAAAAAAGAAAAAAATAAAGAAACTCAGCGCTGGGTACAGGAGGATTTGGGGACATTAAAGGATAGGTTGTCATTTTCCCCCCCAAGTATGTCTTAAAACAATACTGATATACATTTAAAAGTCATGGTTCACTGTGACTGTTCCTCTTGGCCACAAAGCGATTCCTTCCTAAAAAGGATTCCTATATGATGGGGGACAAAATCTGTAGTCCTCATTTTGTGCAAAACTGCACTCTGAGGTTCGGTTGAAGCTAGTATGAGGCTTTAACAGTTTAGTTAGTCAAAGTTGGGATCTTCCAAAGGTATTGTTTTTTTAGTGCAAATTCCCTCCTTGTGTTTCCCCATTGTTTTCTAGCTGGGCTATGGTAGAGGAATAGCAACACAAAGAGGGAACACAATCTATTTTACTCATACTGCAAAAGCCTCATATTAGCTTTGGCTTTTAACATTACACAAAAGGACTCCAGATTTTTGTTCTCCATTTAGGGATTTCTTCACAGCCAGTATGGACAGGATGAACAGTACAGCACCCAATAATACTTTCAATGTACATACGAGTATTTAAGTATTGTTTTAAGACTTACTTGGAAAAAAACGTGAAACTATCTAGGCTAGCAACGTTAAGGAACCCCTACGTAGGATAGTGAAGAAACCATGACGACAGTAACTTTAACCACCGTATGCCTACTTGTAACGTTATTGTAGGTCTATTAATTAGTTGACATACTTATCTTTCGATGAATAGTCTTAGTTTACAGTACTTTAGTTAAATTAACTCTTAAAAAAGGTACTTCATAAGCCTAAAGATATAGTTAGAGCGCCTGTAAACGTTTGAACAATTCTAGCGAAAAAGACAAACTGCCGACATCTTTTTCACGAGTGGTGTCTCGTGAGCAGAACGCAGGCCTTTCTAAACGGTCGCAGGCGTTAAAACGATCAAATATATCCGTCCAGCGCTTCGGGCTGCTTTTCGGTTGTGGTTAGATCAGAATCGCCTCTTTACTCATTGTCCATTGTGAAGCTTGAGATGAACCCAAACTCACCCAGAACTAGTATATCTGATCAATTCATCACCTCTGACCACAACATAAAGCGTGGAGGCCCTGTTAAGTTCTTGCCTGCCGCTCATCGCCACGGAGGCTCGAGAGCGCTTTTCTTATCATCTCTGATCAGAGCAGAGCCAAACTCAGACCAAATCAAATAAGATCACTGTGTAGGTTTTTACAGAAATACACACTCACGCACACAAACACCCGACATTCATTCACTCACTCACTCAAGCAGTCACCAAATACTCACACACAGGTCCCACACACAAGCCATTCAAACTATGGAGAGGAGAAACATCCGGGTCGGGTTTAAAGCTGAAAGCCGCATGGAATCATGGGACATTGAAAGCAGAAAATAGTTGTATGTCGACCTCATGTGGCCATCAACGGAAAGACCTTCCCTTCTTTCTCTTTTTTAGTTGATATTTCTTGCATTAAATGAAGAGATTATATGAACGCAGAAGAAATGTAACATTTTGTTGTAAGCAATCAATAATACAAAAGTAAAAAATAATAAAATAAATAATTATTAAAGTAATAATGTAAGCAGGCCTTTATGAAGTAATACAAACAAAGGAATTTTCTGTAAATTTAGTAAAAGTTTAGTAAAAAAAAACCACCAAAACCTATAAATTAAATTATATTTGTAGGTGTTGCTTACACTTTTCTTCTGCCTTCACAGTTCCTGCCAAAGATGGATTGCATAATAGTTGTAATCAATAAAAAGAAAATTAAAAAAAGAGATAATAGAATAAGTACTTTTATGGCATATTTGTAAGTTGGAATTAATTTACACTAATAGATTGTAAATGTAATTTTAAAAGGCAGTGATCTTTGCAAGATCCAACATCATATGCATGACTGTACTGTAAATGACTAGAAAATACCTAATGACTGCTCTGAGTACCTTTGCACTGACAGTATACATATATATGTTTGTTTCCCCAGAACAGATTCAGGAAATGAAAGCACTCCAGTGGTAAATAAATAAATAAGAAGTATACATAATCTGTCATCTATGAACAACTTTCAGTCAGTCAGGTTTTTGAGTAAAAACCTCACAAACCACACGGATTACTGTAAAAACCTAATCTGAATTTTAAGTTTTCAATACAGAGTTTCAAATGAATCATCAACTGGTCATATACATATGCTTGCACATGCACGTACACACTTACACTCACACACTTTTGCACCTACTGTATATGTCAGTGATGTACAATAAATACACACAGAGAGACATGCATATACCCATGCACACAGTGTGTTTTTCTGTTCTGTTTTATCCTGAATCAGTTTCATCCATTTGTTTGTTTAGGTGTTTTTACCCTTGCAGGCCTAACCAGTGAAAGGGGCTGCAAATTAGCTTTAGCTAACACCTTCTATACATTACATCTGTTGCATTTCTTTTACTTTTGTAATACATAAATAAAGCTGTAATTTTACGCTGTAGTGGTACAAACACACACACTGGGTGCTGCTCAGAAACCATATAGATAAACCAAGATTGTCTGGTGCAAAGGCAGTGTGACCTGTGAGAAACACTGTTTTGAAAATGTTGATTATGAACAGTTTAGATCACTTCTATCCATGAGTTCAAATGTAGCAAACACAATACCATATACTGCAAATAATTGTTATATTTGCACTTTATGTCTCCAAGCAATAAGCAATGAACATAGAGTGAAAAATCTGACTGCTTCACACTTTATACAGTATGTTGGTTTGCCTGAAAGCCTTTGTTGTTGCCGTCTCTGTGGTGGTACAGGAGTGGACTGCTACTAGTGCCGTGCTATGTTGGTTTTAAGCTGCATTTGTGTCGGCGGCAATTAACTAATCTAGCGTCCTATGGCCTGTGGGGGTTGTGAGGTAATCTTGAATGGCGTAATAAGATTTCAGTGTCTACTACCATCTACTGACTACTGCTAGGTGGCACATTGAGTCAGAGGATCCCTCATCATCAGCAATATGTTGGACTCGGATGCAGCAAAGAAACAGACAATGGCGACTATGTGAGGAGGTGTGATTCTTTTAACAATGGATTAAAACAGGAACGCTGTTACTGGACAGAAACAGTGGACTTCCACCATCCTGCCATGGAGGGGTCAACTGCAAAAAAAGTGAGTTCTTGCAAGTTGTTTTCTTAAACCTCTGCTCCTGTCTCGTGAGTGAGAGGTCAACGTTTGGTCTGCTGGCCGCCTGTCAGAGGTTTAGTTGACTTCAGTGTTGCCTCAGTGAGTTTACAGTTGTGATTTATTTTGAATTCCATATGTCCAATAGACTTTATTTCCCTCTTCATGTTATGTAGATTATAGACAAAAATGATACACTGTCATTGGGACAGTCTAGAATTATTTAGCAGATTAGGGTGATCAAGATTATTGAATTAGATGCCCAGCAACGTTACAGTGCACTCATTTATGAAACTGCTTGAGTTCAGGTGAAAAGCGCAGTGTGTGCTGTCATCAAAGTTTTTTATCCATATTGAAGGCTATGAAACACAAGATTTATTAAGTGTGTATATCTTATACTCATGAGCATCTTGTTGCTTTTTTATGTTTACTTAAATGTTCTATTGATTCTCAAATTATTCAGCTTACTCCAGAAAACTGATAGAGCCACATGTTGCATGTAAACATGTGATTTATCACCATTGTAAATAGGTGTTCCCATTTTAGGGGTTTTCATGTTCCAGTACATGAAAAAAAAACATATGTTGATGTTTCTGAAGGGAAAATTAGACTCAGCTAATGATAATACAATTCAGAGCATCTGATCTAGAGAGAAGGAGAAGTTATGAGATTAGGTGGAGTGGTTTTGCTGGAATCCATCCCAGCCCTGCAGGCCCTGACTGGAATAATGGCCTCCATCAGATCAGACACCCGTCAATTGATCCCCCAGCTCAACCTCTCTGCAGGGGGCCCGAGGAGGGACAGGATTTGGAGGCTTATGTCGGTGACAGGAACAGTAAAAGGCACGATCCCAAATACAGTTCTGAGCTCCAAGCATCCCAGGAGGAGAGCTTGGGGATCTTATGGTCAGCTGTAGGGCAGTTTATAACAGAAATATGCTGTTATCAGTTGGCTTCACTTTGTCAGAGAAAGGCTGCTCAGAGCAGTACAACAGCATCTGCCATCTGTTACTGCTCAATATGATCCTTTCCTCCTGGTTATCTGGTTTCAGTGGGTGCGGCAGAGATTGTGTTGCAGTAGGATGTCTTGCCAAGTTTTCATCGCATGTTGTTAGGTCATGAGTATAATAAATGCAGATATTTATTTATCATTTTCAGTTTTTAATTACTGGTAGAACTTTGGTCATGTCACTGTCAGGCCAAACTTACATGACAGGCTCAAAGAGCTGTTACGTCACCTTTGTGTTTCCAGTAAACACAGCTCACCTGCTTAAACAGCACAGCGGGCACTGTCCCTTTTAGCCCCTACAGTATCTAATTATACCATCTGTCCAATCAGGTGAAGATCAGAATGAAGACGATGTTTTGACAAGCCAGTTTTGGTACATCAGTGTTAACATGTTTGGCTCAGCTAGAGGCTATGATATCATTTATCATTTACATTCACATTACTAACTTCTTTCACACTTTTTTAACCGACAGAAACCAGGATATGGACATCACAAAAAAGGTATCTTAAACACACAAATGCTGAACTAAAAATTAAAATATATTCTAACATTTCAACAAGCATACATACAGCTGATGATACTGTGGATTAGAATATTTGATTGCTCAGATGTTACCAATCAAACATTTGATTGCTTCATCTATTTGATCTATCAAATAGATCTGTCTGTCTATTTGAATGATAGACTGATTGATCTATCAGTCAAATATTTGATTGATAGATTAGGGTTTGTTTTATAGAATTACCTTTATAAGTACTTACCTGACAAAATGAAAACAGACTGGTTCCATTATATATTCAGAATTGCCATTTTAACTCCCAAATTGGATGTATTTTTTCTGATGAGTTAAACATTAAAGTCAACAGATATACATATATGATATGAGTCGTTTTGTGTTCCTCAGAGACCTCTGTTGGCCACCCACCGCTGTACCGTCAGTCCACAGCAGACTTCAGTAGTGATGAGAGCGTTCAGCCCAGGAGACTGAACGGTTCCTCAGTGGAGACACCCAGCCACCAGAACCTGCACCGGGAGCTGCTGCTCAGCCATAAACGGTACAGGAGGTCGAACACTGAAAACACCTCTACTCTCTGGTCTTAATGCGGTCAGCATTTGAAACAGAGCAGGGCAGCGTGGATTGTGTTTGTGTGTGTGAGTGTGACTCTGACTGATCGTGCAGGGGCCTGCTGCTGGAGGAGAAACCGGAGCTGAAGCGAGTGTTGGAGCAGCGCAGACTGGAGCAGCACAAGGAGGAGGAGATGGCCCGACGGCGGCCCTCAGATCTGGAGATGGAGCTCCGCAAGAGGCAGCAGAAGCTGGAAGAGGTCAGAGGCCCAAACACACAGGGGTTGTTAGTGTTACCACAAGGCCAATACCAGGGCCAATACCAGTAATCAGTAGTGGAAGCTAATTAAGTACATTTAGTCAAGTACTGCACTTTTGAGGTACTTCTGCTACAGAGGGAAATATTGTTCTTAATACTCCATTACATTTATTTGATAGATGTAGGTACTGGTTCATTTTCAAGTTTAGATTCTACTAATAATAAATAATATGATAAGCTTAAAAACACAATGCGCTTGACATTTCTCCTCTAAACTTTTCAGATGGTTTCATTTAAATAATGGTTCAACGCCCAAAGAGAAAAGTCCAAAAAATGAAAACAAATATGTGTAGCAGAACTTTGTTTTTTTTACCCCATTAATCACCTCACAACCCTTCAGATGTATCTCATGACCTCTTTAGGACGGGTCACAGTTGTTAAAATAGTTAAAACTATATTCAGTAAAATGCTGCTTACGATGCATCAGTATTAACAATCTAATGTCATATATAATATGATATCAGTACGCTCACTTGTCCTTTGTTTCTTTGTTTTTTCCAGTATGAGCAGGAGGAGATCAGGCGGCGGGAGAACCAGCAGAAGATCCCAGAGTTTGTCCGTGTGAAAGACAACCTGAGGCGAACACAGACGTTTAAGCAGTGAGGCCCCACGGCTCCCATCAGCCCCTGCAGCATCTCACCTTAGTGGCCCTATCTTTATGTTCACTGTGTGCTGAGTTAAAAAAAAAGAAACCTCACAAAGGCACCAGCTCACTATACATCTGTTAATGAATTTTAAATTGCATTTTGAAAAATCAGAATTTGAGTAAGGAATCCTGCATACCAGGAAACAAATAATCCACACATAGAAACATGTTTTCTTAAGACTTTGTCACAGTTTAGTTTCTGATGAGGGAGTGGAAGTGCTCATTTTTTATTCATAATTATGTGGATCAATATTTGTTAAGGGAAAGCTACTACTGTTCAGAGGCTGGATATTTTTTATGTTTTTTATGGTCATTATACTATTTATTTTTTTCAAATCAACTTATCGTGCTTCTTCCTTGATTAAAGGAGTATGAGGCTGTTTTATTGTTTGTTTAGTGGAAGGGCCACATCAGTCTAATTCTTTACTTTCTATTAGACTGCTATGTGATTGTTAACAGAGACATTTCTCAACAGAACTATTTTGATTCAATATAAATCCCCCCAGTGTTACAAAATTGCATGCTTATCTGTTTCTGTCTTGACTTTTGATTTTTAGTGTGTCTGTGTGCTGTGGAAATAAAGGCTTTATGGTTTGCAGAGATGTGTTGTTTTGTTGGATGCAATTCAAAGCACTGGGGATTGATTTGCATGCTGCTCTTCCCCCCTGGAGGACTCTCACGGTTCTTTCACATGGATATGGGACTTTGTTTAATTAGCTGATCTTTTCATTCCATCACGGGACGAAGAGGAGAAAGCACAGGCCATCTGGAGGAGGCTTTCAGGATATATAGGCTAGGAATACCCAAGGGCCTGGTTAAGTCACTGCAGACAACCGGCTGAAGGCAAATAAAAGTAGCCTGTTTGTTATTGTAGAATTACATTTAGATTATTTTAGTAATGTATCTCATACAGAAATGCATCCCAAAGTGGTGAAAGAAGTATTCAGATCTTTTACTTAAGTAAGTATCAGCAAAATGTACCTAAGTATCAAAAGTGAAAGTAGCCCACTCATTAATTGTTGTTGTTATATTATTAAACTGCAGAGTAACTAGTAACAATGGCTGTCAAATAAATGTAGTGGAGTAAGTAAGTAAGTAAGTACAATTTTGAGGTACTTGTTGCTATATGCTATATACTTCTACTCCATTACAATTCAGAGGCAAATATTATACATTTTACTCCACTACTTATTTGATAACTTTAGTTACTCATTACTTTCCAGATTCAGATTAATGCTACAAAATATAGTCAACAAATCAATTCTGATATTATTATATCAATAAGGCTTTACTGATCCCCAGGGGGCAATTCACAAGCTATCCAGCAGTATATAAAGTAATATACTGTATATGTACGATATATAAATACATTCAAATTGATCCCACATTTACTAGATGCATTATTAAAGTCTTGCTTACATGAATGTATTCATAATCATAATCCAATAATATAATAAACATTATTTTGAAATGGGCTATACATTTATAAAGTATATTTTGATGCTAACACTTTGGTACTTTTACTTAAGTAAAATTTAAAGTGCATGACTTTTACTTAACAGAGTATTTCTGCACTGTGGTATTGCTACTTTTACTTAAGTAACAGATCTGAGTACTTCTTCCACTACTGAAGGAGTTTAAGTGTAAAGTGGCATCAAATGAAATGACTCATACAGGTATATAACATTTGTACTTAAATACAATATTTGAGCCAAATGTACTGGTTACTTTTCACCACTGCACACAATACAATTAAGAATAAAGTAAGCAAAAATAATAAAATATAAAAATAAACAAATTAAATGCCAAATCATAACATAAAATCAACATAAAATGTTCTCCTTGGCACTAGTAGGCCAAATAAATCTTCTTATGCTAATCAGCAATCAAAAGTGCATCTGTCTCTGCAATATAGTTGTGTTTTAATGTATTCTTGGATTTTTGAATGGATGAGTGGGTGGCTCATATTGGCCCAAACATCACTCTTTGCTCTTTTTTCATCATCATGGCGGAAGGAAGAGATGAGTGTAGTCTTGTTCACCACCGCCACTTACTCGCCAGCTGTCCTGGGTTTTACCAAAACTTGTCTCTCCCTCCGGCCATTCTTCTTTTGTGCCTCTTTTCAAATTAAAAGCCCCCTCAGCGAGTCGCGTGCTGTGTCAATACTCAAAGCGTGTCTGGAAAGTCAGCAGCGTCGGACCGAACCATTGTAAAAGAGTCCGGGGAGAACACGGGCAGAAATAAAATTCACCTTTCCCGGTTAAAAACTTATTCTAGTAAATACACAGATACACAGATAGTGTACGTGGAAAACAACAGGATTTGAAGTAAATATAAGAAGAAATCAGTTAGCAAAGAAATACTTTAGCAAAAATCAAGTAATCCCTCCCCCCTTCACCGAGAAAGTGGAGTTGACTGAAACAGATGTCCCAAGCGTTACTCTCACGTCTGACCAGAGAAAATCTCAACAACTCCTGCTCTCTCGGAAAGGATGCTGTAGAGGAGCAGATAACACGCTACAAGGTAAGCACACACGGTTTCCTGGAGGTTAAAACACCGGACAGGGAAGGAGCAGCAACATTAGCACAACCAGTATTAAGCTAAGGATGAAGTGTGTGAGGGATGCTGTTAAGTCGGTAAACTTTAGAGAACCGTTACAGAGTAATTAACTTAACTGAATTTGCTATTTGGACTGTACACAAGCCTTAAAAAGAGAAACACTTCCAAAACACATGGCATTTGTGATAAGTGTTCACCCTTCTTCATTGTTGTAACTAAGTACTAAGTACATTTCTGTACTTAACTATAAGCATGAGGTATTTGTAATTTGTACTAGTCACCTAACAGATTAAAACTTTACATGCAAAACATAAAGAAAATATGGTGCATTTGCTTGTCATATTGTAAGTACATTTTGTTGATAATACTTCTGTACTTTTACTTTAGTCCAATTTTAAATGCAGGACTTGGAATATTTTAATAGTGTGGCAGTGCCATTTTTACTTGGTAAAGTGATTTGAGGATCTGAAAATGGTCGGAGTACTTCTTCCACCACTTCTCTTCTTCTTACCAAAATACCTTGTCTGTTGAAAACTGTAAAATAAATGTATGCAAATACAAAGAGTTAAAACCCTCTCAGTATTACAACTATCAGACTAAGCAATTATGACTAATGAATACAAAACACATGTGTTGAGTCTCTGCAGTTTAATCAGTACCATAATTATGCACAGGTTGCTTTCACAGATAAACAGCACTAAAGGATGTGGGGCTGGTTGGTGGTGGTTGTTTGTGCCCACAGCAGCAGAATAAACACAATCTCCTGTTGTCCACATGTTGACAGACATGCAGTGCTACTGTGGTGCTAAAGACAACACCTCTATGTTGTTATGCCCCTGGAGTCCCCCAGTTCTTTTGTCAATGGTGGGTACTTGTGGGTGAAAAGCTGTAACCACATCCTGCCAATGGCCCGAGATGACCATCAGTGTCCATTCAGGGGCCTCAGAAATGATGACTCAGAGGGACAAGGTGTCATGATCCCTGGTCAGCCCTT
Organism: Macquaria ambigua; assembly: GCA_008360985.2. NCBI lineage: Eukaryota > Metazoa > Chordata > Actinopteri > Centrarchiformes > Percichthyidae > Macquaria > Macquaria ambigua. Next base: position 673,267 of record VMKM01000033.1, on the reverse strand, counting down.
CAGCCCGTGGAGAACAATGGAGCATCTCTTCTTGCCCTCTGTATTTAAGCTGTCGTTGAGCTGTGACAGGGCTGGTGTGTCTGGCCAGCATATGGCCTCCAGTGACTGAGAGCCTGCTGATATGGTGCTTATTACCCCTGCATTGTCTCTGCTGGACCCCTGCACTACTTAACAGTGTTGATCTGACAAAGGAAAGAGGCTGACAGGGTTTGAGTCTTTGATACAGACTACTCATAATAACGTTGGCTTTTTATGCTATCACAGCCTCTTGTCTGCATTTTGCTGCAGTCTGCTTCTTAAGACAAAGATCTGACTCCAGTGACGCGCTCTGTAATACAACACTTCATTTTTTTTCTCCTGCCGCTCCCCCACATTGATGCACTTTTCTTCCAGCAGCCCATATTGTGTGCAGAGTGGATCCATTTTGCTGAATGGATTTTGGCTTTTCATCAGACTCTGAAATAAGGCATGCTGCAAAAGTCGTTTGGTTTCTTCCATAGTATCAGCATTCAGTGGAGAATCTTAATTACAGGGTTCGAACAGGCCTCGGTCTGGTTTCAGGCATCCCTCACTGTTTCCTCGGCAAGGCTGGTCCCCATCGGTAATTCCAGGGCCGACCACAGTGGTAATGAGCACGGCGGTGGTGGCGGCATTCCAGGAGATCGCAGCTCCAAAAGCTCATGGGAAAGGGAGGTGGGGGAAGTCTGGGAGACAGTGAATCCACATCATGATCTCTTGCCATAAACACCCACTTCCGGAGATGTTGCACTGTCACGGTCTGGTGAGCAGCGAGGATGGGTGGGATGACCAGCTCCCATCCATGACGCGTTCCTAGATAGTCGTAATTAGCGGTGATCACATGCAGCGCAATTAAGATGTTATGACTGCATCAATCAAGTCTGCCGGGTGGAGACTGTGCTATCAGCAGCTATCCCTTCAGGAAATGGACTGCTATTCCTGTTACACTCGATCCAGAAAAGTATTGTTTTTTGGCTTTCCCTAACAGTATAATGTCAACACTCCCACGACTCCAGGTTTTTATGAAAGCTATGACAAATGGCATCAATGTCTTGGCAATAAGCTGCAACTTCTAGTGAGATCTGCTGTTTTACCCGAACTCACCCACCCACCCACTCACTCAGCCTAGACCTCCGACCACAGACTCTTGTGAAAGTCTTCAGAGAGTTATGGGGTGTAAGTGGGTAAATCCCACATTACCCTGCCTGTCTCTGATTACCAGGCTGGATTCCTGTTGACGTCTTTAGTTTTAGATTGCTGCAGCGTGGAGCCATGTGTCTGAGAGTACAGCAGGCCCCGACCTTGCACAGGAAAAACTCAGCACTGTTCCTTTCCCCACCTCTCACTGCAGCCTTGTCTCGGTATTGGCCCAATAACGCTGCTCAGGCCTGAAGCAGAGTTGTCAGCAGATATTGCGCCCACAGCAGATTATTGAGGCCGGTCGGTGGATACAGGGCCTTTGTTGCAGTGTTGTTTTACTGACTCGGGCTGCCTGTGCCTCATTGTGCTACCGGCTGCTCATAGCTGCGTCAGTTCACATGAGTTGCTGTGGTGAATGGGTCAGGCCTCATAATATCCTGTTAGAGGAGGATTTCATCCACACGGGCTCTGTGTCTTCCTGGTCCTGATACCAATCTCCAAACACAGAGGATGACACAAGAGATGAGGATTATACACAGCAGCCTTAGCAACATATTCATTCATGTGGTGTCTGTTTTCATGTCATCTTGCCTTCCTGTTATTCCTGACTAACAGCACATTATTTACTTCTCATATGAGCTTTGTTTGTTTGCTCTAGGAGTCATCAAGTTTATGAACTATCATTTTATGAATGTGTGGCATTGAAGCAAGCCTGGCTAATGATGTCCTTTAATCATGTTAGTGCCCGTAACATTGTCTCTCGTGATCTGCCGGCCTTTTTTAGGAAAAGGCTAGGGTGGTGGCAGACATGTGAGATCCAGAATGAATTGATTGACCTAAAAAAATGGAGAAATTAAAGTACTCTCTATCATCCTAAGGCGATTTCACCGAAACAGTCACACACAGACCTCCTGGCCGGGTTTTAAAAGCCTTGACTTATCTCTAAATGTTTGCTCCAATTTGTTGTTGTCATTGTTTCCCTCGTCTTGCCGTCGTTCCTCTCCGCATCTCGTTTTTGTTTATTGTCAGTCAGATGTTTGGTGGAAAGCAACAATGGAACAGAGCGGGCCATAAACATGAATTGTGCTCGCCTGTTTGTGAAAGTGTGTTAGTGAAATGGGCAGTGTTGCACAGGAGTCAGCAGGAACCTTGTGATCTGATGCTGCGTGGACAAGCCCAGCATTGAGACATTCTTCCACTTCAAAGCCCCCAGAGGGTTTTCTGGACACTGGTTGAATAGGAGCTGAGGGAGGGGTGCGTGGGGGGAACAGGTGCAGTCCATGAGTGGGGTAATTCCCGCTGCCATCTGCTTTCTTTTTCGGGGTCTGGGCTCTTTAAACGCCCTCTGACACGCCTCATGGCGACACGCTTCCCTAGCTAGCCACCGTGCCCCGTCACCATGGCACCAGGATTCGGATTAACCCTTGCACATGTGCCGAGTCAACCTTTGGGGTCTGCCTCTTTTGTGAGCGAGCATGGGAGGGAGAAAGAGGTGGAGGAGGAGGAGGAGATGGAGAGCTGCATGGATAAGTGTGTGAAAGGACACTCGCCAGTCATTCACTTTTGTTAAGTAAAGCAGCAGGAGTGAGCCTGAATGAAGCCATGTGGTAGGAAAACAACAGGGGAATCTATATTCTTATACGTAATCAATCTAACTTTTACTCGTCTGTGCATCATCTGCTTACTTCAACAGGTATTTCTAAAAACTTAAGAGCAGATAGTCAAGATGACGGCCATCGAGAGTAAAGAGGAGATCAGTGACACTGACAGTGGGATTATCTTGCACTCTGGTAAGAACATCACTACAAAATACAAAAACACAGCATCTGATTTCCACATATGTCATGTATATAGCTTCGGGCTGCACAATCAGTATAAAACACAATAACACTACTCATATGAAAACAAAGCAAAAGAAAATGTTGCATGTCACATTGTTGTATTTATTTATCTAGGAATTTGAACAACTTATTCCCAGCTCACTTTTAACATTCATAAACATTTAAGAGGAAATCGTGAACAAATAAAAAGTGCAATAAATTAGTTTGCAGATTTTGTAGATGCAAAAGCAGATGTTAATTTTGATATATATTAACACTAACTCAATACTAACAAGAGCTAATGTTAGCATAAGTGCAGAAGAAACAATACAACAATAAACTATACAACATACTATAACATATACTATAGCATTGTAGCAAGTCTATTAAAACAGTACATTATATACAGTAGAAATAGTGAATAGTATATTTCTATCAGCCATAGATGACGAGAGCCTGATCTGATCTTCTGTGTGTTCACTGCAGGTCCAGACAGCCCCACGTCCCCGGTGAAGGACCTGACCACTCACACCAGAGCCCTGAAGCTGAAGCACCAGTCTCTGGAGGAGCGTCTGGAGCTCTGCCTGCTGGAGCTCAGGAAGCTCTGCATCAGGGAGGCAGTAAGTAACTCCTAGATGATAGCATGTACACACTACCAAGGTATTCTTTTGTGCTTTGATTAGTTATAGGGAACTTTGTCATAGCTCTAAGTGAGGGGTTATAATTGCATTTTGTGTGTAAGGATTTTTCCTTTTTTTTTTGTAATCAACACTTATATTTTGAATTCACAGGAGCTGACTGGTAACCTGCCCTCAGACTATCCTCTGATGCCCGATGAGAAGCCACCCCGGGTCAGAAGGAGGATTGGAGCTTCCTTCAAGCTGGATGAAGGTCTGATCCATCTGGATAAACAGGTACCGGCCACCATCAGTGTTTACTATTATTGGGGAGAAAAAAAAGACAGTAAACAAAAGAGACCACATTCATCAGCTAAAACTAATTGTCAGAATTTGTCTTTATCGTAGGATTCAGAGTTGCAAGCGCTGGAAACTGACTTGGCCCTTCAGCGGCAGATTTATGAGGCTGCACGCAAACTCTCCCTGGAGGGGCACCTCAGTAAACCACAGAAGAAGAGCCGGTTGCAGCAGTGCAAGAGGGAGGAGAAGAAAGTGAAGGATCTGCAGGAGGCCGTGTTCCAACACAGGATCAAGAGCGAGTGCAACTCACCGTGCATCACCACCTCAGCGGGCCAAAACCAAGGTGAGTGATGCTGCTGCTCTCTTCAGGCCAAACTGTGCACTGCACTCATGAACGCATACTGTGGGTTTGATGGACACTTAAAATGTTCTCTTTCTGTGTGCAGATCTGTGCGTGTCTGATGACAGCTCCCTGTCTGATGTGGTGGCCCTGGATGATGGTGAGCGGAGAGTACATTTATACATATAAGCTTGGAAGATTATCATCACTCTCTTACAAACATGATTTGATTTTGACATACAGTAAAAAGAAGTATGTAATCAGTGGTGGAAGAAGTATTCAGATCTTTTAATTAAGTAAATGTAGCGATGCCACAGTGTAGAAATACTCTGTTGCAAGTTAAAGTTATGCATTCAAAAGTTTACTTAAATAAAAGTACAAAAGTATAAGGATCAAAACATACTTAAAGTACCAAATGTAAAAGTACTCATTGTGCAGAATGGCCCATTTCAGAATAATATATATTATATTATTGGATTACACGTATTTGTCCATGAATGTGTACATCATTTTAATGTTGCAGCTGGTGAAGGTGGGGCTATTTTATATACTGCTGTGTAGCTTGTGAATTGAAGTCTTATCTTAACCTATAAAAATACATTAGAATTTATTTGTTGATTATATTTTGTATTTTTAATCTGAATCTGCAAAGTACCTAGTGACTAAATAATTGTAGTGGAGTAAAAAGTAGAAGATTTGCCTCTGAAATGTTGTGGAGTAGAAGTATAAAGTAGCAGAAAATGGAAATGCTCAAGTAAAGTATAAGTATGTCAAAATTGTACTTAAGTGCAGTACTTGAGTAAATACAGAGATCAGAGATATGTTGGCGCAGCATGATGTCATAGTGAGCAGGCAGCAGTTTCAAAGAAGCATGCTAACATCCATATTGTTTAACGTGTGCTTTAATTGGATCAATGAGTCAAAATGAATGAATGAATTACCCTTTGGAAATCAACAGACCACAGACAAAAAAAACAAAAGCATAGTCTGACAGTCCCGCCTCATACCGACTACCACTAATCTGTGATCATCCATAGATGTGGACTCGCCCAGCCCCCCCTCTCCTCCAGTGTTGGGCACTTCCTACTCAGACCCCCTGCAGCTGTCAGCCAAGACCCTTCAGTCGTCATCAAGCCAGCTCAGTGTGGAGCATGAGCGCTCTCCCATCCAGAACTCTCCATGGAAAGAGTCCAGTCTGGATCAGCCTTACCAGAAGGCCACAAAACCTCAGTCCGCTTGCAGCAGCAGGTCCAGGTAGGAGTCTCTCCGAATACACAACTGTACTGAGTAGAGTAGAACTTGAGTGAGTGTGTTTCTGTGTGGCTGTTTTACCTTACCATTTATAAAGTAGCAATAAATAAACATGTATAAAAACAATAAATTCATACTTATTTTACATATTACACTATCAACTTGACTATAAGAGAGAAAAGACAATCATAAGATTAAAAACAAGGAGCTTAGTGATTCATACAGGTGACCTCCATGTTTCCAAGTTGGTTTAAAAAGCTTGTAGCTGTTTGGATAAAACACGTTTTTCAGACGGAAACCAATTACAGTTAAAACGTTCATCAGCATCCTGTCTATAGTTAAGTTTCTCAGCGTCCTTACAGTAAACAAATGTTTTGTTTGACATTTTACAGGTAAAATCTATAGTGTTGTATTGGATGTATTGCATGTCTCACATCATCTTTTCTGTTTTTGTTGTGCGCAGTAGTCCAGCAGGAACCCAGGTGTCCGCTGAGAGCTGCAGGATTCCTATCTCTCAGTTTATCAAAAACTCGGCCCTGCGGCACAACCACTCCACCAGCGCCCCCTCCACCCCAGAGCTGCATGTACGCCGACAGTACTCCCAGTCCTTCAGGTACACCGAGAAGTCAGATACATTATTACACTAAATGCACAAAGACCATAACAACATATCATTTTACAATTTCACATGATATGTCTCCCCAGACTTCCCAAAAGTAAGCTATCTGCTGAAATGGAGCGCCTCAGCTCAGAGAACAGTCGAGGGCGAGCCAGGCTGCCCCAGCGGCACTGTGTGGCTGACTTCATGGTGCATTCTCCAGAGTACTCTCCCCTGCGCCTTTACCAATCCAGCTCTGAGGACAGCAGCTCGGAGCACTCGTCTTCCTCCTATATTAGCTCTCCTGGCAGGGACAGACCCACTGAGATCCCAAAGCTATGCCCGCCGCCTTACGGATTCCACTTTGGAGCACAAAAGAAAGGGCTCCCCAGCTTCTCCAGCTCACACAAGAGCACCAACCAGTGTCAGCCGAGCCCCGGCTACGTCAGGGCCATGGCAGAAGATGGTCCCCTCTCCCCTCAAGACCTGGACATGGCAGAGCGCTTCCTGTCTTCCCCTCCCGTGGCACGCAGCCCTCAGCAAAGACAGTGGCAGGAGGCAGCATCGTTCCCGAGCAGAGTCCTGAAGCCCCCTCCGCCTTACACCAGGCTGGTGCGAACGCCCTCGCTGAAGGAGTACCCGAACCACGCCATCAGGCTGATGCCCAGGGAGATTGTGTCGGAGGAGCTGAAGTCCTGGCATCAGAGGAATCAGCTGCAGAAGTCATGGCCAAGCTGCGTGCATCAGCAGAGCTCCCTGAGTGTTAAGAGCCCCACTTCACCTCATCTGCCTCCATTTAAACAGGTTGGTACTGAGAATGATGGTAAAATAGGCCACTAACACACTTTGATTTAAAAGTGTGGGTCAGACAGGAGTAATTCAATCTGTCTTAGAGTTTTAATCTATATTAGGGCTGCAACTAACAATTACTTTCATAATCAATTAGTCTGTTGATTATTTTCTCGATAAATCGATTAATTGTTTGGCCTATAAAACATCTGAAAACAATGACAAATGTCCATCACAATTTCCTAGAGTCCAAGGTGACGCCTCTCAACAAAATTCTCACATTTGAGAAGCTGGAACGATCAAATGTTTTGGCATGTTTGCTTGAAAAACGATTCATCGATTATTAAAATAGTGGCAGATTAATGTTCTTTTGATCAACTAATCGTCGCAGCTCTAATATATAAACAATATATTATTTATGTACAGAATGCATAAGGTGAACACTGATTTCATGACTGTTTCCTCAGGGTTCAGGTAATGTGATTCTCCAGAGAGCTTCAGACGGGACTCCAGTCCAGTGGTTCATTGCAGAGGATGCTGAAATCGTGAGCCAGGTGTAGCTGAGACCTCTACTGCTCTGCAGTGTGTTCAGTAGGATGTGTGTTATTCCTTTTCTATTTATCTCTGTATTTATTAAGGCTGTGGACTCTCTGTGAGATTATATGTTGACATGATGCAGAAAACGTGGACCTATCGGTACCCTGAGGAGCACATTTCTCTCTCGTCTTTTAATTTAAAACTTAATGTAAGGTGCTATGCCAGTTTTATTTATTTTAAATTGTTTTCTAGTAGATGTTTCTAAAATTGGGGTGAATTGAGCTTCATACAAAAACAGATTTAAAAACAAACTTGCTGTGGTTTCAAGAATTTCTTTGTGGCTGGCACACATTTTGCACATAAAATTCACCTACAGTAGTTTTTAAATACATTTCCCCATTCCTAATATAACTTTTAATGTTATATTATATTTATCTGTTATTGGAAGTTTGCAACATAGAGACTTATTACTAAAATGTTGATACACCTTTGAAAATGTATTGCTCTTTTTTAATATATAGAGTTAAAATTTAACATCTGTCTGATGTGAAGTAAGCTGAATCTTAACATTTGCTATTAACCTTAATAATTAATCACTGATGCCTTTAACGGTGGTTTGATGAATGTTTTCACTGCAGTATGGTGTTTTGTTACTAACTAAGTGATTGTATCAGTTTTGATATTTTTTGTATATTTATAATAAAAAATACAACTGGAAGTTAAGTTTGTGGCATTGTTATCTAGACGGTGGAGGTATTTTCTGTGATAAAAGAACACGTGGAAGAAGAACCAATAGTGTTACATCAAAATGTTTTGTATTCATGTACAAAGAGCTTTCCAGACTGACGCAGGTATTTCAGCTGGTCTACACACTTGATGTTTACAGTACAGTCACAGAATTTAGACAACGTCCTGATAACTGTATATTCCAGAAAACAGATCGTGGCTCAAGTGCTCCATCATGAAGCTTCAAACAAGAAGTAAGTCAATGCTATGACACAGAAAAGCACCAACAGGTACGTGCAGAGGAGCGCCCAGCGAGAGTGAAACAACCAGTGAGCCAGAGGATGTTGTCTCCAAAAAGATCTGTACCTGAGGAGAGCAGTCAGTCAGTGTTTGTCCAGAGGAAAAATCACCACACTTTTAAAACTTTTAAAAGGCTTTTAAAACATACGTTGACTTACGTGCCCGCAGAAAGCCGTCGGTAAATATTCTTACTCTTCTTATCCTTGTCTGCTTTTTTCTTTGATAACGCAGATTTGCCCTTGTGTCTCTGTCGCAGAGTATCCAGAGGGGAACTGTAACATCGACACGTATACACACACCTTACATTTTTCCAATACAGAATCAATGCAAAGATTCAAAGTGTGGACGAAATAACAGAAAAAGCCCATCTGATGGGGATTTGTGAGGCTCTAGTTTGTATTGGTGTGAAGCAAATATCCTATTCAGGCAGACAAAAAAGACAGAGTAGAGAATAAAACATATTTACACACATTAAAAACAGTCATCCTCATGTCACGTAAAATTGTCACTATATCAATACCAATTACCCCCATTCTACAAACTCAGTTAACCTGCTCAGAAACTAGCCCGTACAAAATTGATAAATTGATTAAATCTGTTTAAGGATATGTACTATACTATGTAAGCATAATGCTAACTGAAATCTTCAAGATATTAAAATTACATTTTTATGAAGGGCCTCTCTATAAGACAGGGCCTCAAGATTTAACATTTAATTAAACATTATATGAAACTTATATTTTTTTAACATATGCCAAACAGAAATATTTCATTGTCAAAGAAGAACAAGAATTAAAAAAACAAACAAGAGCTTCAGCAAATTTGGTGTTTACTGCACTCTATTGTATTGTGAGGTGTTCCTGCTATTTTCTCCATAAACAGTGATTCCAAGCCGTACGTTTTGCTTTGTGTCTTTCTGGTGGCCAGTTGTTGTGAAGGGAGGCACTCTGGGTCGGCCGTGGGAGAGGGCTGCGGAGGAAGCTGAGCAGCTGGAGCTTCTGACGGAGCTTCGTCTGGATCCAGTGGCCTGGAAACAAAAAAGAGAAAAAGGAAAACAGCTGATTCACACACTTGCTGATCACGTGACCCAGATACAAAGCATAAACACTGAGCCTCTGGTTGACCTGTCATCCACTGAGTTGCTGTCGTCCTTAGCCAGGGCAGAGCAGCTGGACTCGGAGCTCTGGGATGGAGACGGGCAGGTGCAGTAGGACTTCTTGCTGGAGGACCCTCCATGAGAGGCCCGCTTCCTCAAGTCTCGCTTTATCTTCTCCTGTAGAGACGAAGAAGAAGAAACTCATTTGGGGTTTTGGATGATAACATTGGTAAAGAAAGTGGGAGAGTCCACTAAAGAAACCTCCTTACCTGGGTTTGGCTGGGAATTAATGATACGCTGACCCTTCGACGACCGTTGATCTGATGGAAAAAAGTGAGAGGAACACAAAATAAAAGGCAGGTTGAAGTGACGAAAAGGTAGTTGTACCCATATTGGATGGGGCAGTAAACCAAATATCTGCATACCAGCTGAAAGCTTTTCTTTCTGTTGTCACTTTCCTCTGGATCTAACACAAGAGATCCAGTGGTCAGTCAAATACTGCACATGAAAGCAGAACAAGACAAATACGAAGCGAAAGACGGACAAAGTTTCAGAGACCTGGCGATGCTCTGGAATCGATGAAGCTCTTGACCTCCTCCAGCTCTGCCGCGTTTCTGTCATGTCGTCTCCTCAGATTCTCCACGTGAGCCACCATGAGCTCGACTGCCCGACTCACTCGAGCCTCCTATCAAAGACAGAAAGAGTAAAACATCATAAAGAACCAACACTATTTTACAATAAGGGCTACTAACAAAAGATCTAAGCTGTTATTAGTAGCTTTAATGTACATAAATCATTTAAAGTTGGATGGTCCACCTTGTCCAAGCATTGGCATATTCCTATTTATAAGGCTGTTCTTGGACTGCTTCCTTCTTACCTACAGATCTACATCCTACAAAAAAGTATGGGGAGTTGTTGTCTTTGCTCTCAGGACTTATTTCTACTAACTGTCCCCAAAATCCGTACTGAACTGGGAAAAAGGACGTTTAAGTATGCTGCACCCTCGGCTTGGAATCAGTTGCAAAATCATCTGAATCTTCTGGAGCTGGTCTCTTTGGAGGCATTTAAAGTGATTCTAAATTACTTGGAATCAGGTACATCTGGCTGTAGGTGTGTTGGATGTTGAAGAATGTTTTTGATATCTTTATCTTTATCTAATTCTGTAATTTGTTCTTGTTAAATAAAAATAACATTGTGCTACAGATCAATAATGAATGAGTTACAGATTCATATTAAGACACTGTAATGCATAAATAGAAATATATTTTGGGTTGCCAGGTTGTGAGCCAACATTTAAATGAAGGAGCCCACTGGTTGCTTTATATGCTCTCACACAGTGTACAAACATACACAAATCTGTTTTTACCAGGTGCTAACTCCAAAACCTATCAACTAAAACTAATAAATAATAAAACTAGAACCTATTTTCTCAATCAGTTTCTTAAAATGAGTGATGGGGTGCTACACAACATTTTCTGTTATAGTTCTAACAGTTTTGGTTATTTCACATGAGAGATGTGATCAAATGTGATCAATTCACACCCACACAGTCCTGATGAAGCTTGAGCTGAGTTTTTACAGTGTTAAACTCTTAATAAATAAAGCCTAAGGATGTTTTTTACCAACATTTAAAATGTCTGCCTGGTGGCTTATTGTACACTGTGAGCTTCCACGCTAATAAATGTTTTTATTAACCAATAACTAAGTCATGAATAGAAACCTTTGATGGGAATGTGTTAAGTCAGTGGTTCCTAATCGTTTTGGCTTGTGACCCTTTCAAATTAAGCCTTGCCTATTTGTTATGGTCTCAGTGTGGACGTCAGCTGTGATCAGTTCAACCAAAAAAGTGATTTTTCCTTCTCAGATTGTTTCATTTGAAGGAAAATGAAGAAAGTCAGAAAAACTAAACATATTTATGATTTATAAGAAATAAATGTTCTTTTTCTTTCTTATTCCCTCAAATAATTTTGTGACCCCTCAGAGTTATTCTGAGACCCTTTTTTGGGGCCCCGACCCACAGCTTGGAAACCACAGTCCACTACCTACAGAGCCATCCACAAATAAAATAGAAGTAGAGTTGCCTCGGTGTACCTGGTGAACAGCACCAAGCACCTCAGCCGTGTTGGAGATTCGCTCCACAGTCCCACCGAGGATGTCCAGAGACAGCTCCAGCCTCTGCAGGATCTTACTGCGCTTACTGTCCAGACACAGACCCTTCAGTGTCTGAAAACACACACAAACACACATGGGTACCTGCTCTCTGGTGGTGTCATTATGGCTCAATTCAGGCCACCTGTCGTTTACTGCACCTCCAGGGTCTCCCTGCCTCTGGTCAACTCCAGCTGGATGTTCTCCTCAGCCAGGTTGCGGGCGTGCTCCTCCGCCTGCAGCCTCTGCTTCAGGGTGTACTGATCACAGCGGAAGGCCAGGGCGATCTGAGAGAAGGCAGTCTGCAGGCGAGCGCAATACCATTTATTTCACTCAGGTTTTCAATGCACCCATTTCAGATCCCTAGTGCTGAGGAGAAACTATATATCATCTGGCTGCATTTTTTATGGTTATAATGATAATAATACGAATCATCTTCAACTTAAGGGGAATATTAAAAGACCCTTTAATTAACATAACTTAACTCTGTCATGTAAATGTGCCAGATCTAACCAAGTAAATACATTTTCATCCGCTGCCTTGATATTTATATACTCATTAAAACCCACATATAGACAAAAGGTTACAATTAAGGGTCACAATTTTTCAAGTCTGTCTTCAAGCAACAGTCAGGTGCCCATATGAACATTGAAACAGGTTCTGCTTGTTGTAATCATTCATCCTGTTTATACTGGCCTTTAAAAGATACATGCCTAATGCACCTCCAGTGTAAGTGATGGGGGACAAAATCCACAGTCCTCATTTTGTGCAAAAACGTATTCCAAAGTCTATCTGAAGCTTACATGAGGCTTCAGCCATTATGCTTCTCTGTTGAGCTGCAGTGGAAGGATAGTAACAAAAAGACTGAATTTTGTATTTAAAAGACAGTACCTTTGGAAGATATCAACTTGATGTTTCTAACTCATACTGCTGCAGCCTCGTATCAGCTTCAGATAAAACTTTTGAATACATTTTTGCACAGAAGGACGACTGTGGATTTTGTCCCCCATCACTTAGGAAGGGATCTTTTAATGGCCAGTATGAACAGGAGGAATGATTATAACAAGCAAAACCTGTTCCGCTTGAAGGATTGTGAACCTATCCTTTAAAAGCAATATATGCAGGCACAATGAGCAAATAATCCACACATGTAACATATGAACTACATAGAAACGCTCACATAGGCCAGTACAGAGAGGAAAAATGGTTGAATTAGCTTAAACAGCATGGAATCTGTGGTATATCATGATGAATGAGAAGTGGGTGACCTTACCTCCAAATCTTTCTCTGACATCTCCACACTGTCAGAAAACAAGACGATTGAAAGCTTAATGAAAAGTCCAATTAAATAATGTTATTTAAATATTCTCTGACAGCCTGTATGGCAGATAAATAGTACAGCGTGTCACCTGTTGAGGCCTACACGGTCTATAATGGACAGCTCATTCCAGCTTGTGATTGGCATCTCCTCTTGACTGGTTTCTGTTGTAGATAAGCAGAGACAACCCAGTTTAAATTTAGAGCCATGATGCTGGTTGCTGGACTTTTTTTATGAACATTTTATGGCTGTTACCTTCTTCACTGTCTTCGCTGCCCAGCATGGTGGAAGGACAGTAGCTGCTTGTCTCTGCATCAGGCTGAAATTAGTCCAGAAACGTGACCTCTATAATCATTGAATACAAAGTGTTTATCAGTGTTAACAGGAGCAGGTGGGACAGCTGGTAGATTATTTGACTCACCTCAGCGTCCATCATGTCTTCACAAGAATAATCCAAATGTCTTACTCAGGTTTAAACCAGATTAAATTATTCAAATCCTCTTAACAGTCAACAGTGGATTTTTTATTGTTGCTGAAAACACAACTTCTTCATAGGTTCCTGTCCGTGTTTGGCTCATTTCTCCCTCTGCCTTTCTCCTGTACTGAGAATAGATAATCCTATTACGAGATCCACAGTCAAACCTGAGCAGGATGTCTGCCCCAAGAGGCTCATGGGTAGCTATGGCTGTACCTGTTGCTGTGTTTTTATCTTTAGTAAATAAATGCTGGTGTTGTCCCAGGTGATGAATCAACCATGAATTCAATTCCACTGTTTTTTTCTTACTGATTTAAAACACTCACTACTGTTTTCTGTAAGGCATAACAGTGTTGTCAGTGTTAGTCTGAACAGGTCAGCTGGATCCCATTATCATCAGCAGGCTTATTACTTATTTTTCCCCAAAATATCCGCTTTATCATAGTATTTTGAGTCCAATATTAGACCTGCTAAAGGACATCCCAGACCATTCGGTTGCGGTGGGCCAGTCACAAGTTTGATTCCTTCCAGAACTGGCTCCAGAGTTGTCCAGTTATTACAATTTGAGGGATTATTCTGTATTAAGAACATGGAGGGAGCTCCACAAGGCTGATGTAAACATCTAAGATGCCAAATGCCACTGAAGTAGGGCTGGGCTGATCGATCCCCAAAGTATCCATACTAAGTCTTGTTTTGAGTATCAATACTAGGGTCAGTTCCCAAAAAATGTATCCATCTAATGTTAAATGTTCAGGGCACATGAACACTGCTGCACTATTTGTTTCTCTGCGGCTGTTGTGTGCAGCAATCATCGTGTCTGTACTTCTTTTCTCTTTTCCTTGTAGCCCGACTGTAATGCTCAGAGGCTTCAATGATGTAGGCCAGGAAAAAGGACCACCTAAGAGTCTGTTGAAGTAATATGTTGCTCACTACTTTATTTCTATTATTATATGTTCTCCATTACTGGGATTGTGCCAGTTTCTGGGCCTGTACTTTTGTTTTTCTTTTTTTCCTACATGGGTCTCTGTAGTCAATGCATTTCTGTATACTACCCCTATTTGTAATGTTAAACTGTGCAGCAGCCATCTTGTTAGTTCAGAGAATTCACACAACATATTTGTTTACCATTAAAAGCAGTCCTGCATTTTATCATGCATGTGATTATTACAGAAAATAGTACAAATAAAAGCCTGAAGTTTGGGAAATTGTTCATTAGTAAATATGTTCAAAAGTAGCCTATTAATAATGCATTCACCTCCTAAGTCTTGACACGTTTCTCCCCCCTACATATTACATTAGCTGCTTCAAGTGATCGAAACTAAATGTTGTGGGATTGCGCACCCCTACACCGAACTGACATCTGTAACACATCAGGATGAACGCATCAGCAGGCACCAACATTTTGACTTTGACATTCACTGTTAAGAAATAAGGAAGATATATTAGTTTTCCAAGGGACATAAGGGTTATATTGTTTTTATACCTCCTTTTTTGTCCCCATGTAATATTATTCATTAGTTTTTCTATCATCTTTCTGCAAATTCCTACCATTCAAAAAAAAAGAAGAAATATCCAAAGGGAAATGGTCATCACTGACAGCACAACAGTAGCTGTCAGTATTCCATTAATGCTTTAAATAAGTTATCTTTACAAAAAAAAAAAAAAAAAACACTTTACTATGAACCAAGATAATTACATTACTGAGTACAGTGTTATGCACTGGTTAGGTCACAGTTAAATTCTTTGCAAATACTCTAAAGTCAAAATATTGAGATGTCCATGACCATTAAGTTCTAAATAAAGCTAAGAAAACCTAAATTTCAAAGTGACAAAAAGGAAAAACACCCAAAACAGTCAACTCTGGAGCATCTCCACATTTTATTAATAGAAAAGCTGTCATTTAGTAGAGGCGCTGGGGTTTGCCCATGGTGCTCTTGACGTAGAGGGCACGCACATTCTGCCAGTTCTTCTTCAGCAGAGACACCAGGAAGTTGACAGCCAGGTGGATGTTGTACACAAGCTCATCCTCGGTCATCTTCACGTGTCCTACAGCTACAGCCAGACAGAGCACCTACGGCACAAAGTGAAGAGCAACATATTGTTCAGTAATCAAATTATTCAATATAACCTCTGTGTTTACAACTGATAATTAAAACTGGAAAATAAGTCAGTAACATCAAACAGTAAAGTGGCATGATTTTTTCAGATTTGAGTGCTGCTTAGCGTACCTTCTTCATCTGGAATTTGATGGTGGATTTGACCTCGTCTACCTTGGTATTCATGTTCTCGTTGTGGGTGAGCAGCGAGGGGAACTTGCCAGCCTTGTTCAGCCCAGGGCCCAGGATACGAGGGATCTGCTTGATCAGAGACTCAGAGGCCAGGAATGCGTCGTACTTCTTGGCTAGAAGGGAGCAGTAAGAAACAAGATCAATTTTTTTTAAAGAGGCCCGTCAGACTACAGTCGTCACAAATCGGGTGTCTTCCTGGATCATGATGCCAACTTCGTACCGAGCTTCTTGACCAGTTTCTTGTTCTTGTTGAGCTTCTTGAGAGCCTCGATGTCCATGTGTGGCAGTTCAGCAGCTTTGGCCTCATCACAGTGCTGCTGGTCTCCCAGGACGCACACGGAGAACTTGGGCCTGGGGAGAGTCTTCAGCCTGCATATTAACACAGCAGTTAGAGACACTGCTCACGACTCCACGTCAAACCCCAGGGGCCATCAGTTGGAAGTAAGGCAGGGTAGGCTGAGAGAAAACTTGGGTGTATCCAACTCGTTTTGTAAATCAACTGGAAAAAAATTTAACCACAACAATTATTTGTGATGAAAAATGTTCTCTAAAATATCCAATTTATGGTCAGACATATTGAAACTCAAATACTCTGCCATCCCCAAATGACACCTTCGTGATTTAACAGTGTAACAGAAAAATTCTTACCCATACCACCACCGTGGCCGGTGTCCAGCTGACCTCTTTGGTAACGTAATGTAAATTGGTCGGCTTGAGGACATGAACTTAAAGCTCAGCCACTCAAAACCTCCCCTCATGTTTTAAGACCCAGGGTAGGGGTCCGTCTGCTTCACCTTCACCAGCCAAGGCTGGGTCAGCTCAGTCAGACTACCCAGAGTACTTCTCCATGTCTGCCCCTGGCCTGTCTGGACTGTTTTTTTGTTTGTTTTTTTTTTTTTAAACTTAAGAGATTTCTGCAATTGCTTGCCACATAACAGGCTGCTTCAATACTCAGACAGGGCTGGTAGCACACAGGGAAAAGGTTGGGTGAAACAGTAAAAGGTCGAACCTGACAGTGCCGGAGAAACGCTTGTCCTTCTGGGGATCATAATTTTTCAAGCTGATCTGCAGCTCCACCGACTCCACAAACCTACAAACAGACACCAAGTTACATTATGATATCCCATTACTGCATTTTACTTCAAGGCCCAAGTGTCACAGGTTTTACAGCTCTCCTCATATGAACATACTTCCTTGGCTTGGCCACAGAGTTCTGCAGGACCTCCTTTACAGCTTCGTACAACGTATCCCTGGATACCTTACTGTAACATAAAAACATCAGATAACATGTTATAGCGAATACAATTAGTGAAATACCTCAATGATCCCAGCCCCTTCTGTTAGTCTATGGCAGGGACGAAACAATCATAAAATAGGTGCAGAGATCGTAAAGATTTACTTTAATATTATCTAGAAGAGTTTATGTACATATCCGATGCTGGATTATTTACTAAAACACGTTTTAAATCTGTGGATGAAGGTGGATTACATCCAAAATTTAGCGTGGCGGATGAACACCGGCCGATGAACCGGTCCCATACGTGTTTAGCTTCACCTAATTCTGAAGAGCTGTACTAAATAACATAACAGCCGCATTGGATAAGAACACTAAAGGATTAGTAGACTAATACAACTCAGTGTAAATGTGGAAACAGTTAATTTCTTGACATTTATTCATTAAATTGGCTCTAACCTCATTTTAGCGGCTTGTCCCTCTCGCCTTGCTACGATGAAAAGGAAGTACCGTGGGAAGTTACGCAAAATAAAGGCGGCCTTCTCGTGACGTCATCAAAAAGCGCATGCGCCGCTTTGTTTTTTTACTACACACATCTATTCTAAAATATAAAAATAATGACTTTTTATAATATTATTTAACCGTGTCGCTTATTTAATATTTGTAATTAGCTTTTTTAAAATACATAAATAGTATTTTATGACTATATATGAGCGCTGTGCTCAATTTAGGAAAAAGAAATTGTCAAAAAGGAGTTGAAGACTATTGACTAAATGTAAAGGCTCCCAATAAAACAAAGTTTAAAGGTATTGTCTTTTTATTTAAAAAAAAAAAATACATATATACATACATATAAAATAAAAACGAGAAATATCTCAATATAAAAATACTCTTACAAGTTAGAATCCTGCATTCAAAATCTTACAGAACAGCACAGAAGTATTATCAGATAAATGTACTTAAAGTATTAAAAGTACTTATGCAGCAGAATGGCTTCTGTCAGTATAATCTACCACCATGCATCATATTTTACAAGCTGATCACGTTTTGTATGTAAAATCTGAATCTGCAGGGTAACTAGTCACTGTAGCTCTCAAATAATTGTAGTGGAGTAAAAAGCGCAATATTTCCCTTTGAACTGTAGTGAAGAAGAAGTTTGAAAAACACTAAATGGAAATATTCAGGTAAAGTACATCAAAATTGTATTTGTGGAAGAATACAAAAATATTCTTACTAGTGTAGATGCCCCAGTTGTATATTGACTGAGAATTTGCTGTTCTTCTACCCCTCATCTCCTGACCCCTGCTGACACTGTCCTACTAGGCCCTTGATCATCCTAGCTTGCATCTCATGATTATAGTAGCCTTGACACCCCCCTTTTCCTCTTACCTGGTGTGCATCTCATGTGTTAATGTCTCCTGGCTTCCTTTCCTCCTCACCTATTGTATATGGAAATGTCACCCCCCTCCTTTTGTTCTTGCATCCTGTACCATATGTCTGTTAACCACCACCCATAATTTATATAGTGTCTGACCACTCTTTGTTAACCCTATATAAATGAACCTCAGCCCTCTGCTCGGGGTCAGTCTTCTGTTCCAGACCCGGTCTGTGACACTATGACTCACCGTTTTCCGGATTACTGAATAAACTTCTCTTCCATCACAGCAAACCTTGGGTTGGATTTTACTCTTTTCTTCAACATATTCAAGTACAGTAATTAAGAAAATGTACTTAGTTACATTCTACCAATGTATGTGTTTGTTAGAAAAATATTTTATTCAGTATTTAAAGACGCCACACACACACACACACACACACACACACACACACACACACACACACACACACACGATGAATATGACTGCTACACCAGGGGGGGGGATTACGAGGGGGGGTGCTTCATTTTCAAGTCAAAATATTGCCAAGAAGTAGACAAGAATTTATTTAAACAGGTTTATTAATATGCATTAGGCCAGAAGAAACATCATGCATGTGTGATTCTTTTTAAAGCGGCTTGGAGAGACTTTTTCAGGAAGGTCTCATTTAACATCAGGCAACCGCACAGGGAGTGTTTGTGTGCAGCAGTCACCTGGAAAAACAGATTAATACATATGCAGAAAGATTACAAATACTATTTCATCCACTGTTCAGCCATCATGCATGATATAGGTTTACAAACTTACACAACTGCTATATTTGGTGAGGACTGTTAGCATCATTTTTGCAAACTTCACAGACTTTGTGAATTGAGGACCCTGGTTGACGAGCTGTTCGGTGAACTGTGTGAACAGTTCTTCACTCAAGTCAGGCTGAAAAAAAAAACAAAAAAACGGGCAACTCATTGAATATTATGACTAAGTGGTCTTGCAGCACTTTTCCCATGAATAAATATTACCTTGGAGTCTAGCAAGCTGTGGATAATGGAGAGCACTGCCTCACTCCACACTATTTTGAATGTCATTCTGGGGGAAAGGTAAAAGACTGCATCAACAAACAACTAATAACCATATGAGTCTATCATTATTTTGTGCTTCTTTGACTTGTTACAGCTGTTACAAGTAGACACAGAATTTAAATGTTTTATCTTACTGAAGCACCAGCAGTCTGTAATGGGAATCCAGGCAGCCCTCTATCAGTCTGTTCAGCAGCTCAGCCTGTGGATTCCCTGAAAACAAAACAAGGTTCAAAATAGAGGATCAATTAAGGGGGGCAAGAGGTGAGGAACAAGGTCCTGGCTCAGCCCTTCATAACATCAAAGCATCTGTCCTGTTTATGTGTACTTGAACCAGGACACTGAATCCGTGCCAGCTCCAGGGCTGATGCTCTGTAACTAACTGACTCTGACCCCCCCTGTGATAGACAGTGTAAATAAATGATTACTGCGCTCAGTCGTAGCGCAACCATTCCTCACCTATGTTCTTTTCCTCTAGAACTGGTCCGATTAGAGCGTGGCACATTGGTCTGGGACAGCGGCTACACAGTGCTGTCGCTGCAGTGACTAGACATCTGGAGGCTGGTTCTGACAGGGACAGGACCTGCAGGTATGGTTAGATGATATTCTGTCAGTATCAAACACAGCGACACGTGTTGCATCCTTTGCATAGTCAGTGATGTACCTTCTCCAGCAGGAGGCTCTTGATGAGTGTTGCTGCTGTGCTGTAGCTGAGGTCAAGAGAGGGAGCCAGAATACTGCTGCACAGTTTAGGAAGTTGCTGCTCCGCTAAGTCGGGCAAACTCAGCATGCTACAGAACACCTCCACCTAAACAGGAGAGGTAGAGGTGTGGGATTGGTCCTTTCACAGCTCATCAGCAAGTAAATGTATAATACGAGTGGTTAAGTAAAGCTTCCCGATTGGTCAAAAGGGTATTCCTCCTGCGCTGAGTTTAGCTGTAAAGCACAACTAGCTAAACTAACCAGTGGTAAGTACGGTGGTTGTTAATAATCCGTCTGTTTCTCCACTTTATTTCTCATATTAGAGCTGCTATACATTCAGTGACACCTGTACAATGGAATACTATGGTTCTGAAATACCTACTACCTTTATTCAATTTTTGTTGAGATGTTGATTCAACACAATTATAATTTCTGAGCAAGTATTTGTATTGGTGTTGTGTTGTAGTACGTTGAAAGATGTATCTAATATTTTGCTTCCTCTTATACAATAATGGGGTGGATAAACTATTACATAAAAAAAGTCAGCTATGAAATTCTGAGGACATACTTGGCCGGGGTCACACTCGTTCAGCACTTTGAACACATCCATGGAGCTCTGGTCCCACTGCAAACAGACAATAATAATAATTATAGTAATACCAAATGTCACTCTCAGTCTGTGCTAACAGCTAGAAGAAAGAAAACATTTCTTCTTACCTCAGTCTGACTTTCCAGTAATTCTTTTATTTGAAGAACAGAGACCTAAATAAAAAATTAAAAATAAAAAAATAGACAAAGTTTTGTTATTTCAACTGCAACCTGTGTGGTAAAAATAAATAAATAATAAATAATAATAAATATAATGGTCCCATTAGTACACTTGATTGGATCACTGTGGAAAATTGCTATCAGGAAGGTATACAATCATCATTTGAAAACTGTTCTTTAATAATTAAAGAAATCAAATTAGTAAAATTGTGAAAATGGATGAGACAGGACAGATAAAGCCTGTCCTGCCTTTCAGTGTCTCTTTACCTTCATATGTTCAGGCAGGGCATCACACGGACCGTCTGGTGCTGGCTGCAGTTCTTCAGCAGGAGTTTCTGCTGGAGCATCACTTTCTAATATCTCTTCTTTTGCGCTCTGTTCTTCAGCATCAAGACACTCGCTACCACAGACATCCATCTTTATCCGTTTACTCTGCTGTCCTGTTTCCTCACCATCTGAGTCCAGAGTGACAAAGCTGCCCTTCCTTTTCCTTTGTGTCCCCAGCTCTGATAAACCACATGCACTCTGAGATTCAGATTCTACTGTTTGACCGCTGAAGCACTTGGCCCATCCTCCAGTCTCACCAAAACCAGCCAAACGCTGCGACAGCTCCTCGAGTCTCTGGCGGCACAGTGGAGTGTACAGAGGCTCCTCATTGTGTGACCCCAGGTTTCTTTCCAGCTGTGTGACCAGAGCGGTAACCCAGGGGCTTGGATGAGGGTCCTGGCCGAGGCACGTGAGCAGGTGGAGGACAGCGGTCCGAGGAAGAACCGAGTGGACCAGATAGACGAAGGACAGCAGGTTTTGTTTGAATAATGCTGGAAACAGGCACACCAGGGGTTTACTAGAATAGGTGAGGAAAAAATGGATGTGAGGTATGTAACATAATATGGCAGTTGATGTCAAGTTTGTCTTAGGTTAGCACTTATGGACTTAATAGCTTAAGATGATCATTTTATGGTATTAAGCAGAAGTCAATGGGGTGATGTGTAAAAAATAAAAAAACACCAGGTTTAAACCTACTGTAACTCTAAATGTTGACTTCTGAAACGCAGATGTAACAAACACTAAAAATGCCTTTAATTGTTCCCAGTGCTGGTACTGAGCATACTGGCTCACTGGCAGAACAAGTATTTAGATCCTTTAATTGAGTAAAAGTACTAATTGAACATACAACAATGTTAGTCCAGCATTCAAAATCCTATTTAACTTAAAGGAAAGAGGTGTTACTTAAAATATCAAAAGTAAAAGTACTTACTCTGCTGAAAAATGGACCTGTGACTAGTATACTATTATACAGTATATTACATTATTAGATTGTTAATACTGATGCATCAATGCAGGATTTGATGTCCAGGTGGAGTTTTAGTTTTAACTACTTCATATACAGTACAGGTGGTTTAGTCCAGTGGTTCCTAACCTGGGTCCAGGCACCTTCCAAAGGATCACAACATACAGTAAACCTGAGGGGTTGTGAGTTCTGCTACACACGTGTAATATTTTTGGGGGTATTTTCTCTAATCTTTGCTTTTTAAATGAAATGTTGCCTAATTTGTCCTTTCTGGGTGTCAAAGAAATTATTGAAATGAGACCATCTGAAAGGTTTAGAGGGGAAAGGTCACTTTGATTGAACTGCTAAAGGACATATGAAATGTGACATGGGGGTCCAACTCATAGATTGTACAGTCTATGGTCCAACTATACCGTTTTTTAAGCTTTAACAATGCTTTAAATTTATAAGCTTTTCTTCATATGGTTTTATGCAAAATCTTAATGTGTAATTAGTAAATATAGCTGTCAAATGTAGTGGAGTAAAAAGTACAATAGTTTCCTCTTAAATGTAGTGGAGTAGACGTAGCCCAGTAGTAAAAATAAATAAAATAAAATTGATGTATATAGTTAAAGTTCATTTGGTTTACTTCGTGAGCTTGGCATTACAAATTATTGCAATACAACTGTACATTCAAGGTTCCTGCACTCAGTTTATCAACAGTTTCTGTAGCAACATAAATGTCCTAGGGATGCTGCTGCTAGGTTAAGCTCTACTCCTCTCTCCAGTGCCCTGTACTACAAAAGTTAACTCTAAATAAACGTCGTATATATGTTATGGAAACCTAATGCGGTGTGCTTTTACTTACACCGTTAGTGGCTGTAATTCAGTATCTGGACAGGTTATTTCGTCTTGGCACAACGTTTCTATGAACTCAGACAGTGACATTTCGGGGTTGGCCCGCTGCTGCCTGTGGAAGACGCCCAGAGCTCTGTGGACACCGGAGGTTCCAGACAGAAGCGACCGGACCAGCAGCTTCGACTGCCCGTCGAACCGACTCAGACACATATTAGTGTCCATGCTCACGGGTGAAACTTTACACCATGCCTGCCTGACCAACACATCCATGGACCGGTCTGCTGCTGCCACCCCGCCAGATTTGTTGACATTTCTTCTTCGCGAGCGCAATTTCACTACATTTGTTCCACACACCTCCACCTAGTGGTAAGTGGTGGCAAAAGCTATAGACTATCCTCAAACTACAAATTCAATCTTAACCTGTTTTTAAACAGCAAAAGTGTCAATGGAGGAACATGACACACCTTTCCAGTGAGACAGTGTGTGAAGCAATGTTTTATTTTCTGTGTACAAGTACAACTTGTTTAAAAGAAATAAAATCTTAACATTTTTGTTCTTGCCAAAACTAGAAAAAGGGTGCCATGACTATCACTTGAGACAGGTATCAGTAGTGAACATTAGCAAGAATGAGAAGGGAAACAGGATACTTTCTAACTATAGACAATTAAAACTACCATCCACACAACACTTTAAAATATCAAAATGGTGCAAACTGCAAGGACAGAAGTCAGAATTGAGCACTCAAAATTAACAAGCTGCAACATGTTTGAAACACTATGGCCACCGGAGGGTGAAATAAATCCAAATAGAAGGCCGCAGATTAACCACAAGATCATTAGAGATTAAAGCTGTGTCCCATCTGAGGTGCTTACTTCTTCTACTTCTAGAGCAGGGGCAACAAACCATGTGCTGTGGGGAGCTAAGTGTTCTCATTTCCAAATGAGACTGTAGAAGGTGATTTCACAGGTTAGTTCCTCTCTGGTTGAAGGAGGGCCAGTCAGTAAAATCACCTGCCTGTAATTTAAAAACCTGAACACACTTGGCCCTCCATGGTGCATGGTTGATATCCCTGATACTGAACATGGCTACTCAAGAAGATGTTTCAATACTAACAGAAGACTCAAAACTCAGCCATGTGTTCTTCTGGGGCCCAATTTCACAATTAAGACCCCATTCAGTGGTTTCAGGCACTGACAAAAAAAATGAAAAAGCTCAGAAACCATACTCCTCGGATAGGTAAAAAGGAAAGTCAAAGTTGTCATCATCATCATCACCGAGGAGGGTCATGGCTATGAAAAGATTTAGCAGATCTACACCATCGTAGTCGTCTTCATCTTCTGTAGGATTCTGTTGAGCAAGAAACAAATGTAAGGGAAAAATAAACAGCACCTAAAATGTATACAAATAGTGTGGAGAACTTGATGGCATATATCAGGGATTATATTTACCGGAAATGACCTGCGACGTGCATGTTTGTCATGCCGATACAGGCACTCCGTTTTGAAGGGGCAGCATCTGTATCGCGTATAGTAACTGCAGCTTTTCTTACTAGAGTCATAAGAGACAAGACAGAACAGGAGGGGGGCTCAATTGCATGTGCTCATTTCTCAAAGAAATCAGGGGAATTCAGCATGAGATTTCAAGCAATTTTGCATTTAACTTTATATAAATACGAAAAGACAAAACTGCATGGATAAAAGCAAGGCTCTATAGTAAAAACTGCATCCCCACTTTGTACTCAATACCAATGTTGCGCCATAGTATTCATAATGGACGTGCAGTTCTAGCTTGCCAATAGACTCAAAATCCAATCCATCAGAGTAAATCTTGCAGGCCCTTTGAAGTGTCTTAAGCATCATTATATCCTTAATTTGATGCATGTCCTGTTAAAACATGTTGAGAGATCACATTGCTTTACACCTTAACAATGATCCCTCATGAGACCTTAAGCCCTGCTGTAGTGATAAATGCTGCTATCAAAGTTCAGTCTCACACCATACCTGAATTTCTCTTTGAAGGCAGCAATTACTCTTTCCTTTGCTTGTCCTTCGACCCAGTATTTGTTAGGCACATAAAATGCAGATCTCACTCGGCACTGTGGGCAGGTCCTGAGGAATAACCATTCAACAGTGACATCAAGTCAAATCCTTTATGGGGTGTCATCAGATGCAGTTAAATATTCAAATATTACTGAAACCTACTTTACCACATCCAGCCCGAGGTCTTTTGTTTTCCTCCAGGTCATGATGCATTGTAAACAGAAGGCGTGATTGCAGTTTGGCAAGATTCCAAAGACATGGTTTCTTGGATCACTCTTTTCATACACCTTGTCCATGCAGATGCCACAGGTCACATTTTTACTCTGGAGGAAGGCCTCCATTTCCTCTACTTTCCCCTGGGTACTAGGGGCAGCAGCAGCGGCGGCGGCGGCGGCACCAACATCCTCTGTTGTCTCATTGGAAGAAGTCCACTGGACACAAACTTTGCAATCAGTATAAGCCTCCTGGGTTCAACTTGGTTTAATTCACTAATATGCCCTGTAGAAAGATCAAATTAAGCAAACCTGCTCATTTCTCCCATCACATGCTTGAGCAACGTCTGAGCTCTGGACCGATTCCGAAAAATTAATGAGATGAGAGCCAGTATCTGCAAACATAAAAAAGGTAAGTGAAGCATGGAGAAATACTGACCAAAGTCTGTTTCACCTATGAGAACATCCAATACCTTGCGACTGTTCCTCAGCAATATCTGCTGCCAGGCGCCCAATATTGTGTTGAGGATTTGAGACAGAAACCACCATCTGTGGTCTGTGGCATTCCCGCCTGGACATCACCTCAGCCCGCAGAAGAGCAGGCTCCGACCCTCTTCTGTCAGGTGGAGCGTAAGCCACACTGGAGGAGACAGTAGGCATTGAACCTCTTCTACCTGCAACAGCTGCATCAGCTTCTGGCTGAAGAACGTGGAGGTACCTAGTGGAGGAAAATATTGAATGAGCTAAGGAAATTTGTGTGCATGTCATCCTCTCGTTTAAAAAGGTACAATGTGGGGGAAAACATAAATAGCTTACCTGCAGCGTTCACCATACCAGCATCCACCTTTCTGAAAGTACCTACATATTTGGGCTGACAGTATAACTGGCCATTCATGTCGATAATTGCATCTCGGACCAAATCTGCACGAGCCATTTATGAAACGCCTGTAATGAAAAGGGAGGGAGTACATTTCTATTATGCATTAGAAGCAGAGCTGTTTTATGTCTTTTGGGGCAACTCTGACAAGTCACAAGTCTTCATAAGCAAATTCCAAGTAAAATTGTCTTTTTTGGGGTCTCTGAACGATAACTGGATACAGCATTTGAAGATTTCTTTCAAAGTGGTGTTAAAGAGTATTCTTTTGGGTTTTTTTTTGTTTTTTTTTTAAATACATAGCCGAGGCCAGGTCCATTAAATGCATAGACACAATAATTAAATATCCGCAGTGTGAGGCAATACAAGGCCTGCCTCAAGTCCCAAGTCAAGGCTCAAGTCTTTATTTTGTTCAGAGTCTCAAATCTCTGGTTAGTAGCGATACCAAAACTTTAGAAGCTGCTACACAGGAGTTACCTAAGGGCTAACCATCATGCATGAAAACGAGTGGAAAATTGCTATGATGTGAGCACGGTTTGTGGAACGATCAATGAGATCTGTGAAGCTAAGGACAAAACTGGTAGCCCGACCGTTTGAACAACAACAACAACAACAACAGCAACGGTAAACTCAACACAACTAACGTTAACTGTTAACCGTTGTCCTATGGAAAGAGACACTTTACGTTACTTACAAATGCCATGACACAGCTGGCAACAACACCCATCTTTTTAAGTTGTGTAATGTTTAGCTAGCTAGCTGAAGAGGAATAACTGCTGGAATTGTCCTCACATTTACAAGAGTCCCTCAACAGCTCAATTAATTGTGTTTAACGTTACGTGATGTCGGAAATCGAGGCTTCCAGCTGCCGCAAAAACTTACTAACAGTCACTAACTTAGCTAGTTAGCTATGTCCAGAATTGTTTTGATTGCTGTTGAGTTTCACGTTGAATGTGATAACGAATACTAAACACAGGGAAGCGGGCATACCGTTGCCAACAACCGACTGAACGCTAACGTTAACGCTAAACAGTTCCATCTAAAACGCGAAAAGTTAGCTCAATA
The DNA here is from genome assembly GCA_008360985.2 of Macquaria ambigua. NCBI lineage: Eukaryota > Metazoa > Chordata > Actinopteri > Centrarchiformes > Percichthyidae > Macquaria > Macquaria ambigua. The sequence goes on along the minus strand of VMKM01000033.1, from coordinate 646,032 downwards.
CTTTCTTGATACACTTCCATCCATGTATTCACATTGCTCTACCACTCTTTTCCTAAAGGTCAAAACATCCACTAAAAAGCACTTGGTCTCGTTTTATTTACAACAATGACCTTTTCAACCGTCAAAATGCACTTTTTTGCCATAACGTCCGCATTCGAATGCAGCACATAATTTCAAAGTATAGCTAGCACAGGCTTTTGGTGGCACTTACAGACAAGTTGGTAACGTTTGTCAGGATCAGAGCTAACGTTTCTACTTTCCTACTATCTGTCCGCTTGAAATAAAACTCCTGCTTACCTACAGATACTTCCACTACGGGCCGAGTCCATCCTCCGTGTGTTTTGAGCATACCGCCAAGTACCCTCCATCTCGCTATCTAAATAGTTGACAGCCGGGCTCTTTTTACCAATTAACTTAGCAACGAACCAATAGAAACGTGACGCTGACGTTTGTACGTTACGTATTCCAAATTCCATTTATCCATCAATTTGTCTGAACTCTCCCAAAGTTTAATTAGTTATGGCAATCATACCAGGGAGCGCTTTAATAAGTGAAAAAAGTTGATATATGTATTAGACATATACTCTGCCTCATAATAAAAAATTGAGAAAAATCAGTGTTAATATTTCTAATAAAGTTTATAAGTGAGATGTAACTAAACTAGATCTGTCCATAGGTTACATGTGACTATAAGGACGGAATTATTTCAAGTCTTAACATGTTTTTGCGAACAAATATGTCAATCCATCACTTACACAGGCATAGAGGTAGCTTACATGACCCTTTTGGTGTACTTTCTCAGTTTATCCATCCACATCTTTTGCTATCTTGGCACACCGCACATCAGCCTATAATATCAAATTTTTCAATGTGTACCAATAGCACGAATTAAGGCAAAAAAAAAAAAATGTCAGAGATTAGATGAGACAGTGGAATAATGTCACAGATCATACATTAGAGGTAGATAGGGATCAAGACAGAATAAGAGCACAAGAGGAGACGTCTGAAGGTGGACTGTGTGCACCAGTGCTGACATACTGAAGTCCATTCAGAAGAATTACAGTGAAAAAAAGAGGTGCTACAGAATATGGGGGGAAAAAAACAGTTGGAAACTTGTGAATCCTGGCTACAGTATTGTAAGGCTGTTACACTTTGTGCCTCTCCTAACAAGACAAATCAGACTGTACACAAAAAGGGTAGAAATCTAGGACTGTGGTTATATCTTGGGTGAATACAGAAATGATTTATGATACCAGATGCTGGATGTTGATTTCTAATCATCATCAAATTTCCCAATAATGACATCATGGTACAGTATGCTGGTTTTAGGTAAATCCTGCTAAGGGGTGAAGTCCAAGTTCCTCATCAAGGAAAAGTTTGTTGGTAAGCTTGACGATATATTTGGTACAACCTAAACTAAATAGGCAGACATGTAATAGGAAAGAAAAGATATACTTAATACATAAAACAAGGTGATAATTCATGTTTTGCCCTTACAAATATGATCAACAATTACAAATAATTAGTAACATAATTACAAAGAATAAACTAAGAAAAAACCTTAAAATGGCAAGTTCATGATAATTTGCATGTCAGAATAAAGAAAAATAAAACATGCGGTCCCTTGTACTTCAATGGGTTGTGTGTTTATAGTGTCAGTTTCAGAAACACAATCTTTGCAGAATAGTCCATTAGTTACCACTTGGGTAGGTAGCTTTAAGACAAAACCTATATAACTTGGATCTCCACATTTATTGACAAATGGAAAAGGTATTGCACAGACAGCTGCTTTGAGAGAGCTCTACACTGCTGGAGCCAGCCCAGTTTGTGTTCTATAAACCAAATGGCAAAGTAGCGCTCATTGATGATGATGGTGATGATGGTGATGATGATAATGATGTAAACAAAAAACCAATTTGTGCATCTTCAACTTTACCAAAAGTCTGAGAACAATCACTCTACCAAACACATTGGCATCATAAGAAACTCCTGCACAGTACAAACTGATGGCTCTTTTCTGTTTCAACTATGCCATTGGTGTAAGAACATGAAATGCTTTCCCTTCACAGCAAAACACAGCGCCGAGGTGAGTGAGGAGAAGCTCTCTCTAGACACTGCTCTGGGGTCAGCTTTGCTATTAGAATGAAATAGGAGCAGCCTCAGTGAGGAAACATATCATTCTCTCTGTTAAGCGAAGTTGTGGGAAACTAGGACTTGCGGAAAATGATTCCAGATGCTCATCTCACACACGCACACACCACACACACACACACACACACACACACACACACACACACACATTACTGCGCTGAGTGTAATGCTGACATTGAGAAGACTCTGCTGATTGTGTTAGCCCTACCACGTGACTTTGCCTCATCATGTTAAAATCCATGCCCGTACGTGGAACAGTGCTTGTACTGAATGCAGTGTATTATTATGAATGTAAATTCAGTCTGTAACAGTATTGCTAAAAGTCTGTGCTGGAGAATACTAATACATGTCTTTGTAGATCTCCTGTAGTAGAGGGTGGAGCGAGGTCTCCGACTCAGTCTTTTTGATCTTTTGGACAAGGTGAACGTTCTCAGTAACCAGCTGACGGAGGTCGGCCATCTTCTGCAGCAGCTTGGGGAAGAGGTAGACTGAGTCAGAGTGGTTTGCTTGAAGGTGGAGGTCCAGGGCCTGGAGGATGCTGTCCTGACTCTGCTCCACCTGCTTCACGTTCATTAGCCCGGGACGATCTGGGAGAACGAGAATGCACCAAGGGACATCTTATGATGAGTCACAATTTACTCTCTGAGCAGACATACAGGGTTTCTGCAGGGTTCACCAAGTTAAATTAGAGGAAATTGAATTCAGTGCGTTTTATTACTTGTCAAGAGCTGCAGATACCCTGAACAGAACAACAAGCAAATATGACATTCTTCATACTTCAAACCCTTCAGTCTCACCTCCACAGAGAATAATGGCAGCAACAAACAGGGCCAGGTCGCTGTCATCCAGCTCCAGGGCGTTAAACTTGACAGCAAACTCAAACTTGGGCTCCATGATCTCGCTGAAGGGCTTTCTTAAGCTGCGCAGGAACTCCCTGGTCACAAAGCCTTTACCATTGGCCACCAACAGCCCATCTTTGTTCATAATAGAGGGCAACATGGCAAAAATAGCCTCGTGCACGCCATACTTCAGCAAAGTCACCTGCAGAAAGCACACAGACAACTGCACATTAGTGTCTAAACTTAACAGCCACATACAAATAATCTTACTGTATAGCACACTGGGTAGACAGTGACTCACCTGATCATTAAGGAAGAGGTCCACAAACCCTGGAATGCACTTGGCAAACTCTGTGAGCTCTCGCACGGTCTCCACTGTAGTGCATTGGCAGCGGTAGAACACATGGACCCCGATCTCCTTGGTGAGGGGCGCACCTGGAACTAGCTGGCTCCATACCAAACCACTCTCTGCCTTCCAGAGTGTGTCCACGTCGTAGATCACAAATGGCTAAAAGGAGGACAAAAAACAATTTCTCATGAATTACCATCTGTAGCTTTAAAGACTTAGAATATACCTGGTATGACATTTTTGAAGGGTAAGGTATTGAGGATTAGCACAAAACACAAGACTGGATTATATACAAACAGGTACTTTGAGGTTCTCTTAAATATCTTCATATGCAGTTTTAAACCAGAATAAGTTAAAATGACTAAAACAATATACTACGCTTTGATTTCTAAACAAGATAGCATTTCAAACAACCAGCAGTTAAGGGTCAGAGCCACAGTTCCCTGACAATATAGATGTAACAATATATTTCTGTGATCCTATGATGATCATGTATTACTTATATATCTGTAAAACTAGCCTGGCCAGCTCAGATGAGCTGTTCAAAAACTGGAACGTACTGAGGTGCTGCTAGTTTTGCCCGTCAGGATGCTGCGGGCCCTCTTCTTGGTCATACTGAGGTTCTTCAGGTAGGCTGTGTTGACTTGTTTGGCCAAGGTCTTCAGGTCTGAACCACCTGGTTTGCTGTGGTTCAGTTCCTCTGCAAGCAAGCCTGCCACCAGCTTCTTCCTCTCCGCCTCAGGCATGCGTCCATATCGGATCGCTGAGCAAACACACACACACACACACACACACACACACACACACACACACACTTGTTGGTCTTATTTTGAGTGGATATTTCAGGAGTAAATCACTTTGGGTTCCGATGCCTGGTTGTGTTTTTGGAACAGGTTCCAAGTTAGCAAAATACCCACTTTTGTAAATAAAAATAAATAAATCATTGAATCCTTGTACTGAATCCGCCATCCCCTCAATAATACCAGAGAAACGGCATGTTTCAAAAATGCATGAGACTATGGAAAAATTAAATGGTTACTGTCTTGTCAAGTAACATGTTGCACAAACGCAATTTACTCTATAAGCACGTATCAATGCAAGTCAATTACAAGTTAATGAAAAAAATGAGCAGATTTGTTACTCACTTCAGATTCAATAAAATTCTTCTAAGCTAAACCCTACTTAGTAAATTACATTTCCATTCAAGTCTTGGATTTGTAAAAAGAATTACCCTAATTATTTTAAATAACATTGCCTTATTTATAGAGTTCATTTGCTAAAATATTTTGCCCCTCACCATCATGGGACATTCCCAAAGACAGGCACTTCTGGAAGCGACAATATTGGCACTTGTTACGATTCTTCTTCTGAATCTTGCAGGAACGCTCACAGCGATCATATTCCAGTTTCATCCGCACGGTCCGCCGGAAAAAGCCCTGAGAGACAACGGAACCGGTTCAGCAACTCATATCAGACAGCACAAAACTGCCCTTATTGAACTTTGTAATCTTACTTAGCTATTTTGTGACACACATACAGTGTATTACCTTGCAACCCTCACAGGCATGCACGCCATAGTGGAAGCCAGAGGCCTTGTCCCCGCAGACCTTACACTCCACGCTGATCCCAGACCCTGTACTGTCTTCTCGGCCAAGACGCAGCTGTTCTGACAGCGAGGGCGACGAGGTATGGGACAGATCTGCATTAAGAAAATGCATGAATATTAAGGCTCAAGAATTATCTATCTCAAGAAGAAGGTCATGCTTTATTCTCCAGGGAGCAGGTCATAAGATTTTTAGATAAAGGTCTTACCTGTATAGCTGGATGTTGCACTGCTGTTTTGCTTGCTGTGATTGTTCTCCTCCTGATCCAGACTCTCTTTCTCTTTTTTCTTCTGGTCCCCTTTCAGGCCTTTAGATGCAGGAACTACCTCCTTCTCTTCCTTGTCCTCCTCATCCTCACTTTCCCTGGCCTTCAACTCTTGCAGGTCCGTCAGCTCCGACACACTTGTCCCCCCACAGCTGTCTGAACCTCCAGACTCTGCCTCCGGTGGCGTCCACCTGACATCCGCCGTGTCTTGTGGGGATTTGGGCTCGGAGTAGCCGTTCACCCTGTCGTGCTGCTCTGTAGCAGTTTGCTGAAACCCTTCCATGGTTTCCGTTGAAGCTGACTCAGCGGCTTCCCTCCTGTCACGTTGCCATCATAGCTCCACTATTGAAGAATATAAGCAATATTAAATTAACAATGTGTACTTAACATGTGCATTACATACAGAGCAAGAATGTCCAACAGATCACTGTTAACTGGCCTTAGAAGTCCACATATCGTCTACCTTGCTATTAGATCCAGCATGTGAGTGGTTAAAAAGTCCAATTCCAGTGACCAGTCACTAGCCAAAGTGAGCATAAAGTTTGTCATAACACATTGCAGAGCCAAAATTCTCCTCTAAATGTCTGTTTTTCATGGAAGCACAGTGGAAAAAATGCATCTATGGTGTGGCTATTTAGCTTTAGGTCTTAGTATATCACTTATAACTGAAATGAAAGCTCTGACAGTGCGTTTCTTTAGGTGTCCTTTACTGAGTCAGTCCATTACTACTGGTTGTATTTGAGCAGCCAGGGAATGTCCTTGATAGTAATAGGCTTATGACATGATATACACACACTGTGTAGGCATGCCTGGATTACCCACTAGGCAAGCAGAACAGACAAGAAGGGGCCCCAGACCTTTAAGAGCACCCTGAACACCCCAGTTTAGCAAGAAGAGAAACTTGCAACACCTTACTAATAGGACTGGTGTTATGCATAATATCCACAATCATGGCATAGGTAATTTTATATCCTGATATCAATATATATCATGACATAGTACATTTTCTGGAAAATGAATTGAGAAACCATTAAAATAACCAGTCAGCAATCTAATGCAGCAAATGTAATAACTGACAGATTAAGGCATTTCATTACATTGATGCAAAAATCACATAATCATCCAATATAGCCACATTCCTGGCAGTCCTGCTCATTGATTAGCAACATGACTACAATGGTAATACACCCAGAGATGTTACATATATAGCCCAACCCTACTTACTAATTTCTAATCAGAGTATGTGACTTTGAGGCTAAAATCTAAATTAAAAACGCAGGCCTGGACACAAATAAGGGCCCCAATTTCTATGAACACACAGGGCCCAAAACTCAAGATTCCTAAGCCAACCACAGTTTTTGATCGGACATGAATGTGTCCTAAACATTTCAGCCTGTTCAGACTATCTGAAAAAGTAAACTTTGTCTCAATTGGAGCCGGGAGACATCTGTATTATTGTTTGCCTCAGTTCCATGGTAGGGTGCACAGTGTACTTGGTGGGTGCTTTAAGGGGACAGGGTGCATGCACTATGTACACACTGAGCAGTGTTGATCGCGGTTGGAGGCGGTAGGGGAGAGGGCTTTGGGGGTGGGGGTTACATATTTGCCCCGGGGCCCCCTAGTGGATCAATCCGTCCATGTATGTAGCTGTGCCCTGACAAACATCCACAGCGCCTACTTATTACAGATTCACTAATGTTTTCCGTATGAATACTGTCATTACATGATGGCCCAAAGCGGGGCAAAGCCTAAACTTTGTTTTCATAACGTTTGGGGGGAAAAAACACCCCAGATTAGGACTGTTAAGACTTGTCGTCCAGCAGCCAACCTGTCACACTGGTTCTCGGAAATATCTAACATTACTGTGAATTGTATGAGTCAGTCAGACAGTACTGTAACTGGATACAAGCATTAGATAAATGAAAGGACGGCCAAGTTATAGACATGGCTACCGTCAAAGTTTTTTACGTAAAGTGAAAACAATATTAGACGTATTCATGAGTAGCTTTAGCCTGCCAGTCGGCCGTCGAAGAGTGTCGGCACGGCTAGCTAACTTAGCTAGTTAGCTACTAACCTTGAATGTTGACTGAGTACTACTACTAGCTGTTAGCGTGGCTGACCCACATTCCCGTGTGTGCCTTTAAATAACGTTAGCTGGCTTGCCAAGTTAGCTTACCTCTCCCAATAGTGCTGCTGGTTCAGAAGATTTTTTTACGCTACGAGAAATTGCCAACAGGCTAAAATAAACTAGTAGAAACAGTCCCGAGTCCCGTCCAGGATCGATCGGCTGTTGACAAGTTGTTTGAAGTCACCAGCAGGAGTTAGCTAGCAGCAGGAGCTAACGTCAGACTGCTAACATAAACTTAAGATTGATTCAGGCCTTCATGTGCCGAGCTGACAAACCGCTGAGAGCTCAAGAGAAAAGAAAAGCAGTTTGGACACTTGAGTTCGCTACCCTATCACATGCAGATAAGCATAGTGAACTGATAATCCCCCTCCCCGGCTCTCTCCTTGTTGTTCCTAGCTTTGCTTTGCTTTGCTTTGCTTGACTCCCCCCCCCCCGCTCCTCCTCCTCCTCCTCCTCCTCCAACGTCACATGCCAGGACACAGCGCGCCCCCCCCCCCCACACACACACACACACACACACAACACACATCAGGTTGGATTCAACAAACAGCTCTCAGAGGAGTCAAGGTCTCTGTTAACACTAATGTGCGCTGTTGTTTCTGTAATCTGCAACACAGACATTTATTCTGGATCTGCGCTGACACTGAAAAGCTTTGTGTGGCTTTGATCATATCTGCAGTGATAGCCTGTGTGTAGTTTAAAGCCCTTTGGGGCACATTTGTGATTTTGGTCTAAATAAATAAAATTGACTTGACTTCACTAGACAGATAGAGTTGGATTGCATGATTTTCAAAACATGTTGGAGAAGAACTTTTTATTAATCTAATGATTTTTCTAGCCAAATTTCACATACCAGGACTTGATTACCAACCAGGTAAAGCAAGAAACTGCCCTGGGGCCCCAAAAGCCTCTGGTTCACTGTTCAGAATAATAATATGTTTAATTGTAGCCTTGCTTGGCAGTTGATACCATTAAATCACAGTACCAATGGACATGATAAGGGCCTTAAAGGAAAATGACGGTTTATTGCAACTTGGGTTTTATTTTTGTTGCTCTGGCCATCAGTTTTATCGGTTATGATAACATCATACTAAACCAAAGTAATTGCTGATATCTGGGAAAGCAGATCCCACGTCCCTAAAAAAATAGGTCCAACAGGGCAGCAAACAAATTGCTTTATTACCTGATCTGTAGACCGTGTATTGAAGAGAAACTCTGTGCCAAAATCCAGTTTTAAGACTTTGCACATTCCTAAATAAATTTGTGGTTTATCTAATCATCACACAGCAATCCCGGGGCCATGTAATATTCCAGCATGGGAATACTGTACAGAGAGGGGCGTTAATGATGGACTAGCAGCTCATTTGCTCTAGGTCCCACACAACAGCTTAATCCGGCCATGGTATATACATTTAAATTAACTTTTTTTAAAGTCTGCATTCATAATTACATTGATTTAGAAGTGTTGCTACATGAAAAATATTTCCCCAAGAAACAAGAAAGTTAAAAACTACTGAGTATCTGCCACTTGCAATTTTTAGTAGAGTTTAAGATTGTGCAATCGGTACCCTTTTGCTATGTTCTGTAATTCTGTTACCGTAATATAGCTTAAAAAAAGAAAAAAATATCAAATGTTTTGGCAGGTAAAATCACCCATACATATAGACAATAAGTATAACTGTCTCCTGTCTATAAGTAAAAGCCTTTTAATACTATATATTTTTTTATGTATTATTTATTTTGTGGTTTGTAATTGTTACTGTTTTGAAATTAATTATTGTAAAGGAGAGTGAAAAATATACAAAAAAAATCTGTTAAAACTGATAGATAAAACTATACACCGCATGTAGACAGTGATATTTTTTAAAAACAGTTGTGGATTATAAAAATCAATCCAACCGACATGTAGTTTGCTCTGTTTGTCAGTGGATGTCTCTCTTCAGTCGTGTGGTTTTATCAGTGAGAGCTGTCAAATTAGTCGGTGATGACACATTCTGACTCTGAATAAATGACGTAGACTCAAATTCAAACTAAAGCGGACGTGCAGTTTGCAAATTCAGCAGTGTGGGTTTCAACTCATTCCACTGTGTGGTCTTTGTAATTAAAATGTCAGTTATTTTCTAACTCATTTAATGTACTTAAATATAATTTATTTCAGCCATTCATTGTGTTAAGTATCAATTGAGATTTTATTGAAAGTGAAGATAACAATTTGAATTGCATGCCGCTCTTCAATTCAACACAGTAACGATACAGGAAGAAATCAGGTTATGGCATCGTTTCACTCCTTTATTTACAATAATGTTAACTGACAGTAGAAACAGGAAGTTCTCTCTTTCTCTCTCTCTTTCCTGTTTATCAGGAGTGATACTCTTCGACTGAAATTGTAGTAACCTCTAATACTGAACCAATTTTTTACGTCAAAAAGTCAAGCCACCCTCCACCTCAAAAAAAAACAAAAAAAATACATATATAAAAGTGAAACATTGTTATGTGTCTATATTACAGAGCTAAACAAATGAGCTTCCTTGTATTGTATGTAAGTATTAGCCTTTAAACATCACAGCGTACTTTCAGGATCATGCTTACAGCTCATTTTCTTTGCACTGAGGTATTGTTTTAGTCCAGAACAGGCCTCACACGGGTTGCAGTCAAAGCATTAGTTGAGCAGTGAATTCTTCAAATGCATCTTCTCATTAAAATGTTTTTAAACTGCTGCTGTCTGTGAAATGAGGTCAGTAAATTCAACATTTAATAGAAATGGTAGTACTGTAAATTCAGTTTTAAGTGTAGATGTCCCACTGTTTTCATGTTTTCATACTGTTCACACATCAGACAGCCGTCTCTTGCCCTTCCTGTCAGAAAACCTCACAGAGTGACTAGAAGTCCCTCTGATTCATGTGTTTAGGGGATGTCCATGTCACCATTAGAGGCATGGGAGTGGCGTTTCTCTAAATCACACCCAGCTCTGTTGTCAACATTTTCTTTGCTCTCCTCGTCCTGATCCTCTGATCCTGATCTCCTTCTGAGACGCAGGCCGGGATCTCTCTGTGTCGGGATCTGGAAGGCCGAGAAAGAGCTTCCCAACGATGGTCTCTTCTCTAAAAACAAGAACAGCACAAACAAAATACTTCAGAAAGTGAAGCGAATGCTTACAGCAGGCAAGTTAAATCAGATCTAGCTCTCTAACATAGAGGTCTGGAGACGAAGATGCTGAAATAGAGAAGGAATTAACTGGTTGAAAAAAAAAAGAGTCAAATTTCAGGAAGTATATTTACAGAACAGGGTGTGAAATATAACTATCATCAATTTATTCGCAAACAACATTTCATCTAAGACACTGTGCTCTTTACTTGAAGCAACACTGAATGTCAACCCAACCACATGGCATTAAGTGACCTACAGTACATCCTGGGCAAATGATTCAAATGTTGACTGCAGCATGAAACAGAAATGACACACCTGTCACCACATAATACAAGGTTACTTCTTTGTCGGTGAAACACAGTAGTAAGTTTTATTATCAGACTATAAACCTTTTTCACAGAAGACATTTTGACTTACTAAGGTGTCTTTCCATCCAGCTGTTTTTATGAGTATTTTCAATTTGCGCAAATTGTGCAAATTCAATTTGAAAAAAAAAAAACTTAGAAATATCGCATAAAAGTTTTTATGCTTGGCTGAGGTGGCAGACGGAAACATCAGGTCGATGAGGAGACTGTAATGGTCCTAAAATTATTATATGAAACAAACAGAAATGCCATATTTCTATCACATTTTCTACATTGTTTTCCACCGTTTGAGGTTTGACTGGCGTTCTTTCAATGACGTCATCTTGTTGTGCCCTCTTTTTGTGCTATAATATAATGGCACCCGACAGGAGAATTAGCGCCACCAGCTGTTTGTCTCAATGCGTTCAACTTCTAATATTCGCGTTACGGTAGAGGATGGAGACGCGCATTAATTCGCATTTTCTGTTGCAGATTTTCTGTAAATTCGGTTAAAATTTGCGCTACATTTGTATAGAAATCTGGTTATAGTAGGACAAGCACAGGTATTATTTATAACATTAACAATGGCTCTGTTCTATTCAGTGTCCCAGTAAGTCATGACAGTGTGACAGTGAGCCATACCAGGACCCCGAAACTGAAGCAGCTAAATGGAATTCAGCCATCATTCATTTTATCTTTTACACCTGTGTTTTTCCAACTGTGACATGTCAAAATGTCCTCTGTGAAAAAAAACTAATGTCAAAGGTTTGCACTACGTCTGCTGGTGTGATACACTGAATGAAAGTTGAAAATCGAGCTCTTTAAATGCTACACGTTTGTCATGTCACACTATGCACCATCCAGTCGTGCAGACGGGACACATACCGCCTGGTCCGATTGGTCGCATCAGTCTGTTCATCTGGACGTTCCAGTGTTTGACGTTGGTGCTCGCCTGGCGAAGTTTCCTCTGGGCAGCCTGTCGGAGAAAAAGAGCAGCTCATTAAAACGCCTGTTCCCTGCGGGCAAAGAAATAAACTACTGTTAGCATTACCACCAACTACAACTAATACATATAAATATCAGTAATAAGATCTTTTCAGTTCTGTCACATCAATGAAAAAGCATATTGATAGTTATAATATAGGGGCGTGTACAGTACTGGATCTCTTAAGGCCTGTGTTATATACTGCATATTGCAATGTGTTGTTCTCTCTGTAACTACATGTAGTAACTACTTGTAAATGCTCTTAGCTGGTTAAATGAAGGTTAGCAAAAAATAATAAATTGAAATAGTAACAGTAGTATAGGCTTGCAATTCAACTTAACAGGTGTGCAACACAAAATTCAAGCCAAACCGCAACATTTCCTCCAAGAGATAAGAGGCGATAACTGTGAAGTCAGTAAGGTTTTTATATTTTGGTTCTTACCACTACATCCTGATCAACCCTGTGCCGGTTGGCGCGGACCTCCTCCAGCTGCCTCTGCGCCTCTTCCAGTTCCCGGGACTTGGCCTCCATTTCCTGTTTCAGCTCCTGCTTCTCCCTCTGTGTCTTCAGGATGTACTCCTCCTGTTCCTCCTGCAGGCTCATCAGGGCCCTCATTTTGTCCTCCTCCTCGGCCAGTAACCTGGACACAACCGAGAACACCAAAATTAACCTTTTCTGAAGAAATGTATGATTGATTAAACTCACTGTTTAAGATATATGTTTCAGATATTATAGTGAGCAAAGATGCACAGTGCCTAATGCAAGCTGTTGGCAGATTTTTGTCATCAGTTCATCAGAATTTCTTACTTTGGTTGAGAGGTTGAGAGAGCACAGAAACAGTGACACAATAGATCTGACTGATGGCAGCATTTAACAACTTCCTCTGTTGGCGGTTCAACTTCCTCAGGAACATAACGCAAGATGAACTCCTTTCAGCAGCTGAACTTAATATCTGCTGTCTGCACACAAAAGCACCTCCCTACTTACAGCTAACAGATCAGTGTTTGCAGGCTCTTAACCCAAACAAATGACTTCTTATCGTGCTGTGAAAGTATATATAGGTCTCTAATCATGTGTAAGCGGAGATGGGTGGCTACATATAACACTCTACCCTGCTTGAGCATAGCGGAAGGCCTCCTCATCCAGCCTGGCTTTGATCTCCTGCTGCAGCGCCTCCTCCAAACGCTTCTGCATCTCCTCCAGCTCCTGGATCCTCTTCCTCTGCCTCTCTGCTTCCTCCTCTTTCAGAGCCATCTCTGCCTGCATACTGACCCGGGCCTTGAGACGCACAGCAAGAAGCAAAGGAATGAACACTCGCATCTTTCTGCTTCTGAATTCAAACTCTTTTTTTCTTTCTTTGCCTCCTCACTCACCTCCTCAGCCTCTCGCAGCTGGACCTCCAGGGCCCGCTGAAGCTGTTCGTGCTGCTGGCGCCTCCTCTGCTCATCCTGCTCCAGGAGGGCCTGAGCCTGCTTTTGCGCCTCCTTCAGGAGCTCCAGCTCGGCCAGCTTACGCTCCCGTTCCTCCTGCAGGGCCCGCAGCCTCTGCAGCTCCTCCTCCTTGGACTGCCGTCTCTTCTCCCGCTGCTCACGCTGTTCACGCCGCTTCAGCTTCAAATCTTTGTGGAGGGACTTTTTCCCCTCCACGTGCAGCCTGATAGCTGTTTGAATGGCTGTGAAGAAGAGAATGTTTAATGTCTTGATATGAAGATGAAGCTTTTAAGATCAATCCATGACTTATCATGACTCATCTCCTCTGACCTGTAGTCCACTCCTGTCTCTGTTTGGTGTCTGAGGCGCTCATCTCATAAGTCTTGGAGAGGGTTTTCAGACAAAACATGCACCTCTTCCCATCCCGGTCTGGCAGCACCTGTTCAACAAGGGAAACATTCATTTTACATTCATTTTATCATTAAATATCACATCATCATGTATTGTTTTTTCTCTTTTTTACATTTGTTGACCATTTCTTATTAAATATACAGTGGTGAGAAGAAAAAAAACTGTGAACTCACTGGGGAAATGACGTTTTTGATCCATTTTGATCGACCAAACAATATTTGATCATCGTCTACTTCCTATAATAAAGCATGATTTTAGAATGATTGCTTGTTTTCCTTTGCAGTAACACATGGTGCAATGTGTAGCGCTCTTGCTGAAAACAGTAACGCAACTTGACCCTATTTTTGTTTGTCATTACTCAGTGTGGTACCGCGTGGCATTGATGGGCTAACGATTGACTCGGTGTTCATGTCAAAAGCCAGCAAAACAGCCCAGGTGACAATGACTCGACTCCAGCTCTACTACTGTAGGCTTCATATTCAGAATGGCTCATTCATGAGAGAGAGGCTGGCAGACTAATCTTGAGTTCAGTTCACTTGAGCTCTGTGAGATTTGTGAGGAAATCTGAAATCTGATTGTGAAACAAGACAACATTCAGTATTCTACTGTTGTGCTTTTTATAAACTTGATGGTTCCCAACCTTTTTGCATTATGACGCGTAAATATGAAGCCATGTCTACTTGGGGACTGCATGAAAATTATTGGGAGTAGGGCGGTTCAGAGGAGGAGTACTACTGCATATGTGGAAAAAGTTGTATAAAGTTGTATAAAGCTCAGGAGGGAGCTGCATGAAATCTGATAAATGGTTGGAGCTACAAGACTACACGTTTGAAAATGAAAAAAATCTGCAGGCGTGATTTCTGTAGCCCACTCCTCATCTCTGCTGGAGGCTAGCGGCTTATGGCTACACTAGCCGCTACTAGCATAACACACTCAAATCTCTGACCAAACTGTTGGCGGACAAGTTGCATTGTGGGTAATGTAGGTGCCAGTTTTTGACACAGAAGAGGAATACATGGAAGAAAAAAGACAATATCTCTGTCCACTGTGAGTCCGACAGTGTTATGGGAGTGCTGTACTAAATCGGTGGAGCACTCTTGTAAAGTTTAAATTGGTGTACGTCATCTTAAATTCGTTGTGCACTTTTAGTTGTCATTGCCAATAGTGTTAAATTACTTTGAGATATAGTTGGGAATGTGTTGCAGTTTTTCTCTTAGTTGAGGAAAGGGTCCAAAGAAGTTTATAATAACACTGGGGAGGACTTTGTTCTTTTTTAAAAAAGCAAAACACAATGTTCTGCCCTCCTCCCCGTCCCAGTAATTTTCGTACAGTCCCTTGTGACTCCTAGTAACTGGTTGCACATGTCTACGGGTTGTAAGCAATTCAACTAAAACCAGATTTGGAACCAGATTATGTTGCTGTACAATACTGTTTATTATGTTATACTATATCATTACGTTCACCTTATCCTTTCTCATATCCCATACTATATTATATGATACTATATTATACTATGTTATGTTAATATGTTATACTGTTATTACATGATATACTAAATTATATTTCGATTATAATTCTATGTTAATACAGACAAACACTAAGTAGCATTATTTAATCATATTATATATTAGTCTGGGGTACGCTGTTTACATTGACTAGACTTGCTAACTCTGCTGCTATTAATCACACAAATGTCACTTTACCTCATAATTTTGTCTTTAATTGCTCTTGTATAGTTTCTATTTTTTACTTACTATACTATAATATTATTATTTTAGTTTGATATACCTCTCATTATTTATTTTTTACTTTCTCTATTTAACTGTACATACTTATATTTGTCCTGCAACAACCGAATTTCCTCTTCTGGGGATCAATGAAGGCTTATCTTATCTTACCTTATTTTTATGTCTTTATTGGATTTTTTTTTTTTTTTGAGTTGAGGTAACATTTCTTAGTAATTCACAAGAAAAAAACAAAGATGAGGGAAGTCATAAAAAATCTTGTGACCCTCTCAGCTTCATCTTGCGACACCTTGGGAGAGTCCCCACCCTCAGGTTGGGAACTGCTGACTAAAAGAATGATATTTTGACTCAAATGTACTAAATAAAGCAAATGAGCAGTATGCATTTCTTTTCTGGACAAACTGACAAAGAACACACTGTTATCAAAATCCAGTGTTAGCAGTGTTTAGCTGTGAAAGATGATCATCTCCAGCTGCTTACCTCCACACAGCAGTTCCCATCCAGAAATATGTTGCCCTGGCAGTCCTTGCGGTCCTCCCCGGTGTAGTAGGACAGGTTGCTTGGCCTTAAGGTGAACCAGCGTTCCTTCCAGTTTCTCCTCAGCTGGCCTTTCTTCCACAGATAACCCTGCATGCACCCCGACCGACACACACATCTACTGTCACTGACACAATGCAGAGCACGTCAGGAACCAAAACACACACACTTCTGGTGGCACATGCGTCTCCTACCTCTTTGAGGACATCACCAACTATCTCCCTGTATACTTCCTCTATAGCCATGCTGATTATGCTCTTATCGATTCCTCTGGTTATCTTTCCCGAGTTCATCATCTCCAGAAAAACCCAAACAGTAATGCCGCTCTGCTGCACTGACTCTTGGGAGAAGAAGTCCTCTAATTCGACACAGTTGAACTCAATAGTCATAGCCATGCATATCTTCTTGAGGAGGTACTCCACCTGAAGAGGAAAAGAAACCAAAGATCTTGAGAGTGAGAAATAATGTGATTCATATGAGTTATCCGTCTTTACTGCATTACACTCAAGGGAGGAAGTAACTAAGTAACCAACCAACCAATTAAAGTAATTTATTTTACTATAATCTATATATAAAAGAGCCTTTTTGTTAAGTTTTTGAAGTGTTTGTACTTAATTTTAGTTTTATTTTAGTGACTTTCACCTGGTGTTTTTATTTTTATTTTTTTTACTTCACTACAGTTGGGGAGCTATTCACAATTAACAGTTAGTTGCCAGACAAGACCAGAGCAGTCTGGTTTTACTTTATTTATGCACTTTATTTTGTAGTTTCTTTTGTACTTTTATTTATGATGATTCTTAATTAAACGCACTTTACTAACAGTATTTACGACGCTGTAGTACTTATTGCACCACAGATTTCGGTGTCCAGCGGTTGGCGTGTGAAGCACGTACCAAAAATAAAACTGGATAATGTTTTCTTAAACTCAGCATGATAGAAACTACTCTGCCCTTGAAATTGAGGTCTTTCTCTTGGCAGGAGCTGTGAAAAAAACACAACAGGAAACCAAAATGAGAGTTTGCAAGTGAGAAACAAGCCCACACTGCTGCATGAAAAGAGCACCGTGTTCCATGATGGCAAGAAACAGGGTTTCAGCCAGGGTGTATTTATTGGTTGTAAAAGATCCAACACCCTTTTTAGGTCACAGATTACTGACTACAGTCTTTGAATTGTACTCAAAAACAGAGCACAATAACTTGAAATATCCATGTGGCTAAATTTAGAAACAAGTGTCACTATCATCACACGCAGCCACGATCAACTAGGACTTCAAGATGTACATATTTGTTTGCTCACAAAGTCTTACAACAGAAAATGCTTTTTGTCAGTCCAACCACCCATGTTTTTGAATAACAAGAAATACCTCATATTCCAAGTATTTTTCAAAGTGTCTGTTTTGAAATAGAAATTGTAATAAATGAGTGTGAAGAAATTCCTTTAAGTCCAAATATATTCTAGTTGAACCTACCTCGTCAGGGACCATAACCAAAGGGTACTTGTCTTCAGAGAGAAAATTAAAAAGGCACCAAAGCCGAAAAGCATCCTTCTCTGGCAGAACAGTGCTGCTGGTTTTGTCCGTCTGGTAGTTTTTCTTTGCCGTAAGAGTCCAACAAAGCTCATCTACGTGTTCCTTAATAAAAGACCCTTCAACAACCTACAGCAACAAAACGCAGAGACTGAAAAAACTCTGACAGCATCCTCGACTACACAGCATTACAATTTGACAAAACAAAAATAGCATATAGTTGTGTTTGTCATCACCTTATCCAGGATGTATTTGTTGAGGTAAGGCATATAACCCTGACTGGAAACTGGACCATCATCATCATCCCTGAAGTGCTCCTCCAAAGCAACTGGGTCATGTGGGATACTCAAGACTGTACACAGATTGTGAGACAGCACCTGAAAAATCACAATGTACAGGACAGTCATGTTTTAAAAAAGGACCACACAGTGGAGCAGAGAGATGCAGAGCTAATCAGATCAATCAAATAAGCTTTACTGGCATGAATGTTGATGTTTCATTATTGCCAAAGCTACATTACATACTTTATATCTAGGGGACAGTGGAGTTTGTTTTGTTGGGATAAAACCTTTGTGTTGTGTTTGTGTATAGGACAACAAATTCAGAGAAAAATGTTCATTCTGATCTTTAGGGAACTGAAGTTCTGAATTTCTGCTGCATCGTATTTTTCTAAACAATTATTTTGTTTGCACATGTGTGAAAAAATATATCAAAAATGTGGGTGCCATTTTCTGACACACACAATGATTGAACTGCAAATAAGAAAAATTGTATTTGGTTTAAAATCAATCAAATTAAATTTCATTTGTACAGCACCTTTCATACATGTTAGTGCAGTGCTGTACAGGTGACTGACAAACTAAAAAGACAGTGTAAAAACAAACAGTGAAACAATATAATCTCATATCATTAAAAAATGTGAATAAAAATTATAAAAGTTAAATAATATAAATAAAACTACAGTAGATAAGGTGATAAAACAATTAAAGATGGAAACCAAATATCAATAAGCTCTAAGTAACATAAACTGTGTAACCAGTGTGCTAGTGTTACTACTAGTGTGTCAAAGAGGGTTTTACTCAATAAAACTAGGCTTTTACTTTTACTGTTATACATTTCTTCAACTGAGAGTGTGCAAGATATCAGATGCATATTATCAGACAACCAGCATCCGTGTGTTGAGCCATAACCACATCCTGTCTCGAGTCTCCCGTGCACTACAACATCTGTCAGTTTTGAGGCTACGGCATGCAAACTGCTAGCTTCTGAGAGCGTCTAAAGAACATGGTGCCTGTACACGGGCTGCATGCATGAAGGGGATAAGCCTAGTCATGGGGCTGACTCGCTGTGAGCCAGGAGCGGCAGGCAGAACATCGCAGCAACGAGGAGGTGGCTGGAAATGGAGTCTGATCCGCACCAAGACCAAGTGACATAACAATGAGATCAACAAAAATACAGTGGCTTCATTGATGGCCTGTGGCAAGAGACAACAATCACCAACATGTTTCCACTTTGTCCTTGCTCTAACTGTAACAATGTCCTTTTGACGTACACGGGCTCATGTTGTGAAGATACTCTATTCAACAGGCTGTTCTCTGGACAGGTCCAGTGCCAGAGGACCCTTTGCACTACAAGCTGGTACATGGAGGCCCAGTGTAAGCACAGCATGGAGATGAGGGCTCCCATTCATATTCAGACTGAGAGCAAACTGTTACTCTCGTGCTCCTGCCAGACAGAGGTGCATATTGTGCCCTCTTTCAGCAGCGAAAGCATTTTATTCGAAATATAGGGAACAAATTTGTTCCTTGTTGGACAGCATGTGGTTTAAAAATAGAGCAACACACAGGAAATATTCAGGATGATGAGTAATATCAGATTGCGTACACTCTTATTTCCTGAAGCACCGAATCAAATATAACAAAGACCAAATAACAATCGCATTTGTGACATTTAGTTTGCTGAGCACTTGAAATATTTTCACATCTTCCTCAGAGCAAGCCCACGTGATGGAATATGAATTGAGGTAGGAAATGAGGCAGCAGAGTAAAAAAGTGAGCGAATTCTCAGACGATAAAAAGTTTCCAAAAGTCTAATTTTCAAGGTAGAGGACCCTCCACTCACCTTCAGCTGAGACTTGGACACCTTACCGCTCTTCTCCAGATCCAGGGCTGTGAAACCGTACCAGATGGACTTGAGCAGCTCAGACCGCAGGTCCATGTCTGCAACACAGTTACTTTCTGGTTTCCTCCTCTACGTCTCTTCTTCTTCCCTCTGCTGTTGACACAGGGCCCCTGGGTGACAAGCAGACACCCACGCTGTGTTGCTGGTGTCAGACAGGCACGTGGCTTTAAAAGGCTGCTTGTAGCGAAACCTGCAGGACGTCTACAGTTACTGACGGAGAGGGAGGGTCTGATTGTTTACTACATGTGAACACCACAATATAAAAATACTCCATTACAAGTAAAAGTCCTTGGTACATAGTAAACTGAAGTATTGAGAATGTCCCTTTGAAACTGTTATATTATTGTTATAGTTTTGTGTTCTATTGTTTATCATTAAATTATTATTACTGATGCATTAAGGTGTAATCATCAGCATTTTAATGTTGTAGTTGGTCGAAGTGGAGCTAATTTTGACAACTATGTATATCGTTGGGAATCTCGTTTATAACAAGGCATCATGTTTTATAAATAAAATAAAAAATAAAATAAATATCATATGATTTGTCAGTAAAATCTTAATCTACAAAATAACGAGTAACTAAAGTTATCAAATTAATGTAGTGGAGTATAAGTATATAAAATGTAAAGTAAAAATTACAAAGTACTGTAAATGGACAATGGAGTAAATATGAATGTGAAAATCGGATTTTTCTAGGAGCTGATTAGTCGAGATGTGGCGTTTAAGTGTCTTAGAGGTAACAAAGAAATAAGTTATTGTATTATTTGCGACCCAGCTAGTTTTCTCTCTGGTTACTTTTAGGTCTAGCGTTAGCTAGCTGTCACGCAGTTTATTACAAAATTAGCAGTTAGCTTTAGCTCGGGTTTAGTTTAGCTAAGCCTAACAGTTGACTATATTGCTTATTTGAGTCTTTTGCATTGTTTTAAAAAATAAACAAATTGCAAGAGTACCTGCTAGCCTACATTAGCCTGATTCCAGACGTTTGAATTGACAGTCACGTCTCACGTTTTGTCCAGAACGATTCAAATAAATAATCTAGCAATTAAAATAGCTGAGTGGTAGCGTACTGCTGCTCAGTAAACAAACATCGCCCTCTAGAGGCCCTTTGAGGGTACATTTATTTAGTATTTGTGGGCGACATCATCGTTAAAATAAAAAAGGATTAATGCAATACAAGAAATACTTACAAATTCTAGCGGCTAAATAATGGTTGAATGATTTCCCATAACTGTACTAGTGACCTTTAGTTAAAAATGTGTTAATGTCAAACTACTGTTTTTAAGTTTTAAGTTAGAATAGAATAGAATCAGTCAGCATCTCAAACAAAAAAACTGGGCCACAAATCTTGCTCCACAGTATGTTATGTTTTGACGTTTTATGCTTTGTTTTAAGTATTTTTTTATATTGTAGTATACTATAAAATAGATATTAAATATGCTCTATACTTTGTTTTTTCGTGGCAGTGGTTTCTTTCACCACATTTGTTCTATATGTTACTTGTTTTATTAATTACATGTTCTCGTGGTGTTATGTTTTGGTGAGCTAAAAAACAATTTCCCACTCTGGTGGACAATAAAGTTCTATTCTATTCTATTCTGATTGCCGGGGGGGGGGCGTTGTACCGCGGTAAAAAGCAATCACGTGGTAAAACAACTTTCGCGTCGTTACCATGGAGCTGTTTATGAAAATCCGTTTTTCATTGGTCGACGATATTGTCATGACCAAAGTGCGCGCAGTCATTGGTTGCTACGGCTTCCTATTGCGACCAATGGCGAAGCGCGCTTTTTACAAACTGCTGCGAGTCCAGGAAGTTGACAACCCACTGCGGTGTGAAAGGACATAACAAGGGATCTTTAAATCTGCACTTAACGCCTGGAAAACCAAAACATTTGGAATTCATTGTATCAGAAATACTTAATTGGATACACAGAAGGAAGTAACAGAGGCCCTTTTCTATTTTGAAAGTATGTAACGTATGTAATAAACGGCTCTACGTGCGTATGTAGCATGTGCTAACGAGATGGTCGAGTTTTAAAGCTATTCTACTTCTCTTCTTAATGCTGGCTAATCAACACGTTTGTTTGTACTGTGTGCAGGCATAGCTACTATCAAGTATGTGCTCTATTGATTAGGCGAAAAAATATCATTATTTAATGCCTGATAAGTTTTTTTTTTTACTGTGCCATTGATGGTGGCATTTGGCTGCATGGATTTCTAGCTGTTTAGACTTGGTTGTTTATGTTGCTTCCTATCTTTGTTAACTTTGGAGCGGTTAAATTGTGAATTGTTGAAGCATTGGAAAGAATTGTAGTCTGATATGTTTGTTTCTGCTGGTGCATGATTTATGTATTTTGTCTATCTTTATACACAGTTTGCTATTAGCCTTTATAGTGTTTCATGCTTGGTTGCTCAAATTTCATTTGTGTTTGCCATTTGTTGCTCCTTTAGTTGTTCTTCACACCTTGCTATCATTATGGACTCTTCTCCAGCCCTTCGTCAACAAAGTCAGAACAAAATCCACAGTGACTTTCTGAGGTAAGCCAGTTTAGCCAGTTATTTTCTCCTGCCTTTAGGGCTTGATATCAAACTGAAGTACTTTTTTTGGGCACTGCTCGAAATGCATCTGTAGCACCAATTATCAGAAATGATCAAGTACCGAAAGCTGGCATCTAATGTCCTGTCAGATTTGTAATCTGACAATGCTTAACTCTAGTTGCAGTTAGTATTGAGCAACTGACTGGTCTGGTTGTCTCCACTCAGAATGAAGAATGAACATAACAAAATGCCAGCGCACCCAAAGTCTTCCAAACTCCTGTCCGCACCTCACCATTCCAACTGGGATATTGAGAACCAGGATCCAGGAAACTCAGAAATGGTTAGGAAGGCACCTGTGCGACCAGGTGTAAGTAGGCTTCCGGTGCTTGCAAAGTCCCTTCGTCTTCAGACTCCCTCCGACTTCAGTCAATCTCACTGTAGATGGGAGGAGAAACCACTGGCTGTAAGTGTCTCTTTCCCGTCTCGTAGATTAAAATGTTTTTTTATTTAATCATAGGATTCTTATGTTCATAATACTTTATCATTTTCATACAGGGGAAAGCTAAGAAGAAAAAGCCATGCACCAGGCCTATACCTTTCAACCTGTCTCAGCCCAAGAGCTCAAGAATGGCCACTGAAAATCAACAGACCATAACTGTTTCACAATCAAGGCCTGGCAGTCATGCTGTCCAACCTGATAACAATGTATGCAATGCTCGTCTAAAAACCCAAAACAGTGCAAAACTTCCCAAAAATCCAGCTACGTTAAATAGCAATGTGGACTCAACCAAAGGTACAGCGAAGTCTGATGGAAAGGCTACAGAAAATACATCCCAGCTGTCAGGGCAGTCCGGGCCTTCCAACGCATTTAAGACTTCAGACACTTTGTCCAATCCTCTATCATCCATTCCTAATAATGCTTTGCATCAGAACAGCGCTACTTCTTCTGCACAGCCTGCTCTCAGTGCGGAAACCTGTTTGGATAACATGAACCTGCTCAGTCTCAAAGATCCAACCAAGACATCCCATGCTAGCCAAAACATGCAGCTGACCACGCAGGGCTCAACCGGTAAGTTAAGTGTGTTGTTGCCTTGTCATTGCTTGTGAGCAGTACACTTCCATTTGTGTTGTGCACAATGTTACAGAATATACAGTATTTGCATCCTACGTTTTCATCTATGTAGATACATTTGTATATACACTCAGTTGCCAGAGTTTTAGAGAGGTGTTGATTTAACTGTGTGGTTCCTTTTGAAGGATGTAGCTTGTGGTGCTGTTAAATTGTACTGCTTCAAAAGGTGTTTCTATTATTTTGTCCACCCCATTTATATCAATGGGGTTAGGCTAAGTAACAGAAACACTTCTCATTGCTCACTTATTCTTCCATGTGAATAGCAGTCCACAGTGCTTCTTATGTATTTCAGACAAAGGGAAGAACTTCAAGCCTGACCATGCAGCTTTGCTCAGTGTCCTCCGGAATGAGGGGGTGAGAGCCACAGATCTGGGATCTGCAACTCCACAGTCCAAACCCTATAACTATATCGTGAGTTGGTTTTATAATTGTCATTCACGACAGGTTGTTATTGAGGTGTTTTAATGTTGTAAATCTTTAATAATCTTCTGTGTATTTGCTGGTGATTCTCTTGTTTGCAGCACCAGCGAGTGTCTGTCATGAAGAGTCGACAAAAAGCTGGACCCACTACAGGTAAGGACAAGATTGGAAACATAATGTGTACTTCAAGTGTAACTACGCCCTCAAATTCAGCTAGAACCCGCAAATTTAAAAAAAAATGCTACAAATGAGGGAACAACAACTGTAGGAGGTGTGGCCTCGTGGCTACATAGTGTATGGACCATGGGGGAGACTGACTGACACTGATTAGTCTTTTTTTATATAAATTTCATGACATAGACAGGTCCCAACCGGTTGACTATTATTAGTACTGGCCTTGCAGGTTCAGGGCTGATTTAAAACAGTAGATGGCGTGTTGAGCCATTTTCAACCCATGAAATGCTGATTTTAATAAATCTGGTAAGAAATGTCAATACTGACACCAGCATTGGTGTGTTTCATCACAGTACAGTCATAGCATTTAGTTTACAGCTCAAAAAACACGTTTAAGTGTGCGCTACCTCTTTAAATATACAGTATGTGATGACAGCAGATATAAAAGTTGTTGTTAAACCCGTTCACAATGACTGGGTGACATTAGAACTGCCATATCTGCCCTTCATTATGGTTTGGTCAACCCAGTTACAGAATTGCGAAGCGACGTCTTGGTACGTTTATGTAGTTGTAGCGCTGCTAACTAATTTCTAGATTAAAGGAATAGTTGGACATTTTGGGGAATACTCTTCCCAAGTGAGTGAGATAGGGATTAGAGGTGTAAACAGCTAGCCTGGCTCTGTCCAAAAGTAACAAAAACCTAAGTGTAAAAACGACATGTTGTAGTGTTATTGAGGGTTAAGTGCTGAACAATTTCTTGGCCAGGTGCTGTAACTTCTCTTCTGGTTGCCTGGCAACCACACAGTGATGACAAGACTCCAGGAAGTTACTGCGCCCAGCCCATGTATTTATTATAAGCACTGGAATACCGGACGCAAATCACTTGATGAAAATTGCTCGCCGAGCACTTAAGCCAAAAGAAACTCTAACTTCCGGGTTTGCTTTTGTGTTTTGTGATCCATGGCACATGTGCATTAGTATTTCTCCCACTGGCCCCAGTTCCTAGTCAGCCCATAGACTTCACACTGGAATGACATCATGCACATAAAAATCGCTTCTCTAGGCTAGTTTTGCAACCATAAAACTCCATGGTTTAACAATTCTTAATACAAAGAATAATAAGTGACCTTTTTGTAGTTCAAGGTGACAATCAACAGTTTTACAGACCTTTCTCCTTTTATAATGGAGGTCTATGGGGAAAATGGCCAGTGGGACAAATTGGCAGCAAGGCTGAGTGCTGGCATCATATCCAGCTCTCTTAATACATCCGTGGCCCAGCCAAGAAAAAGTCCAGCACATAACTCCATGTAAGACTGCAACATGTAGTTTTTACGCTTTGTACAGATTAAACAAACAAGATACGTGGTAATTAGTGAGCTTTAGAGGTGCTAGTAGGCAGGTTTTGTTATCTTTACACGGGGCCAGACCAGCTGTTTCCCCATTTCCACTCTTTATGCTAAGCTAACTGGCAGCTGGCTCCCATTTCATATATATCCATAGAAACATGAGAATGGTATCTATGTTCTCATCAAACTCAGCAAGAAAGCAAATAAGCATATTTGCCAAATAGCAGAATTATTACTTTAAGTTAGGGATTTCTGTTTAAACACTATCTATAGGTTATCAACAATTAAATACAAGTCAAAAGAGCCCAAAGTGATGTCTTGTGACGACGAGAAATGGAGAGAAGCAAGCTAATTTTAGTACTTGTAAAACTGAACAGTATTCAGTATTACAAACAAATAACAAACAATGCAATGTAAATGAATTGGGCTTTGCATATGAGCTGAATCTGTGCTCTTTGTGCTTTTCTTACAGGATCAATGAAGTCGGTGCAGTTCTCCCCGGACCACGCTGCGCTGCAAAGTATCCTGCAGAACGAGGGAGTGAAGGATGGAGGGCCTGTGGGTGCCACACCGCGAAACTCTGTCTGTCCATCAGGCAGAAGCACTTCAAGCTACACAGTATGTTTGTATTTGTTTTCATTTGGGTTCTTCTACTCGATTGTTCTTTTAGCTTTTGAAACACAAACACAGTTTCATTCACTGTGTTGCTCCCTTTCTCAGGCCCAGAGAGTGCCGGTTAGAAAGAGTCATGCAGAGGCGACTAGAGGACCAGTAGGTAAGATGCAGAATCGTTTTTCTTGTTATCTCATGAAACCTAATGCATCCTTATCTCTTTGTCCTTTTACCCTGATGTGACACGGCTGTTTTATCCTCAGCAGTAGCACTCAAAACGACTCCGCTGCAGAAATGGACTCCACAGAGAGTCCCCAACACCAGGCATCAGCCCATGTCTGCTATGGTCAGTATACACGTATTGTGTGTTTACACTCTTGTCTGTTTGGTACGTAGTGTTTCTCATGGTCACTCCCTCATCTCACGACGCTGCTGTTTTCAGAAATGGCATCTGCCGGCACAACAGTCACTGTACACCGGCACTCCCGGGCTGCGGAGCTGCAAAACCAACCTTCAGCCACACCAGGAGGTGAGAGCAAGATTTCATGTCAATTTTATAATGTGTCTAGAGAGCTTTTACACAAATCTGTTTGGGAAAGTGCTGTACAAAAACAGTCTAACTGAAAGACAAACATGATCTGTATGTACAGAGGATGATGTTTGTGTAATAAGAGGAAATAAAAGGATATATCTCTCTGTAATTCTGAAAAAGCTTAAATAGGGGCTTAGCTGGGTAAAATTTGGATTTCACAACTGAGATAATCTGCCTGTCAAAACTCCTCCAACCTTCTTAGAAATTTCAAAATATTTTTGATGTGGGCTTTGACATTGGAGGATGAATGACTAAGATATTGGATAATAGCCTTTGTGAAAATAGCCTTTTGACATTAAAACAACCCCATGTAATCAGGGATCTCACCAAGATTTTGGATGCCAAATCTGGCCTGCAATAGGGTGTTTGGTGGCCTGCCGACCATTTTCTAATTCACAATAAAAATAAATTGATTCACAATGGGAATGTTTTGTTATTATTCAATAATGTCCCTTGACAGTTAAAGTTGCATATTAGTCTATCAGCGATCTGTGCAGTTCAAGTAGTGACACTTGATTTCTGCGAAAAGTTCACGTACACCTGACCTGCGCAGGTCTCGTGGGAGAAGTTTGCCCTCAGGTCTGTCTGCCTAGCAGAAATTCCTAAGGGCAAACTTCTCCCAAGTACCTGCTCAGGGCTGCTGCGACTGGATTTGCCTCTTGGCAAAGATGAGTGAGGACAGTGAATGTTGAAAGGTTGACAATGAAAAATGGACAAATGAATTTGCCTTTATTTTGCCACCTCATACCAATCCTGTAGTTCTGTATGCAAGGTTGCTAAAATCAGGTGCCATCACAAGTCAAAACATAGCTTCAGTACAGCGTTCCTGTCTGGTAGCACCGCAAGATATCTGATAAATATTATTAATGTTTGTTTATTAACTGGCCCCTGGCCTCCTGTCATTTTGCAAAAGTGGCCCCCAGGCAAAGCAAGTTGAGCATCCCTGATGTATAAAGCAGTAGTTTTGATCCAAAGCATTTTTCTACTACCATCACAGCATATATTTTTAGCCAGACATAAACATCTTGTGCTCCGTATCACAATTCATGTGACTTTCTTGTTTGTGTGCAGGAGGTTGTCCAGAGATTATTTGATGATCAAGAGGACGAGCAGAGCACGAATGTGTCGGACAAAGATCCTGAGACACAAGCAGAGCAGCTCCCAGTTCAAGCCACAACTGTAAGAAGTGAACCTTACAGCCATACAGAGATCCATACTGAATTAAGTTCTTGTTATTTATTTATTTTAAAATCACTGTATGCTGTTTTGTGTCCCCTGTCTCCCTCACTCCTCTAGACTAAATCCCACTGTGAAGAAAAGGTGCAGACAAGCAGGGCCAACAGCGACGAGGACCAGGAGCAGGAGCAGGAGCAGAGGACTGAGGGAGGACAGCCATTCTTCCAAGCACCGCAAAGAGAGTCTGTCATTTTGTTCTCAACTGGCAAAAAGCTGTTCAGAACCCCACATTTTGAAAAGCAGGAGAGCTCGGCCCATCACGAGCAGCATGGCCCAGTTTCATCAGAACAGAGAAAGGTGCTGCCAGTACATGAAGAGATGTCATCTGTGTCAGAACCAACCTGTCGTATCAACCCTTATGTTCAGAGTCTGTACAGAGGTAACACTGATATCTCACACTCCCCATAATTATTCATCTTATAGTCTTACACATACAATAAATATTGTGATTTTTTTCCCCCTGAACTGTGACTGTAAGGCCGTGTGACTTTTTCTATTACAGACCTCGTTGTTCAGAAGACTGGTGCTCTGAGTCTTGCAGTGGCAATGATGCGTAAGCGCCTTCCTTCTCTGGAGGAGATGCGTATGGACGATGAGGTGGCCACCTACACCTCAGTGCCTGCCCAGGCTGCTCCCGGGTTTCTCCCCCTTCGGCCTCGCTGTGGAAACCCGCTGGCCTCCATCCTGCAATTGGAAGACTCCTCTGTGAGTACACCGCAGTGTGCATGTAAAGAAAAGAAGTATTAACGGTGCTATGTGTCGCTTTTTTACATTAAATAACTGCTATAATAGTTTTGAAAGGATTCATCAATCTATTTTTTTTTTTTTTTTAAACGATAAGCGTTTAGTCAATAAAGTATATGAAAGGACAAATTACCAGCATAAGTCACCAGAGCAAAACATAATGTGTTCAAATTGCAGGTGGTTACCGAAAAACATTTGAATGCATCCGGACAATTAGTATCCGTAACAAATTTCATGGTAATATGGATGGTAGTTGTTGGGATAATTTGCCCTTAAAATGTTTAATGGACAGATGGACTTGCCTTCAGCTACCGAAGGAAAAAACAAACCGTTGTATGGCGACAGAAATTGTCTGCATTATCACAGCACTGCAGGTTTTGAACAAAAATCGTGATGAATTTTTTTTGTACAGATTAGTGAGCTTTAGTGGGTTTTTTTTTTATTTTTTTTACTTTGGACAGAGCTAGGCTTGCCGTCCCCCCCCCCATTTCCAGTCTTTATGCTAAGCTAAGCTAACAGGCTGTTGGATCCAGCTACATATTTACTGTATAGACGTGAGAATGGTATCAATCTTCTCATCTAACTTGCAGCAAGAAAACGAATAAGCTTATTTCTCAAAATATTAAACTACTCCTTTTAATTTACAACATAGCGCTACAGCCGGACAACATCACATTTAGTTTAACTGTGACATCCAACACCACACGTAACGACATTAAAACATGTGCATACATATTTTCTGTATATATACACACAGATATAACCGGTTAATATAAATATTTATCTTTGTTTTGTTTTCCAGAGATTTGTTCCAATTGGCTGCGAGCTCTCGTCTGGCCCTCCTTCTCCACACGGCTCTCCGCTGCAGGAGAGATGACTTGCATTTGTTTTCCTGTGAATATCCAGAGCGGATAAGCTTACTCTGGTGTACCGATGAGACTTTTTTTTTAATGGAACCATTTGTCCAGCACTGTAGTTGCCAGCCTTAATACATGTCCAAAAAATACTGCAAAAATTAAGGTTATTTCTATTAAATAATGCATCTTTTACACTGCACGCACTAATATTTGTCATTTATGTAGACGCACATGAGTTTCATTGTTTATGACATGAATCAAAAGCTAAATGTTAGAAAAATAACAGTTTTAAAAGGTCAAGGAAGACTCTGGATTTGATCAGTGTTATAGCTTATAGTATACATACAGAAAAGGATGCTCAGAGCATCGTTATTTGCAGTTGTTTAACACACCAGAATCATCTTGTGTAGATTGATTAATGTCCTTGATGTACAGTGTTTATAATAAATTTATATATGTTACTGTCTGGCCATGTATATTTTTTTCTGTCAGCTCTTGAATAATTATTTAAATAATTAATTTATATTATTTAAAGGGACACCCCTCTTATTTTACACTTACAGTAATGTTCAGTTTACATGAGGAGCACTGATCAGCCTGTGAAAACGGTTGTATAATGTATTTCTAAAGACTGAGAACATTTCTAAAAATGATAACAAAAGGTGTAACGGAAAGCCAGAGCTACAAACTGTCGGCATGGAGTTTGAAAGATGTGTTGGTTGCATCCCTAGTCAGGATATATCAGCATCTGCTGCTTTGACGTGAGTCCCCCAACTTCATGGAAGTGCAATACGAAATCGCTGGAGTACCTCTTTAACTATCGTCACCATAATCACGTTTTCTTTTGGCTGCTAAATGCGACCAGAGTCTCTTATTACATACCTGCAAACTAGTCGCTTTTCGGCGAAATTTGCCATTTTGAATCAAAATATGTCATTCACGTGAATCGTGTAGATCCGAAGAGCAATTTTAGTTGTTGACGTTTCAGAAAGCTGTTGTCACGTCGCGATCTTCTTCTTAATAAAACATCTTTGGTGAAACGTTTCGAGTCTTTTGGCCAATCAGAATCAAGATAACTGCATCGTCTTCTTTTCTATGGATGCACAAAGACCACTTTTCGCGGTACTACTACACTACACTACAATGGACACTAGTTTTGAGGTTAGTCTCGTTTGCTGCCAAAGACCTAATATGCTGTTTAACTAACTTAACGTTAGCTAACTAGTTGCTAAAGTACCGTTAACTTGCCAAATCAAGTTGAAGTGTGTCGTGATAATTCTTTCCTAACGTTACCCCATCAAATCTTTCCCAACCTGTTGAAAGCCTGCCAGCTTGTTAGCACGTCAGCTAACGTTAACTTAAGTAAATTGTGTATTAGAACCATACAGTCTGATTACAACGTTACAGTTCAGAATAAAAAGTTTGTTAAGGCTAACTCCCACTGCATCCGTATTGTTATCCGATTTCAATGTCCGTCAATGTCGTAAGTTACGAGGAAAATAAAAACGAAAACGTAAGCAAACACCGGCTCTGCCGGATCATTTAAACTTGACTGATGCAGTTGGGGTTAGCCTTAACAAACTTTTATGATAATGAAAAAGGAGGCCATGAAGCCAGCTGATAATATCTAGACAATTATTTTTTTTAGAATGAGAGAGCTTAAAGAGGAAGACGCTATTTATGTAGTGCAGCTTGACTCAGGGCTGAGGTGCAGATGGAGCTGGGCCTGGCTAAAGGTTGAGGCGAAAACGGAGGTGAAGTCCAGCACAGCTTCCCGCTGTCACAGTATTTACAAAAAAAAAAGATAAAGCGGGGTATGCAAAATGCAGCCTCTGCACAAAAGAAATCAATTACAGCAACAAGGGCTCTCGTGCCCTCTTGGCAAATGTTGTCTTTTCCCTTTATTTTCTTCTCAGAGTGCACCCCCCCTACAGGGGTAGAGTTTACAAACAGGTCACCTTTTTCACCTCTTTGTTTGCAGGTCTGTTATTAGAACTTCAGGCAGTTATTTTACAGTTACTTGAACTCCTCAGCATTAAGATGTGGAAAAGATCAGCTTTATTGCATGAAACGAGATATGCCTGCCTCTGGGCCAGATGTAGAGTCCAAGCCTTTTTCTGGAAAGGTGCACATATCAGCGTCATGTTAAGTCAAGTGACACGGTATCCTGTTTAGAGAGATGACAGTATTAGTACAGTACAGTACATGTGAAATACATCCTGCTGCTGAGTCAGCTTGACTCTGACGGGCAGTTTTCATTTAGCCTGTTGAATGTCAAACATAATTTCCCAGAGACCAAAGAGATGAATTCAAATAGCTTATGTTGTGATAAACTGTTAAAAAAACCAAAGGTATTCAATTTACAATGATATGAAAAGAAGAAAAGCTTCAAATCAATCAAAATTTGGGGGTTTTGCATTACTAGCTTATCAAATTTGTTGGTGTTTGTTGATTGACTAATCTATCAATTGACACCTTGAGTTCAGGAGTCGTCTTCTGTTCAGGAAGTGAGAAAAAATAATCCAAAAAAAAATTCAAAATCCTTTAAATTATTTTGTTGCTTTATATGTATTAATTGGAAATAACTCGTCTGAAATGCATGCAAACTGTCACATGAGTGCCATGTGCATTGTGTTTTCCTGGGTGTAACTGTCTACTGCAGGTGGCTACTGGGCCTGGTGTATATTTAGTAGAGTTGTGTGAGTGAGTGGTGGAGGGTGTCAGTGGGAGGGGGCTCGGGGCAGGATTAGGACCAGTAGTCTATAAAGCCTGTGCCTTTACTCGTGCCGCCCTTGAGGAGCAGAGAGTGAAGGAAGAGCAGCCGCGCTCTGTTCTTTCTCCTTTTCTTTTCCCTTCGTCGTGCCCACCTCTTTGCCCCAGTTCCTCCGGAAACATGTCCAAGGATCTCCGCCAGACCATGGACCCCACAAAGATGGGGCTTGGACGCTCCATTGCCGTGCTGACGTCAGGAGGAGACGCCCAAGGTAAGCTGAGGATGAGGCTCTACTATTTTATTGCTGCTTTATTGTGTGTGTTAACTGTTAAAGCACAAAGTGAGTCACTCCAGAGGGGATAAAAGCTGTCGGACAGCATCTTCCCTGCTGATGTTCAGGAGCCAAAGAACAGAAAGGGCAAGCAACATTTTTTCCAAGTTGTCAGAGTGGCACAGTTGAAGGCCAGCTGTCAGAGGTTGATGGATGTTTGGCTGTAAGTCCTATTTTGAAGTCTGCATGATAAGAAGATGACGTCTTGGATTCACAACACCATCAGTGTTAGATGTATATCCAGCAAAGCTTCAGACATCCTTACACACGACAGACAAAGCCCATAAACTCTCACAGTTAGCTAACATTTATATTTATAAGATCATAAACTTTACAAATCAAGTTTGATCTGAGAGTTTAAGATATCCATACAGGCTGCGTTTTCCTTTGTTAAACTCACAAATTGGCATTAAGCTCCTGCAGACAATTACTCCCTCAACTCTACTTGAAGTCCAACTGGATGATGTCTCAAATGCATCGCTCCTAATCTTTTGTGTAGAGGCTTTATCTGCCCAAGCATTTCCTTTTTTCGCATCTTCGGGGCTAATTTTAGTGGCGCTGACCTTTTTCTGGTATGGAGGAGAGAAACGCCCCCCCCCCAATCCACAGCTGCTGTCTGGTGAAACAAGAGCCGCAACATGCCAGCCTGCCACAACACAAGCTCACACTGTGGCCTTTAGCGTACCGCACATCCAGGGGCAAGATGGTCCACGGGACACAAAGTCCCACAAACTCCTGTCCTTTCCATACAGCTATTTTTGTCTCCTCTCTTGCCAACTTACAGTACAGGTCAAGTCACGAAAAGGTTAAGATGGGCCTGTATGTCTTAAGCTGATATCTGACTGGAAGTGTTAAATAGAATCTGACATTGTCTTGTAATGTGAGCTAATTAGACCTCAGTCATCACAGATCATGTCATTTGTGTGCCTCAGGTATGAACGCTGCTGTGAGAGCCACAGTCAGAGTTGGCCTCTACACCGGAGCCAAAGTCTACTTTGTTCATGAGGTACGGGCTCCATACAGGCTACAGTACCTTGACATGTCATGATGTTGCAAATAAATACAACACTGGGACTCTTAAGCCTTTGAGAGATTTGTCTATTATTAGGCATTATTATTAGGCATAAGTGTATCTTTACTCAACCAGTGTTTGTTGTTAACGTGTGCTGCAGGGCTACCAGGGTCTGGTG
The DNA here is from genome assembly GCA_008360985.2 of Macquaria ambigua. Classification (NCBI taxonomy): domain Eukaryota; kingdom Metazoa; phylum Chordata; class Actinopteri; order Centrarchiformes; family Percichthyidae; genus Macquaria; species Macquaria ambigua. Next base: position 612,508 of record VMKM01000033.1, on the reverse strand, counting down.
GATGGAGGAGAACACATTCGCCCCGCCACGTGGGAGAGTGTGTCCATGATGCTTCAGCTGGTGAGTGATGTGCAGCCGAGTAAACACACAACGCGCCCACAAGTATTGCTTTTGTAGTGTAGACACTAAAATATGCAGAAATGTTTAAATGTGAAAGACTTTTGTGGTGTTTAATTATGTTATTAAAGGGTCGGTTCACCCAAAATATATTTGTTATACCTTTACTGGTTTCTAGCCATGCGGATAGTTTTGGTTTAATTTTTTTCTTTGTTTTAATTTCTTCATTGAGGAATACAGGTTTAACAGACATCCTTGAGATCCAAACACACTACTACTCCACATCTTTTATTTATTTTTCAATGTCCCCAGTCTCCTCCCTCCACCCTCACAAGAACTAGAACAATATAGACGGTCATAGCTCTTACACAGCACACAAACTCTCCCTATCAATAAGGTAATGATAAAACAAGACAAAACAGAAACAAAGACAGAAAAAAGAAAGGAGGAAGTCTGGCGGTAAAAGAACTTTAGTGAGTTGAAGTGAAAAAGGGAAGAAAAGGTTGCCATTTTCCAAAGAATTTTCACCTCATGGTTTTGGTATAATTTGTGTTGGTTAGTTTTAGTTAGTTCTGAGATATCCATCTGGAGATGTCTGCTGCCACACCAACACAATGGAGGTGAATGGGATTTTGTTTGTGGCGCTCACAACGCTGAAAAAGTAGAGTTCAAAAATTCAGCAGCAACAATTTGTCTTTCCATAAAAAGTCCCAGTTACTCTGGATAATACACAGATCACACAACATTTTCAGAGGGACTATTGCTCTGATGAAACCTGTCGACAGTGAGGCTGAACTAAAAGCATCATTGTGCCTAAGTACAGACTCACAGAACTGCTAGTGTAGCTGTAGACTCTTGGTCTAACTTCCTGGCTGGACATGACTAGAGGTGAGATGTATTTTTTTTTTTTGGTAATTTTGGGTGAACTGATCCTTTAACCTTTAACACACCAGCTCCACTTAGAGTCAAGAACTTCCTCCTCTGATAACATGAGAAACTGATGTATGAGTGATGATATTAAATGGCTTCCTCTGCGCTGTGACTGCAGGATGATGGAGATGCTAAAATACCGCGAAGCTCGTGATTCACATCTCATTTCTGTCCTCTCTGTTGTCTAAATAAAGAGGCCCCTGGCAGTGAAGGAGGAAAGACACGCTAAGATTCATGAAGTGTGTGAAAGTGAGCACTGGAGTGGGAACGGGCCAAATTTCTAGGATATCGCTTCTAAAGTGCCGACCTCATTTAGTCAAAGCGTGATGCAACCTCACTTGATGTGACTTCAAGGCATCTTAATGAGTCTAATTCCACAGTGTTATAAAGCTGCCCTGATGCACATCCATCCATAGAGATTAATATTTAAGGGGTAATGTTGGCAAACTGCTGTGGAAAACATTGTGAGCTTAAATGTCAGTAATGCATTATTACATTCTTCAAAGCCAGAAAATGTTTGCGTATCAGTAACTGCATTAAAAACAGCTTCTCCTCTTCACATGTTAGGGAGGTACAGTCATAGGCAGTGCCCGCTGTAAGGACTTCCGCAGCAGAGAGGGTCGCATGACGGCAGCTCGCAACCTAGTGAAGCTGGGCATCACCAACCTGTGTGTGATCGGAGGCGACGGCAGTCTGACCGGAGCCAACCAGTTCAGGACCGAGTGGAGCGGACTGCTGGTTGACCTCGTCCGAGCTGGTAAAGAGACAAACGTAGTGGCTGTGAGAATAATAGTGAGTCCTGAGTGAAATCTGTCAAATCCTTCAGCCTTACCCCCTCAGCTGTGGCTATCAGAGTCTCTGGAAGAGATCATGAATATCCTGAACCTTCACTAAGAAGCACCTTTAAAAAGTTTTCAGCCTCCCTTGGACTTTTTAGCCATGCTAACACCGTGGCTGTAGGGATGGCCATGTTGGTCTGTCTGTCCTTTGGTCCACCTCTTTGGCTCAGATTAAAAAATATCTACAACTATTGGATGCATTAAGATTACATTTTGTCATTCATGGTCCTCAGGGGATGAACCCTAATGACTTTGGTGATCCACTGAATTTTTCATCCACTGCACATTTTTGGCTTTTAGTAAAATATCTTGCCAACTATTGGAAGGATTGCCATAAAATTTTGTACACATTATAATCCTCGGACCTTTCATGTAGCGCCATCATCAGTTTAAAATTTTAATTACTCCAATATTTTGGTTAATGACCAAATACCTGCAAACTAATGACATTCAATCAGCCTCAGCTGTAATTTGAGTTTTGTGCTATTAGCAAATGTGCGTCGTAAACATTATATCTGCTAAATGTTGCTAAATATCGTGAGCCTGTTAGCTTGCCGACGTTAGCGTTAAGCAAGTCCAGCATCACAGAGTCGGTAGCATGGCTGTAGACTCTAAAAGTCTTGTTTATGTTTTATTGCTTTACAACAGTGAATCACAGTGGATATAATTAGTTGGGGTTTTTTGTGACCAATTATTTTTGAAGGTATTTTAACAAATCAATAAATCATGCCCACATAGATACAATTATTTTCCAAAAAAGACAAAATGACATATGACTTCTAAACCAGGGATGCTACCTGTGAGTAAAGGAAGGAAAAGAAAAAAAGAATCAAATGTTGCAAAATAAGTCTAACATATATAAATACTTTATACAGGCATTATATGTTTCTTTTCATCAACGTTACTTTCTCTGACTCTGTTTTGTAATTTTCTACAGGTCAGATTACGGAAGAAGAAGCCAAGAAATCTTCCCACCTGAACATCGTAGGCATGGTGGGCTCCATCGACAATGACTTCTGTGGCACCGACATGACCATTGGCACTGACTCCGCCCTGCACCGCATCATCGAGGTGGTGGACGCCATCACCACAACCGCACAGAGGTCAGGCATCACTGTAACCCTCCCTCCTTGCACACAGTGATGGATAAGATTCGCTTTAATATTCAACAAGGATTAAATTAGATCAGAGCAGCAGTATAGAATAGTAGACATGAAGTAAGTGAATGTGTATTGTTTGGTTTTTTAAATCTCGCACAAAATAGGGCATATTCTTTACAATTCCTCTTTTCTTATTTGTCCAAAATGCTCTCTGTTCATCCACAGCCACCAGAGGACCTTTATCCTGGAAGTGATGGGCAGACACTGTGGGTCAGTACTCTGTGTGCATTTGTGTGTGTGTGTGTGTGTGTTTTCCATTGGCAGGGACACATCATTGGTCTAAAATAAAATATATTTCCATCTATTCAAATATATTTTTGGTCTCTGTTTACAATCTACTGTAGCAAGTTCACCTTGATATTTTGTCACAATAAAATTAAATATTTTTCACTTTGTTCGCTGTTATCCATGTTATAATATACACATTTAACAATGAATGCCAAAAAATTGCATTCATTCATATTCATGTTAATTTCAACACTAGAAAACAGTGTGTCTTTAGTGCTTATCTCAACAAGTATCAAATAAACAAAATTTTGTTTTGTGTAGTGGATAAAAACAAGTCCACACAGTTAAACCATCACAGATATTTTAACAATTTCTCCTTCAAGGCAACCAGGCGGCCAAGCGGTTTAAGATGGTGACTTTGTACTTTCAATGTCCCCAGTTTGAGTCTGGCTGGGGACATTTGTTGCATGTCATCCCTCCTCTCTTTCTCCTCATTTCCTGCCACATCTCTACTGTCGATTATCAAAAAAGACAAAAACAATCACTCCAAGTACCTTTTTCTCAATGATATCTTACTGATCCATACTTTAACATAATGCCTCCATTCGGTTCTGCTCTTTCATACCTCAACAAGCAGTTTCAACAGGTATGTCAACTTAAGGATGCAAGACGCTCTCAAAATGCTGTTTCAATGGGACTTTAATAACATAATACAAGCATCCTGTGTTTGCACATAAGGGTCAAATTTACCTGTTTACAGTCATGTATACTTATGCCTGAATTATGTACAGATGTTGCTGGTACATGGGTTTACCGTGTGTGTGTGTGTGTGTCCGGCTGCAGGTACCTGGCCCTGGTGACGGCTCTGTCCTGTGGTGCAGACTGGGTGTTCATTCCAGAGATGCCACCAGATGAAAACTGGGAGAACCACTTGTGCAGGAGGCTGACAGACGTATGCGTGTCTTCATTTGCAGATGGAGATGCCTGCTGGCAAAACTACAACATATGTCCCTCAGAACGCACAATGTATTTCTATTTCCTCTGATTGTTTTTTTTTTTTATTCAGCAAAGGGCCAGAGGTTCTCGTCTGAATGTGATCATTGTGGCTGAGGGTGCGATCTCCAGAGATGGCAAACCGATCACATCTGACCTGATCAAAAAGGCAAGCCCTTCTTTCTAATGTCAGTGTGGTTAGGTATTATTCCAAGTTGCACAGACAATATACCATACTAACTGCAGGATTTATTTGTCTCCAGCTGGTGACCGACAGGCTCGGATTTGATACTCGCACCACTGTTCTTGGACACGTACAGAGAGGAGGAACACCCTCCGCCTTTGACAGAATCCTGGTAAATGGCTCAATAAAACACCAAATATAAAGGACAGTGCACAGCTCTACCACTGCCTCTCCGGTCCTCACACACACACCTCATGATCTGACTGTGTGTGTGTGTGTCGTCCAGGGCAGCAGGATGGGTGTGGAGGCGGTGATGGCGCTGCTGGAGGCCACTCCAGACACTCCTGCCTGTGTGGTCAGCCTGTCCGGGAACCAGGCAGTCAGACTGCCGCTCATGGAGTGTGTGCAAGTGGTACGTCAAAATATTTTCACGCCCAGCAAGAATCCACCAGATTTTAGTTACTGTACTTCCACAATGTGTTTCTCTACTTGTTCTGGAAGCCATGCACTGACATTATAGTAAGGGATTTCTTTATCTTTCTCTCTCTCACACTCTCTGTCGCTCTCTTTGCTACAGACCAAAGATGTGACTGCTGCCATGACTGAGGGCAGATTTGAGGATGCCATCAAGCTCAGAGGAAAGTAAGTATTTTCCTCGCGGTGTGTTATCGCAATGAACACTTCAATTTATCCACCAAACTTTGTTTTTGAGTACAAAATCACCATAGAGCACTATGAAGCCTGGAGTGTGTCAACGGAATAATGATAGATTTTTACCGTGTTTAATAATAATATATTAATGAATTGCTGTGTTCCACCTAAACATTACAGGAAATCCAACCCACAGAGCAGTAGCAGTGATTGGCCAATCTGACCTGTTGCTCTATGCGTTGGACTTTTTTAGGTGGCATACTGCTCACACGTCTTAAAATGTAAGAGCTGTTTTTGAATTAAAGCGATCACAAAATGGAAACTGTAAATGTTAAATTAGCAAACAAATTAATTGTTAGATGGAAAAATATGAAGTATATGAAGAATATCACACATGGAAGTTGTTATACATGCAATGACAAAAAGTTAGATTTAAAATCCCTTTTAAAATTAATTTTGCAACCCTAACCATTTAAAGATTCAATTATTATTCATAATTTGAAGACAGAAAAATGAAATGGAAGCAAATTTAGATTTTTTTGGGGTTTATAATGCTTAAATTTAATGAATTAATTTATAATAGCTTTTCAAAATTGGTCAATTTATTAATTGATTATGATCAAATACTGTAAAGTCTATAATGTTTGTGGCCCCAGGCTCCATATCATCACAGTCTCAATGCACTGAGCAAAGAAAATATACAGCATAAAGTAAGATAATAAGAAACATCAGTGGGAAACTGATAGAGATTAATACCAACATTCAAATATTTAAAAAGAGAAGAGTGTATGTTTAATTTTGACTGATAATGTGGCTCTGAACTACCAACACTGACCTTATTTATGATGTGCAGGAGTTTTGAGAACAACTGGAACACATACAAGCTGCTGGCTCACATCAACCCCCCAGATGTTAAGGTAAGCCAGACTCTTGCCAGCGTTAACTAACAAAACACCAACATCTTTTTCTCCAATGACTAACCCTTCAGTCATCTCCTTCTCTCTCGCTCTTACTGACCAGAGCAACATCAACGTGGCCATCATGAACATGGGTGCTCCCTGCGCTGGTATGAACGCTGCCGTCCGCGCAGCCGTCAGGATGGGCATCATCCAGGGTCACTCCATGTTGGCTGTCCATGACGGCTTTGACGGCCTAGCTCAAGGACAGGTAAGTGTACATTTCCCTCTTTGCTCCAGACCTCCTTTTGTTACGATTTGGTGAAATTTGTGCGCAGAGTTGTGAAAATGCTGTTTCAAATGTTAAAAATGGTGGAAAATCTGTTTTGGGGGGCAAAGCCAGAGAAAGATAGATAAATGCTTCTTGAATCAAGGAATCCAGGGGGAAAAAAATCATCTTTTTTGTACACCTCGTGGTTCAAGAAATGTAAAGTTCTTTATGAATAGCCACAAGGTCTTTCCAGTGAAATCTGGCGAAATCTGCAAACTATCAACCTGACAAACAAACAAATGGGCAGACAAACAGGACCAAAAAGATAAATTATGACAACTGTAATGTTAGTATTACAAGTAGTGGTAGCAGGGGTGATGATTATTAGTATTCAAAGTGAATGAATGAAAATGAATGAATGAATTAATGATTTTGTTCAAATGTCATACACACAAAGGTGCCCAACCCGCATGGGCTTACAAGACACTGCTTACATCACATACAGTACATACAGAGGCAAGAGAAAACTAAAAGTAAAACACGTGGTGCTGTGTCCATGGTGTCAAAACATAGTTTATCAGATAAGAACTTAACAAATTAAACATACACAGCTGTCATATGTTGATGGTAAGCCTTTACAGAGCACAAACCTGCACTCTGGTCAGGTTATACTAATGGTTTTCTTAATATTTCTTCTGACCTTTTTTTCTTTTTTCTTTGAGTCTCTAAATAACAAACACTACAAGGCAACTTATTTCTATATATATATATATATATATATATATATATATATATATATATATATATACTGTTAACCCAACTTTGTGTTATGTGTGTCTGTTTCCAAATAGCCGTCCATGTTTTTATATTTGTTATATACATTTTTCAGTTAGTGATTTTTTTTCTCACTGCAGGTTGAGCCTATCACCTGGACTTCAGTGACTGGCTGGACTGGAAAAGGAGGCTCCATGTTGGGCACCAAGAGGTAAAACATTAGCTGTTATTATGTCTTTCAGAGGTACAGCTTTTGTCATAAAACTACAAAACATCTCACTGTGTAGTTTGTCCTTGTGTCCCAAAGAACTCTGCCAGGTAAAATGTTGGAGCAGATCAGCCTGAACATTGCCAAGTTCAACATCCACGCTTTGGTGATCATAGGTGGATTTGAGGTAAGACGTGACAGCCATTCTTCTCCTTTAAAACCAGAAGTCATGTCAGTGTTGGTTGATCTTTCCCTCACCACAAATTAATCTCCATCTTCCTCCCTCGCTGCAGGCCTATGTGGGAGGCCTGGAGCTGGTTCAGGCCAGAGAGAAATACGAGGAGATGTGCATTCCCATGGTGGTTATCCCCGCCACCGTCTCCAACAACGTCCCCGGCTCTGACTTCAGCATCGGCGCCGACACTGCCCTCAACACCATCACCTCTGTTAGTGCCTCAACAGCAAATATACACACATATGTACAAAAAAAACAGCTAAATATATTTCTTCTATGTATTTTGTCTGCAGACCTGTGACAGAATCAAGCAGTCTGCAGCAGGGACCAAGCGCCGCGTCTTCATCGTCGAGACTATGGGTGGATACTGCGGCTACTTGGCCACCATGGCTGGTCTGGCCGCTGGGGCTGACGCCGCCTACATCTTTGAGGAAAAATTCAGCATTAAAGACCTGGAGGTGAGCTGATGACAGGACCTGTTTATCCAGTGTTCGGTTTCAAGAGTCTCTGCACCTTAAACAGTGATGTGTTCTGATTGTGATCTGTGGCCTCGGCCTGTAGGTGAACGTAGAGCATCTTGTGGAGAAGATGAAGACAACGGTGAAGAGAGGTTTGATTCTCAGGTAGGTTTCGGTCAGGAGTGACCCAGAAGTGCAGTAGTCTGGGTGAATGCTAACTTCTGAGTGAACAATGTGTGCATTCATAACAGTTGTCTGCTGCGAAAAATACCTATTACTTATACTGTGGAAGCATATAAATCAGCTATAAGTCCATATCCTTCCAGATAGCAGTGCAATAATGTGTCACTGTCCATTCTACAATAGGAATGAGAACTCTAATGCCAACTACACCACTGACTTCATCTTCAACCTGTACTCGGAGGAGGGCAAAGGCGTCTTCGACTGCCGTAAGAATGTTCTCGGACACATGCAGCAGGTCTGTTCATGCAGTGAAATGTCCAATCCACTCCAAGAAAAACCAGAACAGATTTTGTCCTAGTTCTTTTTCTATATTACAACATAATCAATGATACACCCCATCTGTCCTTTATTGGCTACAGGGAGGCACTCCAACACCCTTCGACAGAAACTTTGGCACAAAGATGGGGGCCAAGTCTGTTCTGTGGCTGACTGAGAAACTCAAGGAGTGCTATAGGCATGGTACGTGGGCCTAAAATCAAATGTTTCTGTTGCACATTTTGAGAATATATAAACCAACAGGCAGCGGTGAAATACATTTACTGGAAGTAGTGCACCTAAGTATAATTTTGAGGTACTTGTACCTACTTGAGCTTTTCCTTTGTATTATTGTTACTTCTAAATAGTTACAACTAAATAGTGTTCTTTTTTCTCCACTACATTTACCTGACAGCTTTAGTTACTAGTTTCGGTGCAGATGAAGATTTTATACACAAAACATATGATCATCTTATGAAATATGATGCATTGTTGCATCCAACCAACAACCAAACACTATATGAAGTAGTTAAAATGTGATCCACCTAGAAAAACTACAGCAGTAAAATTCTATTTACACATTAATGCATCAATAATTAAAATCCAATTATATAATATATAATGATATAACACTCACGGGATATAAAAAACGAGTACTTTTACTTTTGGTACTAGCTTATATGACCTTTTGTTTAATCATGTAAGTCCCATTGACATTGGGATATCATTTTCAATGGAGACCTGAGTACATGTCAAAATGAATACAACATATTGAAGAACAATAATATACATCAGAATATAAAAACATGATGCAAAACAGACCCGTTAATTACTTTTTGACTTTTTCTTGTAATTTGGTATTGCTTATTTTACGTTTTTTTAAGTAAAGTATTTGAGTACTTCCTCCACCACTGGCAACAGGAAATGCTCTGTTTCTTGGCGGTTGATAGTAATGAGCACCACATGGCGTGTTCACTGAACTGTTTCACTTCCTGTGTCCCTTAGGCCGTATCTTCGCTAACACACCAGACTCTGCCTGTGTGCTGGGCATGAGGAAGAGGGCGCTCACCTTCCAGCCTCTTGCTGACCTGAAGGGAGACACAGATTTTGAGTAAGATGCTTATTTTCCATGTGACTCGCTGCACTACAAGTAACATGTTTAATGGTGAATATATGGAATGACCCCTCCTCTGTCTGCTGCAGGCACCGCATCCCCAAGACACAGTGGTGGCTGAAGATCAGGCCCATCATGAAGATCCTTGCCAAGTACAACATCAAACTAGACACGTCCGAACACGCCAACATGGAGCATGTGATCAAGAAGAGGAGTCCTCTCGGGAAATAGACTCGGTCTGTTCCATTACACAGTATTTTTCTTGTCCAACCACATGCCTGGGTAATAGAGCTGCTGCCTTATCCTTTCTAATCCTCAATGTGTTCTTTGTCATAGAATTCGGTGTTCTGTAGCTCTTCCATCTCTCTCAAAACTTTCAGCGAATCAGTTTTGCAGAAGATGCCAGATATCAAGAAATATATATATATAAAAAATGTCATTTTTGTCCTTTATGTTAAATGGAGCAGAATGTGAATCATCCTGAGAAACGTGCAATTAAAATTAGAATCTTATTAATTTGCATACAATGTCCTAGTACATGTATAGTAAAGACGCTGATAGACTATTCACAAATAAAGGTTTGGGAGCTGTATAACCTGGTTTATGTTGTGGTAATTTAGGACACAGATGTGTGTGAAAAACAGCCAGACAAGATACAGTAAGTAATATATGTCGGGCTGCAAAAGCTGTAAACATTCAGGGTATATCGATCCATGAACCAACTGCAGGTGTGGGCAGGTAAAGACGGAGACAGAGTCACCCTGTTGTACTGATCTCCTTTAAAAGTCCCCTCCAGACATGTTTTAAGACATTTAAAAATACTCTGCTTTGAATAATAATTTGTGTCTGATATGGTTTTAAAAAAAGTTGCATATTAGATTGGCTTCAAAGACTAGCAGTGATGTCACAAAATCATGTTTGAAGGTACACGTCTTAAACGCAGATTTAAGGTGAGCACAGATAAACTTTCCCCCTTCAGCAGATGAATGTGAAAACAGCCTGCTAGTGTCAAACTCTGCACATATATCATTCTCAACAGTGAAGATCAAACATCCATGCAAAGTCACAAGCAAAAAACATTTTTGAGTGGGGTGGGGTGGGCAGACTTTAATATATTTACCATTATTGGTGAGAAAATGACCTCTAAATTGCCAGCAGGTAAAGAGGAGATTGCATGTGGCAAATTAAGTGTTCTGAGCCAAACATATAAGTTGCATCGCAGCCAGATGTTTTTAGTTTTAGTAGAAGTTTCAGATTGATTTCACTTAAACCTAACTTAACAATGGTGTGTTTAGTTAAGAGCCTGTAAAATTTGTCACCAAATTACATATGAAACATATGTCCTTGAAGATTCTCAGTCATCCAGGTCACAGGATATCTGGAAGTGTTAAGTCAAAGGCAATAGGTTCACAGTAAGTCCAGGTGCCATATGTCAAACACAGTGTACTGCTTGTGGTTATACCTGAATAACCCAGTCACTGAATTATAATATTCATCATTTGCAAACATGTTTTCTTTATTTTGAAGGGAACACAAACAGTGGAGCCATTTTTATCTACTTCACTGATAATCCAATAAGATATAGCTACATCTCAAGTGGTGCAAAAAAGTGATTACATAGCTCTCCTTTTTCTTTTGATGCCACACAACAGGTCTTACACAATTCATTAACCCTGCTGGTAATCACTGAACACCCTATATGGGCATTACCATGATGATGAACAGTGTATTGAGTCCAACTTTAGATACCTAAAAGAGAGAAAAGTGTCACATTAACGTTTGCAAATAAGAATAGAAAACCCTGTACTACTGGGCACACAAAGTAACATTATACTGAGACATGTATATACATATAACCTAAATACATTACACAACATAGAGAAGAAAAGGAGCATCTAAATCGGAGTAGTATATTTAAATCCTTTTGTTTCTTACAAGTACAAATATGGTTTGAAATCAGGAAATTAAAGCATAGGTTTGCTTTTTTTGGTCTTCTCCCAAACCCTATTTGGATGTCATCTTTGAGAAACAAATCATTAACATAATGGTGCATTACAACTTTATAGATTGGCTTGAATTCATCTTTGTATATTTCAGCTTTAGAATAAAAGTAGATGGAATTGGCCTTTTATCATTATAAATATAACAACAAAAGCATGCAAGAAGTCTGCATATAGCTGTTGGAATATAGACTTTTTATGATTACACCAAAAATACTGTAGAAAACTACAGTGTGAATCCGGAAAAGGAAGAGGAAATGGTTTCTGCAGAGGTCACCGAGAACTCGCGGTGGCAGCCGGGACGTCGGCGGACTGTGTGCGCCTGCTGCTGAGGAAGAGTGCGTGTCCCCAGTGTCCGCTCCGGTCGCCCGGTTAGGAATGCGCCTCACGAACCCGGTGTGTGGTGTAATATTTGATGAAACGCCAGCGGGGGCTGTGGTCTAAGAAGAGTCATGGTTTGGCATCGCTTATACCATTACTATCTTAGCGTGCAAGTTTGATTCATTGAGCTAGCTGGCGTTAGCCCGCTTCGTTGATTCATAGCACGCTAGGTCGTTAGCCTCAGCCTGTAGCATACCCGCTAGCCGGCTAGCTAGCTAGTAAGCTAGTTTCAGTGTGCTACTGGCAAATCCAGTCGAACAGGAGAGAATCAGACTGACTGCTGAACCCAGCCGCTATTTCGGAAAGAGGAGGTGGTGGCAGGCGGGGGCCGGGAGAACGCGACGGGGTGGAAGTGAGTCAGGAGCGGCTGATGAGTTCAGACCAGAGCGGAGAGCCGCCGCTGCTGCAGGAGGAGGCTGATCCCGGACCGAAGACCGGTGGGAAGGACGAGGCTCTGCTGGGGAGCGAGGGAGGGTCAGGCGGCATGGTGAGTGAGGCCTTCTTTAGCTAGCGAGTTAGCTGGCTGGCTAAGCGACTGCTGCTCATTGGAGACCTGTTAGCACAGTACGCCCCCCTCTGCGTGATGGGCGATATTCATTAGGCAACAGCTAAAATTAACCCAAACCAGACA